>JAMXBD010001273.1:0-418970 GCA_024138025.1 Combretum micranthum
AAGAAAAAATGTCATATGTTTAGAAAAGCATTTTACATAATTTTTTTTAAAAATAATATATTTTTATATCTTTGGTTGCATTTACAGTTGGTTATATTTATAGAATTACGTCAAAAAAAATTTCTAGTGTTTGATATATCAATACTATGTAGCACTTCGTCATATGTAAATAATTTATTATTAGCAAGTTATTATATAAGTACATCATGCGAAATAATTTTATTTAAAGTAAAAGTATAATATATATTATTTTACAATACTTAGTAACAACCCATTAGTTGATATTTATAAATTTTTAATGGTTTTTCATTTTTCATTTTTTTCTATTAAATTATTTTCATGTTTAAAATATAATATATTGATTAATTACAGTAAAAATCAAATAAATATAGCGTTCCTAGAATTAGAATATTTGTAAAGGCTAATTCGGAAAATGACTTTCTATTTTAAAAAAAGTAAGTTGTTTTTCTAAAAAAAAAATAGGATATGCTTTTTAGTAGAAATGTTTTTAGTTTAAAGTGTCCTTTTTCACATAAAAAACAAAAGAAAATAAAAGGAATTGTTTTCTAGAAAATATTTATCTTGAAACAAACAAGATTTAATACTATTCGCTTCACTCAATTCTTGTGACTTGGCTACCTACATTGCTGCTACCCGCACTACCAAACCTCTTCGCAGGAATCCTCCCAGCACAACCTCTCCTAACTCCATGGCCTCTACCATTAGCAAGTTAACTCGACTACCCTCAACAAGACATCTCGCTTGAAACCTATTGAAGAAGAGCCGTTATTACTAGAGCTTCCATAAAGTCTTCGCTTGTTATTATTATAAGCATAACTACTACTGTTATTGTTATCTTGGATGTGATCTCTATTGGTGACCTCATTCTCTCTCTTCTTCGTCACGGTGGTCCTCGCAACAGTACCACTAAAGAATTGGGTTTGTTGGGGAATGATGGATTTAGATTAGGGATGCAACCAGGGTGGATTTGCAATGAGTCTTTTGAACCCGAACACGAACCCGACCGATTCTTTATGAAGTGTCCCAGAACTCGAGAAAAATCCTATCAAGTTTTTTTTATCATTCCCAAAACCCAACCATAGGGTTTTAAGGAAACCCATAACATAATCCGACCCAACCTAATTCCAAGATTTTCAATTTTTTCCTTCAAAAATAGTAGCAAAAGAATGAATTTTGTTTTAAGTTATTAATGATGTAAACACTTATATTGAAAGAATGAAGTTTAGACAATAAGATTATATAAAAGGATGCAAATACTTCATTTCCACTTACTTTCATATACATAGAATATAATTGGATCTTTGCCTTAATAACTTAATATTTTATTTTTTTTTTATATTTTAAATTTATGTCGGGTTGAGTTTTCCCAACGGGTTACATATAAACCCGATAACTTATCGGTTTTTTTTTTTTTTTTTAAATCTCAAAACCTATCCCGAAACCTATAGGGTTTTTAGCGGATCAGGTACCCCACAACTACCCGTCCTTTGAGGGCAAAGAATTGGGGTTTCAAAGAAGACAACTTCTTTTTACGATTTCTTCTTTAAGTTGGGCTTTAGGCAGTTGTCATGTGTGCGCGTATTTTGGGGGGGGGGGGGGGGGGGGGGGGGGGGGGGGGGGGGGGGGCACAGGGGTACGGTTATGTTGGTTTGATGGAGAGAGAGAGTGGTCGGTGACTTGGTGGGTTCAATAGGGTTTTTGGTTTTGTTTTTGGTGGTGATGATTGGGCGACTGGGTCATTAGATGAATCATGACTCGTATAGAGAGCAGACCAACGAGTCAGATCCATTGATTCCGGATTGACCCAATCGTACTGACATATATAAAAAGGTATGAGTAAAAAGAAAAAAAGTATGTGTGTGTATACTAAAGTGTTACCAAGAGAAACTAGGAAATTATTTATTATTTATGGCACTTATTGATAATAATTGCTTAAATAAGATTGAATTTAGAAATTACCAAAATACAACATCTTATGTCAAATGCAAATAAGATATATGTGTATCATGATTTATTAATGTAGCATATATGCAGAATAAATATTGTCATTAGTAAACGATGATATTGATCAAAGAATACATTACCATTGCAAGACACGATTTAGCAAGAGTTATCAAATATCATACCATATGTATAACATGCAATATATGTATAATATCATATATTCTATGCTATAGATGCAATTTTAAAACAGGATTTTCATGATTATTTTTCAATTACTTATAATTTTTGCAATTTTTTTTTTTTTTATTTGTGATAGATGTGCTCTTCATCCTTAAAAAATAGCAATCAAGATTTAAAAAAAAAAAAAATTCTATAATCACAACTATTTTTTAGGGACCGTCTATAAGCTATTAAAGAATGTAATTTAGTAATGGATTGGATCGCTGATCTGACTGCCTCATCATCACCAATAAAAGTAATAGAATAAAAGCCCTAGGTCATTTTCGGTTATTAAAAATTTGCAGGAAATTTTATACTCTGAATCAATTTTTCAAAAGCAGTGCCCTTTTTCTCCTCCCATTGGCAGTGCTATAAATATGCGATTTGTCTATTATGAAGTGCCGTAACAAAATTCGATTCGTCATCTCATATATGATATATCCATGGTACATCAAACAACATTTTAATATCCGTTAAATCATATGACCGTACTGGCATTGCCCGCGTTGCTTATTGTTCATCATCTGATACTTTGGCATGGCAGGCGGTCGACCGTCCCATACATTGAATTGATTATTAAATTTCTATTAGTTAATTAAGTCTGCTAATCATACAAGTGGTTAAAAAATAGATTGAAAATAAATAACTTAAAAAAAAAAATCAGCCTTAAAGCATGACTTTACTAAAAGAGAGCTTCAAAACTTGAAATTGATATGCTATGTTACACAACTTATTAGTATATATTATGCATCTGGATTGTGGGATTTTTATTTATCTCGTATCTAATCAGGGGTCTATCTGGATGATTTATTTTTCATCTGTATCTGTATTTGTATCTTTTTAAAATGATATATATAAATATGTCTGATTTACATTTATATTTTGTTTATATTTGATTTTTTAATGAGAGGAATCAATTTTTTTATACTATCTATTCTTTATAAATAATTTGTTAAAAAAAGTTTAAAAAAAGTATCTGTATCTGTAATCTACCAACAAACAAACAGACCCCAAATCTATATCTATAAATTACCTGTTTCATATCTATATTATATTTGTATCGTATTTGCTTTGTCTATTTTTATGAATAAAACTATCAGTTTTTATTACTATTTATTTCTTGACAAACATCTGTCTAAAAAACGACAAAAATATGATACCAATATGATTAGAGTATGATAAAACAAACAGATCCATATGATGTAACTTAACACGACAATAATAATCACATAAATTGGCTATTTAGAATATGTAAATTGTTAGATGTTTTATTTGAAAGGAATGCACTCCAATCTTTTCAAGAAGGATAAGGGATAATCTAGATAGAGATACGTTTCTATCAAAAAGAAAAAATGATATGTAGATAATTTAATCAATAAAGCAATGATAAATTAAATATTTAGAATAGGAAAAATATGAAATTTGCTACTTAAATTTTAAAATGATCAATTTAATCCCTAATAAAATTTTGTGATTATTTTTGGTACCCTATTAATACCGTTTGATTTATTTTATGACATGGAAAAAGCAGTCTATGAGTATTAGATAGTGTTAAGAGTATTTATAAAAAAAAAATCAATAATATGTTGTATTTCTATATCTACAAATAGAGCAAAATTTTTTAAAGAGGTAGTAACAGTAGTCACAAAAAGTTTGTTTGGGTATTAAATTGACCACTTAAAAATTTAGATTGTAAAGTGAATTTTCATGCAAAATTTAGGTACCAAATTTAACATTTACCCCTTAGATTATATAAGTGATCTTTTCTTTATGATACATACCCAAAGTTCACATAAAATGAAGTTGGAACACATCCACATAGAAAAGAATATCTTAGTTTGTTGGAAGGAGAATGTCAAATTTGGTACATGAATATTGCAAAAGAAAATTTAATTTAGTATTTAAACTTTAAAGTAGTCATTTCAATACCTAATTAAATTTTCATTGCTATTTTTACTGTTTCACTATCACTGATTGATATTTTCCCTAATATGAGAGAAACAACCTATCAATACTAGACGGTGTTAAGAGTATCAGCTAAAATTCAATCATATGCTACTTGATGTAGTCGTTTTATTTAATTAAATTAATTTTTCTTAATCGTACCTTATGACTTACTAGGCAAGTATACCTATCGTAGAACAATATAGTATTAAGCACAAGATGCCCCACCCATAAGGATGTTAAATTACTAATTATAGCTCCTCCCCTATTGTCTAACTGATAATAATCAAGCTATTTTAATATATTAATTACTATTACTAGTCCACTAACTAGATTATTCTACTCATCACAATTCAAAATTTAATTTAATTCTCAAATCATAGAGTTATCTAGATTTCAACTCACCACTAAACTCTACCATATAACTTATTAAATAGGTGAATTATAGCAGAATGTCACAACGTTTGAAATAAGTTTATTTGAGATCAAAACGTTTTAAGTGGTTCATTTGAGGTCATAACATTCAGTGAAGTGGGTCAACTAAAATCACTATTGACAGGTGTCAATAGGAGAAAATTTTAATTAAAACTCAAAAAATCTGTTGCGTTGTACCACATGTCATTGGTGACATCAATTGATCCAGTTACTTAAATATTGTGATCTAAATGAACTTACTTCAAAATGTTGTGACATTCTGATATAATTTACTCCTTATTAAATCCTCTAAATAATTTATATTAGTTCCTTAAATTGCAAAGTTTCATTTTATTAAATTAGCATCTTTCTAAAAAAATATCAATTTCTAATACTAAGTTAATAAATAATAATAATTCATTAAATCTCAATCTTAGCTACATAGCACATGTAGGATTTATTAAGATCTAGATATAAATAATTACTCCTCCGTAGATACGATGGTAAACACAAATAAATTAGAAGGATCTGATGAATTCATAATCACAGCCCTGTCGATTGATGAAATCTTGCAAATTCTCGATCTCAAGACCTCTTGACTTTGTTCTCCAATAGGCTGAACATCCTAAGGATTCACCTAAAACTTGATATTTATAGCAATCCTAAAACCTCTTGAAGTATATCTTAAAATTACACGTGGCACCCACACACTATGTCGGCACAAGCCGTATCACGGGCCATGGCATCAGGATCATCAATTCATACCGGCCGTAGCCAGGGCATGGAATTCTCTGGAAAGTCAAGTCCTGACTAAGCATCGCCTGTAGCATCGGTCGCGGAACCCTCATGTCTACTTGTGCACCTTTATGCCATCCTCCATATCGGCCGTGTCACTGGTCGTGGATGTCTTTGAGCTTTTTCCTAGGCTACCACTGTCTCTCATACGAGTCGTGGACATTAGCGTATGGACTCTTTTTTCCCCAGACTCCACTACTGCCCTTGGCACTGGCCGTGAGTTCCCCATTGCTCTTCTAATCTTCAAGTTTCTTAATCAATGTCAGTCAAATTCTTCACCAACTTCCATCTTTTTCTCAAATTGCCCCTTAGTCATTAGAATCAACAATTCATCTCACTAATGACTAACTTTTCATAATTATTCATCAAATTCTTAATTTAAAACCCAAAACTACTCTTATAATAAGAAATTTTAAACACCTATCAAACTTTTCCATACTTAAACTTTTGCTTTTACTTAATAAATGATCTCGAATCAATAATTAAAAAAAAAAAAAAACCCATATAGATAGGAAAATTTCCTAAATGTAACAAACAAATACAAATAACCACATTATTACACTCGATTCGAGTACGAATCCAATTTCTTTCATTGTATTCAACTATATAAGTTAATCAAAATCAAACGGCTTCTAATTTTATGCTCATCAAACTGACTATAATTTGTACTTAAAAATACCAATATCATAATTCAAAGATTAATCCAAATAACTCAAACTTTAGCCTCATCATTTTAAAATAGCCTCAAAATCATATTAAACACAAAGTCAATCAAAATAAAAGACACTTGGTTACACTTCAACCACTTAATTAAGAGTATATACTCCCTCAATCAATTCTCTAAACCCAACAATCTAAAGGGAAAGTATGTTACATCTATCTTTCCTCTGAATTTCTTCCCTTTCACTACTTTTCAATTTGTGTTTCATTACATTATTGATCTTTTTCAAATTCAACTCATAATTTTGTACATTGTACTATTTTGAAAATTTTTTTAATACATACAATTTTCATAAAGAAACTGTCAATCCCAAGAATTTTCACATTCTATATATATGAATAGAATAGCAAATGTATGGTAGATATCAAGTTTTAGGTACAACTAAAAACCTTAGTTAGATAGTTTGAAGTAATACGAGCCTATATATAGCTTAAAACCCTGAATAATAATTTTCTAGACACTTAAATATACTGAAAACAAGATTTCGTAAACTGAGTCAAAAACCTAAGATACAAGGACAAGTAGCCTTAGATTTCAGACACATTAGAAAACCTATAGTTTATAGGATACAATAGTGAAAAATGATAGATCTAAAGTAAAACTATAGGACGAATAAATACGTAATATAAGATTCAAACTGATTCTTGACTGTGAATGTAAGCTTTAAATAAAAATTTGGATCACCTATAGTTTTAGTTAGAAAATTTGGAGTCCATGAGTATCAATTTTCTAAACTGACCTGTAAAGCCCTAAAACTTTAATCGCGTAAGGTAAAACCTTAAAATATTTAATCGTGTAAACTTTAAACTCAAAATTTGAACTCGATATTAATCTAGAAATTTTTATAAGCCCTTAGAAAAATTTTTGAAAACTAAACTCTACTATAACTGACAATATACTACGCGTATGGATGAATTTGGACGAGATAAATTAGATATTTTAATATAAAATCAATTCTTGAACAAAAATTCAAGCCTCCCATGGTGAAATTGATGGACACATGACTGGTTTTACCTCCTCAAAATTGTTCACTGTATGTTATAAGCAAGGAAGGACAATGAGAACACCTTATCCAATAAAATTGCAACAAACCCATCTCTAATTAATGCATGGTGATGACTCAATATATAGACTTGTAGAACCGGTCCATCTTGAAGCATTTCCACCAAAGACTTGCACATGAAACACTCCTTAAATTACATATAATTCACACACACACATGCTTAAAGGTGAGCAACCACAAGGAATTTACAAAGACCAAAACAAGTCAAACACTTTTCATATTCCACCAAGATGGAACCACATATGGAGCTTGTCACTTTCATAACTTCCCACAATTTAATACATATAATTACAACAAAACAAACACTCTTTTCAAATCCTTTCCCTAACCGTGACCCACCAACATAACAAAAACAAATTAAATTCCAAACTTGTTCACACTTTATCCTCAACCGTGAGTTACAAAATTGAATAGGGAATTTTAAGATCTTCCAAGGCATTACCATTAAGGGATTATACAAGATAGTAATACTTGTCCTTGGTAATTATTTTAGCAAATTTACTTATCTAACTTCCTAAAATTTTCTTGTATAGGTCTTGAGTTATTAGATAAAAAGAGGAAATCATTACTTTGTCTAACAACTAACAAGGTAATATCTAGCCTATTTCCTTCTACTAATTTCATAATTCCTATATGCAAAGGAAATTTAGATATTAGTTATTATGAAATAGAATGGGTAGTTATCTTAGAAAATAGAGATATAAATGTTAATTACATGCAATGGCTTTAATATTTAGTTTACTTAAATTAAACTATATCTGATGAGAACTTCAGAAATTTAATTAATCATTAGGAAATTGATTCTAAAATTTCGATTTCATAAGAAATTATAAATCCCATGTATATTCATAACTTAAATTAGCATAGATTTAGTGGAATACTATTATAGCTTCATGTAAATATAAAACATTTAATAAAAATACGAAAATAATTAGAATGGTTTTTAGCTCCATAAACATAAGAAATAATACAAGAAAATATTACTAGCATTGAATATTTGTAAAATAAAATCCTTAAAAGACATAATAAATTAGGATTATTAGAAAATTTCTACAAGTAAATAACATAATAAGTAAAATTACTAAATTCACTTAAATAATTTAAAATAGGTAGTAGATGGTTAAATAAATAGTTATGACTATATTGTAAAGGAAAATATTCCGAAAACAGATAAGGTTGACAAATAAAATAAATAATAAATAAATATCTTAATTAATGATACCAATTAGAAATTTTCAAACTATATTGAAAAATATATTTTCTTGACACATAAACACAAATTAAAATCAAGAAGAGGATAATATATATATATATATATATATATAAGTAAAATAAATAATAATCAGAATTATAATACCATAATAATTAAATAAAGGAGAATAATCAAACTTGACAGAAATTTAAAAAGTTCAATAAAGCTTATTAATGCTATAATAAAAATAGAGCACGTAAAATAAAATTATTAAATTATATCATGTTATATACTCAAAACGAGTTTCTAACTCCTATTTATATGTAATTTTTGAGTTAAAATGAATATAATAGGCTTAGATAAAGTTATGCTGTAAAAACTGCAGAATAAAGCCATTCGAGTCACTTTTGGAAGAAAAAGCAGTTTACCCGAATTTTTGAAATTAAAATAAAGTATAACTGTCACGCCCCAATGGGTACCCTAAACATGACAGTCCGCCACACTCAATATTAAAGTTTAAGTATGACAACCTTAGTCATTTCCAAAAGCTTTTATATTAAGTGTAAGGCTTACCTTCACAATTTTAGAGGACCATATATGGAATAATGAAGCTTAAGGAGATATAAAAACATATTAAGAAAAGAAGAATCACAATAATTATTTGTTCATGGCAAAAACTTTACAAACTTAGGGACAACTTCCTAAATTACTAATCTATTATATACATATTAACATGCTAATACAGAGCTATACTTTATCCAGATTTCTAATGTTCAAAAGGGATTACCTGCCCGCATGGTCCATGTGGCCTTAACCATAAGTACGGGAACTGCAAAAGATATCTGTTGGGGTATAAGCTAATAGGCTTAGTGAGAACTATTTCCATAAATAACTTCTTGTAACAAGATTCAAACAAGTTGATTTAATCAAACAAATGTAATGCACAAGCACTGGGTAAACAAGCATATAGCTTTCCGGGAACTATATGTTGAATGGATTTACGCCCTCCATTCGGGGTTTAGTGATACTTATCCTCAAAACAAGTAGTTTTAATAACAGAAAATTTAAGCTTGCGAGCACTCATCGCCAAGCATTCATTAAAAGTTTTAAACTTGCAAGCACTCATCGCCAAGTATTCCGAATCTACTTGATTTGACCTTGCTTTCGGATCAACCGCCAAGCATATTCCATTAAGCCGCCAAGCAATCGCTTTCGGATCTCCGCAAGTGTTGCTTTCGACATAAGCTTACTATCCTTCTCACCAAGGATAATAACCAACCATGCAATGTGACTCACTTCGTGGTATGCATGAGTTCATTAATTTATAAAGTAAACATAATTATTTTCAACTTTATGGCGATCAAGGAATTTCACACAAATCAATATTAAACTAAAACAATCACTTAGAACAATTCTGGCTTCGATATTCTTAGAATTCTTTTAAGGAATTATTTTACATGCATATCGGTTTATCTTTCCTAACTCTAGTGCAACTAATTTTACAAGCACAACAAGTATAGCATTTAATAGAAATAGACTCACGATGCCATTGTCGTCTATTCCTCTAAGCGGATGAGTCGTTCACACACTCCACTTAATCGTAATAATTATCGGGTAAAGGAATCCTTCCTCGGGGTCACCTAACCAAAGAAAATACCCACAATGAGTTTTTCTTGAAGATTTTCTTGAATTTTGACAAAACAATGTCAAAGAACGTTAAAGTTCGTATAGAAGAATGTTCCAACTTAAAATGGCCATAACTAGGTCATTTTAACTCGGAATTGCGCATATAATATACCGATTTCTATCTATTCGAAAAGATCTACCCATTTCTAAAATTATTTCCAACAAACAAAGCCATATAGGCTCCGAAAAAGTAGAGACAAAATTCACCACGGATTTTCAAGTAAAAACAACTTTGGTTCAAGAAATCAAAATTTGTTTGATAAATACTTAGTTATCTATATGGTTGAAAAATTCTCTTTTTATAACTATATAACTCATATTTAAGCATACTCAAGTGTCTTGTTGTCCAATTTATTTTTCTTAGGTAAAATAATGTCGGGTTGAAGCTTTTCGGAAATTGTTTTTGTAAATTTCTTCGAAATGAATACCTTGTTTTCTTTATTTTCTAAAATCGTTTTATGTTGGTTTTATTTATCTTTTTCTAAGTGACTTTTGAAAATAAAATTTTCTACTTTCTAAGTTACATTAATACTATATTTGAAGTTTTCTAGGAAATATGCTATTCTTCATTTTTCTTGTGTAAATTCCTTTGTTTACTTGTTTTTGCAAAAAAAATTCTCACTTGATATTTCTCATTCTTTTTCTCATGTCTCATATGTTTCAAAAATAATCATCCATGCATGAAAATTTGTTTTCTTCATAAAAACAATGTGGAACAATTAAGGACTTTTTGGTAAAAATTAATTTCTATAATCTTATTATCTTCTTCTTGTAACTTGAAAAGAAATAACTTTATTATTTTCAAACCATAAATTTTCTTTGTCTATTTGTTTGTAAAGGTCTTTTACTTGAAATTTCCTTAGTCATTCATCTTCTTATAAAAAGAACCATTTTGTATCAACAAATATTTTTTTGTAACAAGGTAGAATAACAAAGATTTAAGTAGCTTTTTTAAGTAAAATAGTTTCTAAATTCAGTGAATTCTTTTTGTAACTTGAAAATGAATGAGTTTATTTTTGTTATCTTATATTTTTACGTTTCACATAAACTTATTCCTAAGTGACAAAAAGCCTTCTTTTATTTAATTATCTAAATAAAACTTTTGGACAACAATCTAAATGAACATGATTATGAGAATAATAATAAACAAAATAACATAGTATAAATAATAAAGTCAAGTATTGGAGTTTAGCTTTTTCAAGGCTCCGGGACTAAGAAATAGACTAGTCCCATAATGAAATAAAATGAAAGAAGAAAAACTTGTTTTGACTTGATGAGGACAAGTCTAAGACTAGAGACTAGTCTTAAAAACAACTTGGAATAAATAAAATGCATTGAAGTAAATAAATTGCAAGCTTATGAGTTATATGCTCTAAATAGTATATAGCTATATAGTATAATAGATAGTTATGAACATAAAAGAGACATAAATGAACATAGGAGAAACATAAATGAGTATAAAAGAAACATGAACATAAAGGAATTGTGGTTATGAACAAAAACAAAGTATGAACCTATTGTTGCTTCTTAACCTTCATGGTTTTAGAAAACAACACTAAGTCATACTAAGTAAATGAAATGAAGAAATCTTGAGAAATTTCTTACCTAAAGAAAGCTAAACTAAGAAGACTTCTTGAAAAGAACTCTTGAGAGAAATTGGAGAGAAATTTTTGTAGAGTAACTTTAGAGAAGAAGGGTGTGAAAGAAGTGAAAGAGGAGGGGGGTATTTATAGGAAAATGGGGAGTGTTTTTGTGTGATTTAAATTAAAGAAAAATTGAAACAAATTGGAGGAGAGAGGGGGGCATAGGCGCGGCCATGCTTGAGAAGGGGTATTGATTTATTTTTTGACTTTTTGGAAAGATAAAAGATGTAATATGTAAGATAGATGTGATATAAAGTTATGGAAAGGTAAAAAGTTAAGATTATAGGTTATGTAGAGTGTAAGAATAGGTGTAAGAAAAAGTAGAGATAAAAGAATAGTGTGTAGAATAGTAATGAATAGTGTAATGTAAAGTAGATATGACAATTAAAGTACCGGTAGTAAGAAATACGCGTATATAGCTATATCTGTTTTTTTTACCTACCGAAATTTCGAAACTGATATTTTTGGAAAACTTATATTTTTACGAGTCTAACGGTGTATTCGGAATATTTTTAATTCCGGGCTTCGGACACGTTTTTCGAGAATTGTGTTCGATCGGGTTCTGAAGGACACCGAATTTCGCGAAACTAAAATGTTTATAAAACCTATGGTTATTACAAATATTTTTAGCTAATTATCCTAACTTCGTTTTCTAGGGCTAAGGAAAACGGCAATGCCGGATTTAGATGGATACGGTAAACTAGGGTTTTGTTGACTTTTAGGGTTTCGTTTGACTTCCGGTTTAGGTTTTATGCTAAACCGATTTCAAAAATTTAGGGGTTTACAATAACACATTTTAATACTTTACATCATTTCTTTATGAACTAAAATTTGGAATAGAAACAATAAAACAATTTTAGAACTAAGAAAAGCAGATTTTATGACACTTAGGCACTCATTAGGAATTATTTACATAATTATATATTTATTTGATGAAAATTTCATTCATCTATTAGGTGACTCGGAATAAATTGTAAATTTCCCTAAAGATTATTTATGATTAGCCGTAATGAGCAAGTGAGTAATTTAGATTTATTACATTTGTTGTGTTTGTAAGTTTAGTTACAGCAAATATTGAATTCAGATAAGAATTTATGTGCATGTGGGATTGGGATGATGCTTGTTGATTGGTGGATGCAAGTCTATGAAAATTTCAATAATAAAAGCGACAATATCTATTGCTTGATGGGATTGATGTTGAGTGTCTGTATATTATCTGAGCACCCAAAAATGGAATCAAAATGGTTGAACTTTAATAATTAACCGGACATGCATAACATGAAATGCATAAATGCATATTATGTGACAACCTACTACGTGTTGATATTTCGGATCTCTGGTAAGGCTGTATTTCCAGATGGTATTTCCTAGCTCTACTTAGATTACCTTTGTTGTGAGGATTCCACGAGAACTAAGTGGTAACTAAAGGATGGCCGCCCGTGATATCACATGAAATGATCAACATTTAATGGAGTGTCTAAACTTGAATACATGATGCGAATGCAAAGAACTTACTTAAATAAAGTGACAAGATAAAAGTTAGTCATAATCCCTGTATGTTTACTCCCTCTTGGGTAGGAAGTCATGGAAGGGTATTTGGTTTGGTTCCTTTAACCCCGATGAGAGGGCGTAATTCTCCATCCTGTTTGGATTCCGGACTGTCCAAGCTTATATTCGAGCATATGATTATTTACTACATACATATGATTGAATTAAATTGTTTGATAACTTGCTTGATGTGTGATATATCTGATTACTCATTGAGCCGTGGTTATACTCACACTCACACTCCTATAGCTTTTTCAGGATTATACTACGTCTATGGTTGGTGCCCTCTATAAATGTAGCACCGGTAAGTTCAACAATTGAAACGAGTGTGTGATAACTATATGAATAGGTTATTTAAATGTAAGAGTTGTTATGAAACGTTTCAAAGGTTTTGTAGCAATAAAATATAGCTATGGTTGTAATAAACTTTTGTGTACATAGTAAGTGTAGTAGTTCATTTACATTAATGTTTCTTATATATATTTATCATTCTTATCATAACAACCTAAAAGATCCTGTTGAATGAATATTTATGTCACTTCCCAAGATATTACTACAATTTCATATATATATATATATATATGTTGTTATTAGTATATCTTGGGGTGTGACAGAAACCTATTTATTCAGGTCCTTATTGCATTAAGTCATTATACGATGACTTAAAATAAGGACAAACCTGCCACATATGGACAAACTTACCACAAATGAACCTACCACATTTGCACCAAAACTTACGATATTTGGATGAGATGAATCCACCACATTTTAACTCTTCCATATTTGGACCAACCTACTATAAACAAACCTACCACAAACGAACTTACCACATTTGCACCAAAGCCAACCACATTATGATGGAATTCTTATTTTAAGTATTTTGTACACGACTTAACCTAATAATTTCCCCTATCTATTCCCATACTTGTTAAACTCTCACATTTTTTTGTCATAATACTTAATTAAATACTTCATTGAAAATTAACTTAATGGGAATGTGAAGTTCTCTTTTAGCCTTCTACCAAGTACTCTTAAGTGGCCAGTATCATTTTCCACACACAATAGATGCATGATTAAACGCCCACATATTGACAGCATCCCAATGATTGTGTAAGCTGTATAACAAAATGTAATTACGAAGGGGAAAGAAGGAATAGCTCAACATGGTTTTATTATTAATATGAAATATTATAAAGTTATAATAATTTTTGGCAAAAAATTGCATAGGAAGGGCCTAATATATATGGTTTTTGCAAAAAGGATATGGATTCTCTTACCAAGCATTTTAAGCTTGTATCTATAATTTAGATGCATTTTAGAGCCTTTATTCAGAAACAAAAAAAAAAAAGGAAAACGAAACTGTGAAAATCAACTCAAGTTAAAACCAGATTCTAAATAAGACCAATACGAAAATTTTTAACTTGAGAAAAAAGAGAACCATCAAAACAAAATAAAAATCTAACAATCGATTGATTCAACATCCGTACGCCAATCAAATCATCTGTCTAATTCCGAATACGTAAATCAAAATGAATTATCCAAATAACTCTCAACAACAAAATACTAAAACCTTAAATCCTTTGGTGAATTTTAGAATAAAAAAAATTTCAAATTACACCAAAAGTCAAACTGAGTCAACCTATAACCCTAGACTCGATTGAACGATCTCGAGAACTGAAAAATATTAAATTTCACAACCTTACGTATAACTCAACAAAGCTGGAAGTCAAATCGGAACCCTAAAAGTCAACAAAGTTTACAACAACCCTAGAGTTTAAGATTCGGCAATCCCGCGCTCTTAAACCCTAAACAACAGAATGGAAATAATTGTTGATAATAGTTCGTAATAATACAAGAAAACTTAAAAATACCATATTCGCAAATTTCTAGTGTCTTTCGGATCCGAATATGATCAGTTTTTGAAAACTGTGCACTGATACACCAGACGGAAAAAATATTACGACAATACCAATATACTCGTAAAAATATAAGGTTTCTAAAATTTCAGTTTTATAATTTTTCAGTAACTAAAAATTATAGATATTGCATTTATACTCGTATTTTTATTACTACGGTATTTTATTTGTCTAGTTTACTATTCATTGTCTTGTCTTACTATTCATCTCTTTCTATATTCATCTATTTCTACTTTTCCTTACTACCTACTCTTACTACCTATACATCTATTTTCTTATAATTTACATTTACAATACTATTTTACATCTTTCATATCTTACACATTATTACTTTTTATTATAAAACAAAACAAAGTACACTCTCTCTCCTTTCCATTTGTGCCGCCGGCCACCCTCCTTTCTCTCTCTCAATTTCTTTTTTTTTCAATTTATTTTATTACATCAAAATTCCCTCCACATTTATCTATAAATATTCCATTTCCTTACACACTCAATTACCATAACAAAACTCTTCCAAAATCTCTCCATAAATCCTCTCTTCAAAATTTCTCTCTACCAAAACTCTCTTAAATCAATTTCTCACAAAAATCCTTCTTTATACACAAACTATCTACCATATATCACTAACAACATAATCCAATATTCATCTTCTACTTCCGTCACGCTCCAACGGGTACCCTAAACGTGACAGCCCGCTGTACGCAATATTAAAACTTAAGAATGACTACCTCAGTCACTCGAAAGCTTTTATATCGGTACAAGGCGTACATTCACATCAAAGGGAGACCGGTGAAAGTAATGCATTTTAAGATATTGGTAGCGGAACATCGAAAATAACACTTCATATATTTCATTGATAAAAAAGTCTTACAACTTCTAAGGGGCATTCCCCAGATAATTTCCATAACAACATGGTCTTACTAAGATAAATAACTAAAGCTAGAAGATTTTAGAAGAAATCTACTCTAAGACTTCAAAACAGAGTTCCTCCAAAAGCTTTCCAAAATAAAGATTCTATCCCGATGATCAAGATGGTCTCGGGTGCAAAAAGATAATCCTGCAACATCAAAAGTCTATAGGGATATAAGCATAACTAGCTTAGTGAGATATTCCTTACGCAAGAGTACTCATAACAAGCAATCAACCAAGTTTATTAATCAAGCATATGAAATGCAATAACCAAATGATCAAACATTACATACGACTATCCAGTTTCGTATGTATGATGAATTTACCACTCCATTGGTGGTTAGGGAATGATTTGAAATGGGCCCCGAATGACCTCCTTAAAAGTTTGCGCGCGTCTTGAGGTTCCAACGAACCATACTACTAGTCCCCGGGCTTTTCTTACCCAAAGCGATTGATCCAGCTTGGCTACAACTTGAGCTGTATTCCCTGAACGTCCTAACCTTCAAGATGTAGCTAGGCAGTTTACCTTTCCGGTCCCACGCTGAGGAGTAGTAGCAAAATTTCGAAATAATATTTTAAGTGATATGCATGATCTATTTATTATATGGGGATTCCAATATGACATTAAATCATTTAAATCAATTAAGCAATCATTACACACATAGAAATACATATATAGAAACAATTATATCAATCACAAATTGGGTTCCGATATACTTTATCGTTCATTAATCGCACATAACAATTCACATACATAATTCCTATGATATCCCACATGCACATCAATTTTATCTTTTCTTAACATCTAGTGCTCTATTCTACAAGCATACACGCAAATACATAAACGTAAAGGAAACTTACTCATCCATAGCGGTCTTCTATGAGTCGAAGTAATCCTTGGGGAAGAGAAGATCTTGGTTCTTGACACATAAATAAAAGAAATACCCGAAGTAAGTATTTCGTCCAATATCTGCTCAATTTCTCTAATTCTATCTTATTGAATTCGTCAAAAATCATATGAATAGAAATCCTAACTTAAAATGGTTATAACTTGCTCATTTTAACTCGGAATTTCGCATATTATATACCGATTTCTACCTATTCGAAAAGATTTATCTATTTGTAAGGTTATTTTTATCAAAAGAAGTTATTTGGGTCTCGGAATAGTAATGTACAGAATTGATACGAAATTTCTAGATTTCAAAACTCAAGTTTTCAAACTTTTCTTCATTCAAGAGCTCTTGTAGAAAATATAGATATTTTGCATGGTTGAAAAATCCTTTGAATATATATATATATAGACTCAAAGTATGTGCATGAATTTAGTGGTTCTGTTTCAATAATGATTGTGCAAAACAATGTATTTTAAAAGTGAGAAAAGCTAAGACTTGAAAATCTCTTTTTTAGTTTGTTGGGAAAATTTTATAAGTGAGTATTTCCTTCTTTTAACACCATTTTTTAAAAATTATTTAAATTTTCAAAAAGTAATTTTAATCTTTTAAGATTCCCATAACTTTATTTCTAGTGATTTGGAAAAATGTAGTTTTTCTAAACATTTCTTGGTTATGTGTTCTAAAGTTTTTCTAAAGTTCGATCCCAAGAATAATATCAATGATCTTATAAGTTATTTATTATTTTTATTTTCTAAGTAAAGTTTATCCTTAGAAAGGTTATTCTTTGATAATTTTGTAAAACTTATCTAAACTTTAGTATGTTGATGAAAACTTTACATATGAGCTTAAGAAAACTTTTGTTTAAACAAGGAATTAAGTTTAAAGAAACTTTCTTATTTCATTGGTTTTGAAAAGAGAGTTTGTGATAACCTTATTTTATATTTTCATTGATAAAATCCCATATAGTATTATTACTAAAACTTGAGCTCAAATATTTGTTAAGATAAAACTTTAAGTTTTTATAGAAAAATAATTTCTTATGTGACAAAATTTATTTTTAAAGAGAGTTCCTATATTTATTACTTAAGAAAACTCCCTTTCATTATGGTTGAGATAATATCAACATGTTCATGCACGAATGAGAATATATAACTATGAGAAATATAATAAAAACAACATAATAAGATAAATGTAATAAGAGCATAAAAGTAAAGTTAAGTATTGGGAATCTTAGCTTCATCAAGGTATCCCATGACTAAGAAGAGACTAGTCCCAAAAAGAAAGGAAAAGAGAGAAAGAAAATTGTTTTGACTTGATATGGACAAGTCTAAGACTAGAAAGACTAGTCTTAATAATAGCATGAAATAAATAAATTGCATAACTTGAAAGTAAATAAATAACAAATAAGCTTATATGCTCTAAAGAAATATATATACATAATATACATAATACTATATAGAAGTTATATTAGAACAAATAATAACAATAACAACAATAACATAATAACAAACATAATAGAAGACATAAACAAAAATAAACATGAACATATTGTTGCTTTTTTAAGAAACATACATTAAGCTCATGTTAAGTTAAATGAACATGATGAGTGAATGAGATAAATTTTTACCTAAGGTTTATCTGTTTGTTGAAGAGGAAAAGAATGGATTGTAGTATTATGTAGGAATTGGCTTTATGGAGAAAAGAGAGAACTTGGGAGAGATTTTGAGAGAGGGATTTTATGGAGTGATTTTGGTAAAGCTTTAGTAGGAAATGAATTGTGTAAAAGAATGAATGAGGAATGGGGTATTTATAGAGTTTTGAAATGGAAATTAGATGTAATAAAATAAAATGAAAAAAAAATAATTTGATTGAAGAGAGAGAGGGATGACACCAGTTTTGCTTGTATAGGAGGGGAAAATTTATTTATTTTGTTTGTTTTATAATAAAAGAAGTAATATGTAAAGTGTAATGTGATTAAAGTTGTATGGGGAAGGTCAATTGTAAGGTATAGGTATGGTAGTGTGTAAGAATAGAGTATAAGAAAAAGTAGAGATAGATGAATAGTATTGAATAGTAGAAAAGTACTATGAATAATAGACTAGACAATTAAAATACCGATAGTAAAGAAAATACGTGTAAAAGGCCTATATCTGATATTTTTAGTGACCGAAAAATTCTAAAACTGATATTTTTGAAAACCTTATATTTTTACGAGTCTATAGTGTTGTCGGAATATTTTCCCTATCCAGTATACTAGGGTACGGCTTTTGAAAATTGATCGTGTTCGGATCCGAATTTAAGCTTTCCTAGATTATTACGAATCATATTCCACAATTATCTTAATTTCGTTGTCTACGGTTTAAGAACACGAGATTGTCGGATCTAGATTCACTAGACTAAACATAAAACTAGGTTAACTTTAGGGTTCCGGTTTGACTTTCGGTTCTTAAGGTTTGCTTATATTATCGAAAAATCTAAGGGCTTACAACTTCCTACCATATAAATGCTCAAAGGTAAACCCCTACCAATATTTTACCCATGTCATGTAACTTTACATGACCATGATGTGAGTTTCCTAACTTAATGTTATGAAAGCTACACTATGTTCATGTTTTTCTTGTTCATAACATCCATTTCTATATTTTATGTTGATTATTATACTTTGCTCATATTATTGTTATTATTATGCTAACTTCTTATTCATATCTAAGTAAATTATTTATGTATTTATAACCTTTAGAGCATATAAGCTTGCTTGTTATTTATTTATTTTCATTCTTTATAATTTATTTATTTCATACTATTTTAAGACTACTCTTTCTAGTTTTAGACTTGTCCTTATCCAGTCAAAACAACCTTTTTCTTTCTTTTCTTTATTCTTTTTGGGACTAGCCTATTCTTAGTCCCAAGATGCCTTGATCAAGTTAAGATTCCCAATACTTGATATTTTTATTATCTTACTTATTATTATTTGCTTTCGGTATCTTTCTCATACTCTTGTTATTTTACATGCTCATGAACATGCATAACCATAATGATATTGTTTCAACAAAAATCTAAAGTAGAATTTTCTTTAATAAAGGAAATGAAACGAACCTGTCTTATATATATGTATTTGTCACCAAATCAAGACTTTTTATCACATCCATAGGAAAATTTTTATTTTTCACATCCTTTTCAAACTCACTAAGATTTTTTCTAGATAACAATAAATATGATTTTCTCAAAAATGTTAACTAACAAAATGAACATTTTCTTTTATTATGATAAGTCACATAAAGTTTATTAAAACTCAGTAATAAGAATTAATTGATAAATAAACTTTTCTCAAAAAGCTTACTTGTAGGAATTTTTACCAAAAGTAATAACTAAACCAAATTTTATAAGTTAAGATAAAATCAATGTAAACCCCAAGAATTCTAAGGAAATAGGATAATAACAATTAAGATAGATATGGAGTTCGTTTACCCGGTTAGGCCTTATTTAGAAATTCTAGAGTATTATAAACCTATTTATGATTTAAAAACCCTAGATCGGGAATTTTTAGATATTAAAAGAACTATAGCTAAATTTTATAATCTGAGTCTAGAATCTAGAAAATAAGTGTAAATAAAATTTTATTTCAAGAACATTAGAAAGCCAATGACTTGTAGTATATATAGAATGAAAATGATCCATTAAAGAAAACCGTTAGGGTTATAAATATGTACTAAAAAGCTATAAACGGGCCTATAATTAATAATCTAAACTTAAATAAAATTTTTGACCACACCATAATATTAGTTAGAAAATTTGGAGTCCATAGATACCAATTTTATATTTTGACTTTTTAGGCTCCAAAACCCTAATCGCGTAAAACCAAACTTTAAAATTTCTAAATCGCGTAAATTTTAAACTTAAAATTTGAAGTCAACCATATTGTAGAAATATTTTGGGACCTAAATTAAATTTTTTTAGAATAAAATTTTTCGAAATTAATATTAATATTCGCATAGGGGATAGTTTTTGACGTAATTAGTTAGATATTTACTTTTTTACTATTCTTACTAATTGGTAGCTACAAGTGACGGTAAAAGGAGAGTCCAAGTTGCTGTTTTAGAAATATTACAGCTCCCACATGCAGCAAGTCAAGATTAGTTGAAATAAAAGGCTAGAAACTTGCACAATGGACCAATTAAATTGCTCCAACCATGCCCTAATTATTACACTTAATATAACACTTCCAAATCAGCTAGGAAAACTTGGACAAGCTGCCCTCCTCTCCCCTTCTTTTACCGTGGTAGCCTCAACAAGCAACAAATTGGGCCAATTTAAAATTAAACAAATTTAACACTTATTCTACAAGTTACCTATATCTATAAATAGATAATTAAGTCAAATTGGAAAGTTAAATTCCCAACTACCAGCCCACTCTCCCTTCCACTTGCTGCACGTGAAATCTGCACACACACACAACCCACATTCTACAATTTCAAATTTCCTCCTTTGTATCCTCTAGTCTTCATTCTAGCATCCTAACAAATTAAGAATCACACAACCAAAGCTTCAACTACTATTATAGGAAACCATTGATCATCCTACCATTTAGAAAACAAGGGTAAGAATTTATAAAGTTAGTTATTTATTTCATGAAATACAATAGACTTACTAATTTGCTAAAATATGTAGGTCTTAATCAAAATAGAAAGGAGAAATTGCCATCTACACTTCTAAGCTTTCAAGGCAAGGTCTACACCTTTGACTTATTTCCTCATTCTAAATTAAGAAAATGAATGTCATACATTGCCATAGATACATTTTAGAAGCCTCCCTAGGTTATGTTGATGGTAGAATAAATGGAAATGATGTAGGATAAATATTTTGAATGAATTAGAATAAGGAGGAGCCTTGAAGAAAATTGTCTAAACATTAGAAAACCCTAGAATTCACATTGAAGTACTACAAGACTTTTTGTCTTGAAAACCCTAGCTCATAATCTTGTAAATTAGTAAACACATTATAATTGTTATCTAAATAATTTGAACTAGCCAATGCCTTACCATTAGAAGTCTTGAACTTAAAACTCATAATGGGAAATTGCTAAAGTGTAGATAAGGGAAATTTAATAGAGTAGAAATAATCTTAAGAAATATCTATACCGAATACATAGACAATTAATTTGATGAACTTAAATATAATGTAGAATGGTCATTAGTAATCTAGGTAGAAACCCCTTAATTCTAATTGAGAACTCACTTTACATAAGGTTGAAAGACAATGTATATAATAGAAGAAAATATTGATATCACTAAGCACATTGATAGGTAAAATAAATTAGAATTCAAATAAGTTTCTTTAGTAGAAGTCTAAGAAGACTAAGAAATAAAAATGATCTTAAGAAATTCTTACACTAATCATAGAAAACTAATTGCAAACAAATAAAATTAGTAACTAGCATACTATAGATAAAATGAGCTTTTAACACTTAATTATACATAAAAATAAGCTAACATAAGTAATATAAGTAGACTTAAAGATTTGATACTAAAAACATGAATTTAGAATTAATTAGATCACTTTTAGTAGAGAAAGTGAATTCATACGATTTTAAAAATATAGAATATTTCATAAGTCTTTAAACAATTAAATATAAAACCTTTAGAATTGATAGAAATGACTTCACTTAAGGAAAAACTAATATAGGACACTTAGACACTCATTAAAAATTATTTACAAAGTCAATTATCTAATTTATGGAACTTCATTCATCTAATAGGTGAATCTGAATCAAATTTAGACTTCCCGGAAGATTATTACGATTGAAAGCACCATCAGCAGGGTGAGTAACTCTGATCTATTACATTGTTTGTGTTTGTACATTAGTAGCACCTAAAGTTATATATGAAAATGATTGCATGAAGCATGTGGGGATGGGAATTGTTCTTACTTGAGTGGTGGATGAATTGAGTGATAAATTGTGATTATTAAAAGTGATAACAAGGTTGTGTGGAAATTTTTGAAGCATGTTGAATATTGTCTGTAAACTGTGTGGTCATTTTATAATTAATTGATAACTGACAGACTTATAACTTAAAGAATCATACATTGCATAACTTACACAAATATTGCATAAAGGTGTGACAGCTTGCTACGTGTTAGTATTTCAGATCTCGGTTAATGTTTGGTTTTTCTAGATGTAAATTTCCTAGTTCTTCCAAAATTATCGTTGTTCTGTTCGGTTCCACGGGAACTACTTGGCAAAAGAAGGAACGCCGCCCGTATCGCTTGAAATAACTAATACTTAATGGAGTCTCTTTGTTCCTAAAGAAATTGAGTGAAGAAACTATAATCATAAAGAAAAGAATAAAGTGAGAATTATTATTCCTATGGTTCTCTATTTCTCCTGAGCAAGTGGGTCATAAGGATATGATCCTTGACTAGGTTCCTTCAACCCTGATGTGAGGGCGCAAATCTACATCATGTTTGGATTCCGGTTGTCCAAACTTGTAATTGTACATATGCTTGAATATTGCATTACACTTATTTGATAAATTACTTGTTTGTTGTGCTTGATGTGTAATATGTGATGGTTATTTACTGAGCTGTAGAAATGCTCATACTCCAACAAATTTTTCAGGGTCATTCTCAAACCATGGCTAGTACCATCTCGAAGGTTAGAACAGGTAAGGAAGCCACATTAGCAAGTTATGGAAGTAGTTAACAAAGATTTAGATCTCTTGTATTAGTAAACTTACATCTATTTTACAATCCTAGTTGTAAGTTGATAAAACAATTTGTAATAGTTTATACAAACTTTATATGGAGTTTATTTTATCTGTTTTGTATATTTTATATGGACATCATTTCTTATCAAGCAACTTAAAAGATCCTGTTTTTATGTCACATCCTTTAGAGTAACTAGTTGTATTGTATAGAAACTAATACTACATACAATACAATACAACTAGGGTACCCTTTGGGGCGTGACAATCAACTCACTAAATTATAAACTCACTTAGAAAAATAAAAGTTTGCCAAGGTTTATAAATGATAAACTCATTTTCAAAGAAATAAAAGAATATAAAGTGTAGAGGTTTCAAAAACAATAGATATTATCAAAAACTTAATAAAATAGTGAAATATGATTTTCTTCCAAGCAAGATTACAAAAGAGCTAAAAGACCAAGTTTTAGAAATAAAGTTATTTTCAAAGAAGTTGGAGAATGAAAATATAAAAAGACTTGTTTATCAAAATCGTTTCTTTAAAAGAAAATATACACAACTCAAATTATTATAAGTTATCAACAACTTAATAAAACTCTTGAAAACTTTATTTTTATCACTGAAAATAGAATTTGCAAAAGACAAAAGCTAAGAGAAATTTTTATTTTAGAAAAGAAATTAGAAAACAAATATAATAACTTAAGAAATTATGAAATTCTTAGGAAAGAAATTGTTAAGATACCAGTTTTCAACACCGCAAGATATTGTTTTACGAAATATAATCATTGAGACAACACTATTAGAATTTTGCATACAATATGAGTCTATATATATATATATTCAAATGCTTTTTCCAACTATACAAATACCTACATTTTGATACAAGTATTTTCGGATAAAGAAAAGTTTACAAACTTGTGTTTTGAAAACTATAATTTTCGTAATGAATCTGTACCCTTCGGTTCCAGAACCCAAAAAACTTTTTATGACCAAAATAACCTTAGAAATGGATAGATCTTTTTGAATAGGTAGAAATTGGTATATTATATACGAAATTCCAGATTAAAATGAGTAAGTTATGGCCATTTTAAGTTGGAATTTCATTCCATGTGATTTTGACGAACATAGTAAAATAGAATTAGAAAATTTAAGTAGAATTTCTACGAAATACTGATCTCGGGTATTTCTTTTGTCTAGATGAAGAGGAATACGAGATTTCTCTTCTTAAGGATTACTACGACTAAGAAGATTGCGAAATGGACGAGTGAGTTATCCTTCTTAATTTCGTTACATGTTTGTGCTTGTAGAATAGTGACACTAGAAAGATAAGAAAAGATAAAATGGATATGTATAGGGAATTTGAGGACATGTATACGTATGATTCTATGCTCATGTGATGAAATGAGAATTAAGAATATCGCAACTTCGAATTGTTTGTTTAAGTATGTTATCTACTTGCATTTATGCGTGCTTATCGTTTGCAAAATTGTTTGATTGCCCCTAAGAAACCTTAATAAGGTTTGGCTTAAGAAAAATAAGATGTTCATGCATAGCATCCATCGAGTCACATTTCTTTCGGAAGGCTGCTACTCCTATGCGTAGAGTTGGATTGGCTATTATCGTGCTGGGACATGGGCCATGTTCTTTCCTAGAGAATCCAAATCGCTTAAGGAATGTGACTCTAGGTTTCGGAGCCGAGCCAACCGAATGCTTTGGGTGGGGGCCTTGGGACTAGCAGTAGAAGGTTGAGGATCTTTATCAACAATTCCTTAACATTCGATATGGAGGGGTAAATCCGTTCTATATACGGTTTCCGAATAACTATATATATTTGTGTAATCACATGATTATTGCATTGTGTGCATAACATATGCGTGAAAATTTAAATGAACTTTTTTGAAATCATGGTGCGAATAAAAAGGAATACCTCACTAAGCTAGTTGTAAGCTTGTACCCTCATAGATTTTGTTGAAACAGGTATACTCGTGGCTCTATTCAAGGAACATGATGCTAAGGAAGTCATGGATGGATTTTGAACTCTTGTGGAGGTGATGGGAACATAGGATAAAGATATTTTGTAAATTCCTTATATGCAATGCATGCTATGTTAGTGTTTTGGAAATTTCTAAGAAGTGTATTTATTTTTACTTGAAGACAATAGTGGGGTATGCCCTTAAGAATTGTAATCAACCATGTTTATGTTTTATGATAAGTATTATTTTTGTCTTGTTACTCGATCGTTATCAATGTAAATTGTGCTACTTCGATATGTGCCATTGGTTGTGATGTACGTCTTGTACATAATATGGAAGCTTTTGCGTGACTAAGGTAGTCATTCTTAGGCTTTAGTATTATGTACGGAAGACTGTCACGTTTATGATATCCCTCGAGGTGTGACACTTTATCCACTACCATTAAGGAATTTTAGTTTAGCATGGATGGAAGGCTCTAAAATGCATATTAATCACATATGAAAGACCTAAAATAAACATGTTAAATAAATTTAGGTCCTTTTCTACAAAAACCATCCAAATGTGGGCCCTTAAACACATAGTAAAAGAATTTAGTCCTTTTTTTGTGAAATTGTACAAATAAAAAGAAAAGTCCATATTTTTTCATTTATTATTATTTGGAGAAATAATTTTGAACCTTAAAGATAGAGTTTCCTATTCATGATATAATTTAATATATATATATATACATGTACATATATATTTATTATTTATTAGCTATTTTTCATACATGATACTTAATTAAAATTAATGTCTGTTACTTTTATCTCTTCCATTAATGACCTAACGATAAAGTGATATCATATAATAAGAGAACCTATTATAGAAAAGAAAACTTTTGTTGATAAAGCAAAATCATATACTTCAACTAATGTCCAATTTTTTTCCAAACCATCCATTGTTTTTAAGGATAAAAATAGTGTTTATATAATATATGTAGTATTAAGTTAAAAAAAATTATATTATTATGATTAGTTAGTGGTGTGAAATCAATATAAGTTTTTACTTAAAATAACCAATTTCCATTGTTATATGATTTTTTTTCAATTAATACTAGAAATATGATATATATATATAATTTTCTTATTTTGACAATAATATATAATATTAAAGTAATTGATGTTGATTTATTAACTGAAATTTTATTTTTATTGTAGGTCCATTATTATATGATATTACTTAGTTGTTAGTATATAAACAAAAGAGATGAAAAAAAACCAATACAAATGTTAATAAATTATCATGCATGACGATAGCTAATATTATCGGGCTGCACAAAAAAAACTGACCGAACCTTGAACCGGACCGGACTGAACTAAAATTTCGGTTGTTTTTTGAAATGATTCGGTTTGGTAAAAAACAAACGGTTCATGGTTTGGTTCGAGACCCTAAACTCAACCATATGGTTCAAATTAAAACGAACCGTTTTATATATATTTTTAAAAAATTAAACATATTATTTTTACTCTTAGTTGTTTCATTAAAAAATTAATTGTTTTTAAAATTTGTTACTTAAATATGTGTCATTCATCAGAGTAAAATTAGATTTGCCATATTATATTTTAATTGTTATGTTATTTACAAATAAGATAGATTTCGAATTTTAGTATCTAATTTTCTAACTTGTGAAATTTTTTTTCCCTTTATCATACTGATTCTATTATTAAGTTACTTATTGATTTATATAATTGATAACATGTTAGTTAGAAGTATATGAAGAATTAAATTATGTGTCTTACAATGGGATAAAGTCTAGTATACTATTATAGTTCAAAATAATTATAAAAAATGAGATTAGTCACAATTGTAATTTTATAATAGATGAAATCCCTTCCTTTCTATAAGTTTTACATGTTTATTTGGTAAATGATTAATTTTAAATATTGTTGCTTATATTTGCATTAGTGATAAGAAATATATATTTTAAGTTTTTTGATAGATATATATTTTTATTTTATGAATAAAAATGGTTTGAACTGCAAACAAAACCATACCGAACTGTTTTTTTTTTTGTTTGAAAAAATTACAAAGCGAATCGTATGATTATGTTTAAATTTAAAAGAAAAATAGAACCGTAAAATATGGTGCAGTTTAGTTCGAGATACAAACCGAACGGAACCATATCATGCACACCCCCAGCTAATAACCATGAACATATGTATATGTGTGTGTGTATATATATATCAAATCATATCATGAGTTAGAAACTTTTTTACTAAGTTTTAAAAATTAATTTTCTAAGTAATAATAAAATAAAATATGTTTTTTTATTTGTGTAATTCTAAAAAATAATCTTAAATCGTTTAACATGTAGCTATAGGTTTGTATTTGTATGGTTTTGTAAACGAGACCTAAATTTTTAAATTATGCAATTAAGGGCCAATGCTTGTAATACAAAAGTGCATTTTAAGGCAAGGAGCTTTTACGATCCCGTTGACAGAACCATTTAGTCAACCATTTAACATTAAATAAATATAGTATTTAGAATATTAATTATTCTAGTGGTTTGATCACGACTGGATATGATGTAAGCCGTTAGATAGTTGACATGACCAGTTTTGTTCAAATTAATGACAGAACAATAGAATTTTCCTTTATCTTAAGTTTGATACACTTGAATAATTTGGAATGGAATGGAGTAAAATAGGTTTCGGAATGATAGATCCATTTCTATGTTTACAAGTATACATGGAATAGAATGGCTATAGGTGTATTTGTCTAAAAGTCCCTAGCAATAAATGCGAGTTATAAATATGCAATGGGATAAAAGAGTAATTATATTACATGCA
The DNA here is from genome assembly GCA_024138025.1 of Combretum micranthum. NCBI lineage: Eukaryota > Viridiplantae > Streptophyta > Magnoliopsida > Myrtales > Combretaceae > Combretum > Combretum micranthum. The sequence goes on from JAMXBD010001273.1 coordinate 28,411, forward strand.
ATTAATAAAATTAGAATGAAATCGCGATTCCGCCTTCTCAAAACGATTATCAAATTCTCTTTCAAAGGAAAAATTATCAATTATAAAGAATCGCGATTCCAGTTTTTAAATATGCATCCAAACATAAAAAAGAATAGAATTCGAAATCGCAATTCCATTCCTACGTATCAAATATACATTAGAGGATCCATCAATGTCAAGTTATAATTCCGCTAATGGCGGATGCATGGAGGCCATAAAATACATATAAATTATATATATAAATCCTAAAACCATGTTAAAAAATTAATCTTTTGTTTGTTTTTTTTTTAAACTTGTACAAATAAATACAAACCTTCCCTTGATTTTTTCCATGGTTTGTGTCAGAAAAACAAAAGCTCTCATGCGACCAGACTGATTTGGAATTCGTTGACCTACCAAATAAAAAATATCCATCGAATAGATCACATCCATGCTCCTTATATATGTTTTTTTTTTTAAAAAAAAAAATTACCCATATATTCTTTTACATGTGACTTCCACTACTTTTGCGCACAATGACATTTTATGTGGCAGGGAATCTTGACGTTTGAAATGTCACGTGTTTATGTTTAAAGAAAATCAGTTCTCGCTTAGCCTTAGCCACCATCATCCGAATCCCATGATCATCCACGATCGTGACAGACTTTCATTTTGGGAATGAACTTTTTGCTGAATATTCACACCATCATCATCACATCATCATTATCCTCTTCAAGCATCTTTGATGTCCAATCAGGATTTTTAAAGCTTCCCATCAGAACCGATTCCAACTGCATTCTGAAACGCGGTGGATGGAATTACAGTTATGGTTCGAATACAAACCGTAATGGTGGAAGGAGGGTATAATAATTTGGTTCGAATACAAACCAAATAATGAAAGTGTAGTTCAGAGAATTAGAGTAGAATAGAATTTCATTAATTTTCTGATAGATTTCCTTGTACATGTAGCAGATATTTATATTGTAATTTTCCACAGCTTTAGCATGCCAGTTGTATTTGTAACAAAGGAATATTCTAACAGATTTAGTTGTAACTAATTTAACAGCTAATAGCAAAAGTAACAAATACAGAAATAAGCTTGTTACTGGGCTTGGACTTCCAACCGGTCCACCCATTTATTACTAAGGCCTTAACTAAGCCCATAAACCAGTCTGCCCATAACCTTTCTCAGCTACAGACAGCTTGTCTTCCTTTTCCTCGTACTTCATTTTCACTCCAACACCTTCTTAGGTTTTCTTCTTAATCTTGTCTTCTTCCTTAACCCCTGTTCGTGTTTCTCCTTCTTTCCCCGTTGCTACTACCCATAGATCAGCTTCCTCTCCGTCAGACAGCCTTGTCCACAAGGATGAATTTGGGAAGCGGAGCTTCATGTCTTCAAGAAACTCCCAGGTTGCTTCCGAAGGTGGCTTATTCTTCCACAAGATAAGTACTTGTGTTGCTGCATGTTTCCTTTGCTTGATCATTCTTCTATCTAATATTGCTTGCGGATCTAACTCCTCCTTTGATTGTGTTGCAGGTAGATGAGGTGGTTCAGCTGGTGGGGATTCGTAGAATCGTCTGAGCTGGGAGACGTGAAATGTTGGATGGATCTCAGCACCTAGGGGTAGCTCTAGACGGTATGCTACTTCTCCTATTTTTTCCACTATTCTGTATGGTCCGAAATATTTAGGGTTGAGCTTGTTTACCGTGGATTTTCTTAAGGAGTGTTGTCTGTAGGGTTGAAGTTTTAGTAAAACCCATTCCCCTATCTTGAATGATCTGTCAGACCTTCTTTGATCAGCTACTTGCTTCATGCGGTGTTGAGCCCTATGTAAATGAAATCTGAGTAATTTTAGGGTATCTTCTCTGGTAGTTAGGAGTCTGTCCACCGATTCATTCCTGGAGTCCCCAGGAACATAGGGTAGATGCAATGGAGGAGGGTAACCATATAGTTTTGGAATGGAGTGGTGTGAGCGCTGGTGTGATAATTTGTATTGTACCACCACTCAGCTAATGACAAGAATTGAGACCACCTCTTAGGTTCATCACTAGTCATACACCTTAGATAGGTTCCCAGACATCGATTGACTACCTCAGTCTGTCCGTCGTCTGTGGGTTTGGCCATTTGAACCCCACTCCTTGTAATTTAAACAATTCCTACCAAAAAGAACTGACAAAAATCGGTCCCTGTCACTAGTGATGGTTTCTGGTAGCCCGTGTAGCTTGTATATATGATCCAAATATACTTGGGCTATACTAGCAGCAGTATACGGGTGGCTTATAGCCACAAAGTGAGCATATTTGCTCAATTTGTCAACCACCACTAGGATTACATCTTTGCCATTGGATTTAGGCAATCCATCAATGAAGTCCAAACTGACCTCTTGCCAACATTCTTTAGGAATCTTTAGAGGTTGTAACAACCCTGGGGTTGCTACATTTTCGAACTTGTGCCTTTGGCAAACATCACAATTTCGGATAAATTGCCTTACTTCCCTTTCCATCTTGGGCCAATAGAAATTGAGGTCAATCTCTTGAAGGTAGCTTGGGTTCCAGAATGTCCCCCAAAGGGTCCCCCATGAAAGTGCTTTGGTATGTTGTCACGTAATTCTTGGATAGGCCAACCACTACTCTTCCCTTCCTCCTCAGTACCCATCTTCCTAAGTGAACCTTCCCACAGCTTCTCCTTTTTTCAGCTTATCAATAAGTGAACTGTCTCCTTCTGGTAGTGTCCAGCTGGATTGAATTTCCTGCAAAAACAAAGGAGAAATAGTAGAGTGGTGAAGGTGCATGATCTCAGCTGTGGGAGCACGAGATAGTGCATCAGCTGCCTTGTTGGAGGACCCACTTTTGTATTCAATGTGGTAATCCAACCCCATGAGTCTAGGGAGCCATTTTTGTTGAGTAGGAGTGGCCAAGCGTTGTTCCATCAAATATTTTAAACTTTGATGGTCAGTGTGTATAACAAAATGCCTGCCCAAAAGATAATGTCTCCATTTGTCTATGGCATGGACAAGAGCAAGCAGTTCTTTTTCATAAACTAATAGACCCTTATGTTTAGGGGCTAATGGTTTGCTTATGTAGGCAATTGGATTTCTTTCTTGCATTAGAACAGCCCCAATTCCATCACCACTCGCATCGGTTTCCACCACAAACTCTTTGGAATAATCTGGTAATTGTAATACTGGTGAATTCACCAAGGCATTCTTCAATTGATTGAATGCCATCTGGGCTGCCTCATTCCAAGCAAATTGATTTTTCTTTAAGAGTTGTGTCAGAGGTCTGGCAATGATTCCAAAATTCTTGATGAACCTCCTATAGTACCTAGCCAGTCCAAGGAAACCCCTAAGTTGTTTCACAGTCTTTGGTATTGGCCAGCTGGCTATGGCATCCAATTTCTTTGGATCCGTAGCTACTCCCCTTGGAGTAATGACATGCCTTAAGTACTCAATATGGGAAACACCAAACACACACTTACTTCTTTTTAGACATAATTTTTCCCTACTCAGTATTTCAAACACTTTCCTCAAATGTTCTACATGTACTTCCATATCAGGGCTGTATACCAATATATCATCAAAAAAAACCAACACAAACTTCCTTAAAAAAGGTTTAAGTACCTATTTCATTAAAGCTTGGAAGGTAGATGGGGCATTAGTTAAGCCAAATGGCATAACTAAGAATTCGTAGTGACCATCATGAGTCTTAAACGCTGTTTTGTACACATCATTGGGGTTCATCAGAATTTGATACCCTGACCTCAATCAACTTGCTGAAACAGTTGGCTCCAACAGTTCATCGAATAAGTCTTCAATGATAGGAATGAGAAACCTATCCTTGATGGTGTGCTTGTTTAATTCCCTGTAATCCACACACATCCTCCAGGAGTTATCCTTCTTCTTAACCAGTACCATCGGTGAAGCAAATGGGCTGTGGCTTGGTTACATAATGCCACTGGTCAACATGTCCCTCACATTTCTTCTAAACCGATTTCTGCAAGGAAGAATAACGATAGGCCTGAGGTTGACCGTAATGTTCCTCTTGAAGGTGTATCCTGTGATTAGAGCTCTGTCCGGTGTAGAGACCTTGGATCTTCAAATAATCCATGATATTCTTCAAGCAACTCTATCAAACATTGGAGATTTAGTCCATTGACTTGACCTTCTCCCTTTTCCTCGTAGTTTTAATGGACCCAACATGGATGTCAGGAATGGTGTGGTTGTTTGTCAGAAGCTGAGTTAATTTGCTTCCCGCAATGTGATTCAATTCATCATGTTTCCTATTCAACTTGCAACTCCTGCCTTCCCACATAAACTCCATGATCATATTTCGGAAATCCCACTTAACTTGTCCCAACATTGTGAGCCAAGGCATTCCTAAAATAAGATCATATGAAGATAGTGGTAATACATAGAAGGTTGCCTCAAATGATATTCCCTGCATCTGCCATTGGAAATTCACCACTGTGTAAGCCCCGGAAATTTTAGTAAATAATTCTAAGATGAACTTCGAAAATAAACCCTAAAAATCACTCCAAATTAAAACCGAATTTCGACAAGTCCTAAATCACGAATAAATCCAAAAATTTCTTGTTAATGAGAAAATGAAAATCCTCAAAAATAAAATAAGAACTCAATGGTCTTCAAATTCAAAACCATTACATACGAAAATTCCATATTTAACTCCGACTTATAAAAACGGGTAATATAAAACCCAAAAACAAATTATTAAAAAGTAAATAATGATTAACTTTGAAAATGAAACCCAATTCAAAAATTCGAAAACTTTAAAAGATAATAAATACTTACAAAAATAAAATTTAAAATAAACTTCTCAAATTAAATATGTTGTATGAACATAAATATCAGTTTCCAAATTGGCAAAGGTCTAAACCGAAAAATCACCCGGAAACCCTAACCGGAATACAATAGTGTAAGTCCGGCAATCTAGTGCCCCTAACCCTAGAGGCCGAGATGTAGTTTAAATATAGAATAGCTCATAGTAATATAAGTTTGTTTAAAAATATCAGATGGTAAATTTTTGACCTATTTCGAACCCATTCGGATACAGACTTCGAAAAGCGTGTCCCGGGGCTCGAGACATCAAAAATATACCAATAGTACGTTAGACTCGTAATTTCATAAGATTTCTAAAAATATCAGTTATATAATTTTTCGGGTTATAAAAGTTACAGTTATAACTTTTTATCGTATTTCCATTATTACCGGTAATTGATTAGTCTTTGCACTATTCATTTTTATTTCATTAAAATTTTATTATTCTTATAAAGCCTTATATTTTTAGATAAATAATTTTATATATTATAGAAAATTTTGTTTTTCTAAAAATTAGTTAGTTCGGGCTTTTACGGGATCAGATTCTGTTTAAGACCCGTACTAAAAATAAAATAAATTAATTTAATAATTGAAAAATATTTTAAAATATTTTTATTCCATAAAATTTTTTTAGAATTTTTCGGGTTATAAAAATATTATTTATAGCCCATATTCGCGTATTTTGACCATACCGGTAACATATTTGTTAAAATACTAAAATAATTCAAATAATTATTTAATTTTTATTATGAAAAATCTGCTACAATTATTTGGAATAAATTTTCCAATTTTATTTTATTTTAATTTATTTTATTAATAAAGTACTTTTACAACCCATACCTTCAAGTACACCTTACACATATCACTTCATTTTCACTTCAATCTTTCTACACATTATCCCACAATTGATGGCAGATTTTTGACCCTATTTATGGCTGCCATTGTCCTTTATCTACTCATATTTTGACTAAATTAATTATTTTCTACTCCTTCTTAAGAAAGTTACATTACACATTAATTACACAATTTAATTCAAGTCAAATTTCAAAATTCCTCTCTTTTCTCCCCTTCCACATGAATTGCCCCCCCCCCCAAATTTCTGCCTTGTTTTATTTTTTTCTTTCTCCATTCATTTAATACACTCATTTTCTCTCTCTCTTTCATTTACTCCTTTTCCTTTTTCATTTCCTTAGCTTTCTCTCTCATTTTTCTCTCTTTCTTTCTTCTTCTTGTTCTTATTTCTTCAAAAACAAGCTGCCCCCAATTCATTCTTGAGCATCCATCCATATTTCTTGAAGATTTTTAAGCAAATCTTCATCTCAAAGCCTCCATAGGTGATATAGGTAAAGTGTAATGAAGGTTTCATGCATCAAATGACCTTCCATAAGCTTAAAAGCTTAGGATGATGATGCCAAAAATGAAACTCTCTTTTCTCTACTTTTATTATCTTGTATTTCAATTATTTTCTTGTTTAAAGTTGATATATATTGTAGATCTAACTTTTTATAGCTTTGATTTTTGTTTATGCCATAGATCTTGTTATTTAAGTTGTTATTTTTGTATTTCTTATGATTTATGCATAGATCTATCATCACATATTCATCTTAGTGATTCATGCATTTAAAACTAGTTTAGAAAACTAGATCTAAGTTTTGAGTTCATAAAATGCATTAGATCTTTGTTTATGTTCATGAACAACTTGCTATACATGATGATGGTAGGAAAGTTGTAGGAAACTCAAGATCTATTTTTTTTCAACAAAATGATTTTGAAAATTCGGATGAAAATGGAACCATATTTAGAAAAGTGGTTTTTCAACTTCAAAATGTGTATTTTTCATTTAAAATGAAGGGCTTAGGGTATAGATAACATAAATGAGTAATTTTGATGAGCAAAGTTTAGATCTATGAGTTTAAAGTTTTTTCATGGGTTCATCTAGGTGTATGTTCATATTATGTGTAGATCTTAGATTTGAACTTGAACAAAATTTGTGAAATTCGTATTTTGGCAAGACCAATATTTAAAAACCACTTTCCAAGTGTCAAAATGTAATTTTTTCTTAAGAAAATGAAGGCTTAATATATGAATATCATCAAGACTTTTTTTACAAGAATCTAATGTGATTTTCAAAAGTTATTTTCAAAATAAAAATTCATTTTCGGATTTTGGCCAAGGCCTATTTTAAAAACATGTTTTCCAACTCAAAAATGAAGTTTTTATTTAAGAAATGAAAGGCTCATAGATATATATGTAAGGAATGGATTTTCATGAGCTTAGATAGATTTTATCAAAAGATATAACCAAAAATGAATTTTGTAAATTCGGATCCCAACCAAGACCAATTTTTAAACCCATTATCAACTCCAAAACTCATGTTTTATGTGAAAAATGAAGTATATAGGTAATAGTATCATTAAGCAATGATTTTTACAAGTTAAAATGAGTTTAGGCATGAGTAAGTGTGTAAACAAGTAATGGAATTAAAATGAAAAATTTTGAGTTAGTGATCAAATTGTCAAATTCGTAATTTGAGATGATGCATAAGTAATCACTTAGTATTTGAGCTCAAATTGCAAGTTTTATGTGTTAAATGAAGTCCTTAGGTAATTGATATAGTAAAGCCTTAAATTTTAATGTTTTAAACAAGTTTTCCCCAAATGAATCATTCAAAAAGTGGATTTTCTAAAATTCGGATTTTTGAGAAATCATATTGAAAACATTTACAAAGTGTAAAATGGAAATTTTTATGTAGAAATGAAGGTCATAAGTATATATATAATGAAGACTCAATTTTGACAAAAATAATTATATTTTCTTAAGTAACAAATCCAAAACAAATGAAATGATAAAAGTTAGAAAACTAGATTTTTCATAAGTAAGTTGTTATTGTGGTCTTGCAAAATAAAAGTTATAAAATTTCTTTTAGAAAAATCATCAAGATCATGCATACATTAAGCTCATCTCATGTCATTCATGTTAGGAAATCATTCATATTGCATATAGCCAATTTATATAGTAGGAACATTACAAACATTTACAAAACTATTTTTGGAAATTGAAATTGTTGCTGCTCTAATCTGATGACCTTTTCGAAGCTTCAAATGTTTTCAAAACTTAAATATAATATTAGAAATAGATAGATCTTTCGAAGTAGATAGAAATCGATATATAATTTGCGAGATTCCGAGTTAAAATGACCAAGTTATGGCCGTTTTAAGTTGGAATTCCGCTTAGGACGAGAATTACGAATTTGATAGTTCGTATAAATCGTTTGGATTAGTTTGAGTTGAAATACTTATTAGAGTATTTCTTCCTTTTTAGGTGATCCCGAATTCGACGATTCCCTACCACCGGATTACTATTACTAGAAGACCGGTGATCCAATGGCCGAGTGAGTTTTCTCCTTGTTTTGTTACCTTGATTGTGCTTGTAGTTAGTTGCATTAGAATTATAGGAACAAGATAAAAATCGATATGAATGGGGATGGGATATATGATGAGGCTGTGATGAATGTATCAAAGAATACTAAAGCATATCGAAACCACGATTTGATTGGATAACTGCACTGTTCATATTATTTCTGTTATGTGTATGATATTGGCTGGTCACTCTAAAGAATGTATAAATATTTTGACCTAAGCAAAAAGTAAATTGATCATGCATCGCATCGGACATATTGCATTTGGTAGCGTGCTACTCCTGCAGGTCGATCGGTATGGTCCGAGGACTCGTTTGGATAATGAGACCCGGGATCAGAGCTCATTCATAGGAAACTAAGGCGCATCGGGGATGCATTCCATGTGTGAGCCTAGCCGAGGCGAGTGCTATGAGCCGAGGGCTTGGGGACTAGCAGCAGTCGTGTAGACTTCAATACCATCCTAACCCAAGATACGGAGGGCGTAAATCCGTTCTGTGTGTGGGTTCCGGATACCCATACATAATTGCTTGCTCACGTGTTTGTTCATGCATAGCATATGATTGATTAATACTTGCTTGTTCTGGTACGGAACTAAGGGAATTCTCACTAAGCTAGTGTAGCTTATACCCCAATAGTTGTTTAAATGAACAGGTTATCTCAAGAATGCAAAGTGGGGACTGAGATGGTTGAAGCCGAGAATAGCTTCGGGATTCCGGCAAGAAATGAGAATGTTGAAGTTATCAGCTAGTTTTATGATTCGTCTTGTAATAGTTTATGTAGGGAAGTCTGTGGATGAATGTAATTGAAGTTGAATGATTTATATTTTGAAGTATTGTGGTTTGTATCGAAAGTATAGTGGATTCTATTTCCTTTACATTGTTACTCAATTATATCAACATAAAATGTATCATTCCGATGTGTCTCCTTTATGTGTTAGACGCCTTGTACATAGCATGGAAGCCTTTGCGTGATCGAGGTGGTCATTCTTGGGCTTTAATATTGTGTACGGCGGACTGCCACGTTTAGGGTACCCTTCGAGGCGTGACAACCTGGTACCGGCTACTCAGCTGAGTCCTATCCGCTAGAGTGATCCTTAGAGGAGCTATTTCTTCAATAGCACAATTAGTAGTCCTGACCAAGGTTTCATTGACAAAGTTAGAAGAGCTGCCCGTATCGATTAAGATGTTTAGCTTCTTCTTCTTATAGAACCCTTAGACCAACATACTGTTGTCTGACCCTCCTAAAGGATTACCCACAGCACATAGAGTTAATTTGGTCATGTCATCTTCCAACTCAGCTACCTCCTCTTCTGCTACACCCTCATCAATCTCTTGGCACTCCCCTTCAATGACCAACATATTCAGCCTTTTATTCCTACACCTATGTCCTAGTGCGAAGGGTTCATTGCACCAAAAGCAAATCTTCTTTTTTCTTTTTTCTTCCAATTCCTCAGGGGTCAATCTTTTGGTAGGTTTAGAATTCGTGAAGATATTTGGTTTAGGGTAAAAGTTTGAAGCCTGAGAGGTTTGGTTAGTATTGAATGTGCGGTTGAAGTTGTAGCTTGGAATTTTTGACGGAGAAGGATGTGTAGGTACGTGAGCTATGGGTGGTGAGCGAAAAGAGAAATGGTTGGTGTTATATGAAACAGATTGGTTTTTTGTGGATTTAAGGTTGTTTCTGGAAGATAGGGTTGTGGCTTCTTGCAGTTTGGCTAAGGTAAAAGCTTGGTTAAGGGTATTGAGTTGGAACATGCGAATTGGGAATTGAATTTCGGGTTTCAATCCACTGAGGAAACAACTGACCAGTTGTGGTTCTGGCAGCTGAACTTGAGTTGATAAATGCATAAATTCATCTAGGTATTCTTGTAGAGTACCAGACTGATGCAATCTTTAAGGTCAGCCATAGGGTCCTCAAATATTTTTTCATTGAATCTGGCTTGAAGAGCCTTAGTAAGCTCTTCCCATGTCATCGCATGGGCCTCATTCCTAGATTTTGAATAGGTAATGTACCATTCATAAGGTTTATCCTCCAAATACATGGAGGCGATACTTACCTTCAGATGTTCAGGAGTGCCATCTAGAGTAAAAAATTGTTCTGCCCTCATTTGCCAATTTCTAATATTTTCTCCATTAAAAATTGGAAACTCAAGCTTAGTACTTCTCATGGGTAGTTGATACTCCCCATTTAACTCTATTTGTGCTAAATGTGCAGGTTCTTTTGAGGTGGTTGGGGATCTTCTTCCTTGAAAGCCAACACTAGCAGGTGATCCGATACTCGTTTGTTTTCCTTACATTTGTTGGCAAATTTCTTCTAATGCTTGTCCGTGCCTTTCAATTGCAGCTTGCTAGGATTTGAGTGTGTCAATAAACATTTGGATCCAACCATCATTCTTATCAAGCTTATCGGCCAACACATGTACAGCTTCTTCTAATTTTTTGAAATCACGAGCCTCACCACCCATTGCCGAGCTCTGATACCAGTTGAAACGCGGTGGATGGAATTACAGTTATGGTTCGAATACAAACCGTAATGGTGGAAGGAGGGTATAATAATTTGGTTCGGTTCGAATACAAACCAAATAATGGAAGTGTAGTTCAGAGAATTAGAGTAGAATAGAATTTCATTAATTTTCTGATAGATTTCCTTATACATGTAGCAGATATTTATATTGTAATTTTCCACAGCTTTAGCATGCCAGCTGTATTTGTAACAAAGGAATATTCTAACAGATTCAGTTGTAACTAATTTAACAGCTAATAGCAAAAGTAACAAATACAGAAATAAGCTTGTTACTGGGCTTGGACTTCCAACCGGTCCACCCATTTATTACTAAGGCCTTAACTAAGCCCATAACCCAGTCCGCCCATAACCCTTCTCAGCTACAGATAGCTTGTCTTTCTTTTCCTCTTACTTCATTTTCACTGCAACACCTTCTTAGGTTTTCTTCTTACTCTTGTTCCTTAACCCCTGTTCGTGTTTCTCCTTCTTTTCCCGTTGCTACTACCCATAGATCACATTCGGCTACATCGAATCAAATCAATGCAGGGAACGAAGGCTCCAAAGATTTATCCCTAAAAGTGAAGGCTAATTAAAAGATTAGTGATTCTTTTTTATAAGGTTTACATTTTTTTACTTTTAAGAAAGTTCTTTTCGAGGTTTACAAATTATAGCTGAAAAATTATAAATGAAACAAACCATGATTAAGAAAAGAAAAAGATTGAAAACATCTTGATGGGAAATTTCATAGTTCTTTATGGAGGGGGGAAAAAAAAGAAAATAAAAGAGAGAGAGAGTGCATACACTGATAAATTAGAGTGAGTTTCCTTTGAGTAAACATCCATTTAATAAAATACAGGAGGATGTGTTAGAGGTATGGTAAAAATAAAAATATCGCATCAAGCTTCAAACTCACTATTAATTTGAGTTCAACTATTTGAGTTAAATAATAGGCTTGTTTAGTCCAGTTTATATTGAAATGATCCAAAAAATTTAGTTTAATGGATTCAAAACATGAATTATTAAAGCAATTCATCCACTCTTAGCAACCTTCTTTCTTTCTTTTTTTTTTACCATAGGCTAGCCCATTACTTAATAAATAAAAACTGCTATAAACTTAAATCCATAGCAAACTCATTAAAATACCCTTAAAGTAAGTTTTATCATTTATGGATTATTAATATAACTAGATAATTCATTAAAGTCAAGAATTTATAAGTCTTCACTCACACTCCTTATTTATAACATTTAATAATTCTAAAGATTAAAAACACATCACCTGCCACCAGCATTTTAAGCTATCAAAACTACCTATTTCTTCTTAGTTCACTTGTCTCATAGTCATACCTTAAGTATCATTTTCATATTATTCCTATGAGACTCATATAGCATAAAAGTTTGACTGTACAAACTTGATAACAGCCATTGGATCTCCTCCTTTATTAAGACTTCACCTAGCTTTTAATATACGGGTCAACATGATTCTTAGCAAACTACCTCAATACTCATTTTATTAATTTCTTTCTTTTCTTTTTCTCTTTTTTTTTTCCAAAATTGTCAATTTTTTTTGTACTAGTACATAACATGCTAAAGTGTTTGTCATCTATCATCACTTAACTATTGTGAAATAACTCATCCAGAAATTTTAACCTATAAATATTTTTTAAATTTTCTTATATTAACATCAATTTTTTGTGTTATTATTGTCTTACCATTTACGTTTTTAGATGTTCATCTTCTAATTAGTTATTAAATTTTATGCTCATAGTTTATCTTCTTATTGACTATAACATTTTTATATTTAGTTCATCTATTCTTGCTATTGACATTTAATTATAACCTTGTTGTCAATACAAAATTACCAAAGTGGATTTATAAATACTTTTTCTTTCGTCAATAAAATGATAATATTTTATCGATTATCATGAACTAGAACTATAATTATCACCATCAAGCTATGTCAATTTTTATATTTCAACTTAGGCTCAAGTTTATGGGTTTTTCTATGAATTAAGATTGGACTCTAATACCATTAAAAGTTGGCACGCTTCAAACACAAAAAGTGCACCAATTTAGCTCGTGTTATTGTCGCTTAATAAGCATAAAAATCCTAAAAACTAATCATTGTTTATCTTTACAATCTGAGTCTTTTAGTACTTTATATAATTCTATTTAAACAAGTACACAATTGCTTCACTTATAAACGATTAGTTTCATAAAATTTTCATAATGCAATAATGGACAATATAATTCTCATCATCACCCGAGGGCTCAAGAACATTCACCTTCATGATAAAAAAATTAACCTACAAAAGAATAATACATAGACCCCACAAAGAAAAAAATACAAAAAAAAAAAAAAATTATAGAACTATAACTCTAGGAATCTTGAGTTGGATTCATGATTCCATGTTGCTAAAGGAATCATAAGTTGACCTTCCTTCCCTTCATTTTTTCTTCTCGATAACTCATCTATAAACAAAGTCAAAACCCTAGCCCCAAAACTATATCACTCTAGTCTGATCTTTAATTTGAAGATGTAAGACCTTTAAAGCTTTACTCCACCACTTATGCAAGGTCGCCTCTAGGAGAGAGCTCTTAGGCACCATTGTTGTAATATAAAGATAAATAAATTATAAAGAAGGGAAAGTGCGTCATTTGATATAAAATAAGAGGGTTTTATGGTCAACCCTAAAGTATATAAAAGGATTATCAAGAAGGGTCAAAGTGTCAAAGGATATTAAATAAGAAGGTTTTATGATCTACCCTAAGATACATGTGTGTTTGGAATGTTTCAATTGACTGAATGGAAAAGTGGAAGAATTTTGGTTGAAAGCCGACCAAAGGCTGCTGGCCTTTCCCTCAATGCTGTCGGCATTGGCTCTTAAAGCCGTCGGTGTTGGCCCAACGTTGAATGATGGCCGAGGAAGTTTCCTTGGAAAGCCACCAGCTTTTCTTTTGGATGAAGCCAACCTATCTTTAGCATTTTTCCTAAGCTAAGTTAGCCTATACATAGATGCCTTAGCTTAGTTTTCCATTCCTTTGTCTGAGCTTTCGGAAACCCTAAACGAAGCAAGAGAAAAACGTTTTGGTAAGTGTTTTCCCTCCCAATCTTTTCAAAATTTAAAACCGATTAAATCACTAAGATCTATCAATCTGTTTGTAAGGAAAACATTGTGGAGAATTCTTTGGAGAAACCCTGCAATTCTTTTGAAGATTCGGCTTTGGGAGATCAAGAGGTTTTGAGTATCAAACCAAGGAGATTCAAGATCTATAAGAGTTTGGAGAAACCTTAAAGTTGGATTTGAAGATTTGTGTAGTTTCAATTCAAAGAAAAAAGGTAAGATTTTTTATAGTGTTTTGTGATTTTTAGGATTTGATGATTATAATAATATGATAATTTGGAAGTTATAGTATTGATTTAGGGTTTTTGTTTAAAATCAAGATCTGCAAGTTCTAGGTAAGTAAGGATCCATCCAATCTTGTGGTTAAATGAAATTTTATTTGTTGGTGTAAATCGAATTGTTAATTGGAGATTTTATATATGTATTAAAGGAATTGTGGAGAAATTAGAAATTGAGGAGAAAGTTGAGTTTGAAGGTTTTATTGAATTATAAATAAAGGAAACAGGTATGTTAACCTCTTTTTGTAGATCTATGATTAGGGCTATAGATCCTTTAAGTAAGGTTATGAAATTAAGGATTATAATTTAATTATGTGTTGCAATTGAAATTGATTAAGATATGCTATTGATCAGGAATATTTGTGGGGTTAGGGTTTTATTCTTTTAAGAAGATCTGTTGGTGGATTAGAGTTTGGAAGCGAATCCAGGTATGATCATATCTTGTTTGTTGTTTGTGCTTGTAGGATTAGACATGCTTATAAACTAAACTAACCCTTGCAGGCTTTTAAAAATTGTATGTTGCTTGTGTTTGGTTGTGATTAGTAAAGACCATGATAGAAGTGTGATACTAACACTGGCAACCTGATGATCCTTGTATGGCGGTATCCCGAGTGGAGTTGCACCTAGAAATGATTCTGGTAAATTAGGAGTCGTTACCAGCTTAATTGTGGAACGCAACTATATATATACACTATTTTATACTATGGTTTATATCGGGATCATGAGTTATTCCGGGTTTAGGATTAATCATGAATAATCCTAAACTGTGCTATTTGTTGGTTAATCAAAAACCAATAAACTTGTGGATGTTACATAAGCATATGATGCGTGTTAATTTGCTTGATGTGTGTTCACGTGCATATGTGTGTGGTATGACGTACTGAGTGTTTTCGCTCAATCCTTTATTTTTCAGGTGCAGGTGAAGATGATGTTGGTTGAGAATTGTCTGCATATGACTTTTATGTTGACCATGGGGGACGACGTTAGTAGATTCGACTTTCCTACCAGTGACTAACAGATTCTAGATAAAGAAGAATAGGAGAAAAGATCTTTGAAGACTATACAAAGTATATAGAGTTTGTTTAGATTATTATTGAAGATGTTTATAAGATAAGTTGTTATGTTTTGGATTTTATATTAGTACTTTTAGATAATATCAATTTATGTTTCTAAGAGACGAATTGTAGTAATGATAAATTCAAGTAACCTTTTATGTGGAATTTGGAGATAATTATATTTGTGGTTTAGTATTTTATAGCCTTGGTGTGTCCTTTTCAAGAGAATGACACGTGGCGAGTTGTAATGCCGTTAAGTTAAGGTGTTACAATTGTAGACTCCACTAGCTCCACAACGAAGAAGGCATGTACTAGCTCTTGACAATATGAGTGAGGGTCTTACATCGATTAAACCAACTTTAGTCCCCATGCATTGGAGTCTACCCTACAATCCACGTGGAGAGGACTAGGATGGCACATCGATCATGCAGTTGCATAGTCAACCTCAGCCACAACCAGATCCATAACCACAACTATAACAGTAAAGATAGGATAAGAGGCAGATTATGCAGCATCAATAATTGTTAGTTTGTATCATTTGTTTTATGTAATTCTTTGTAAATAACTTGACTAAATAAACCAAAGATGATCATATCAAATTACCATTTTATTCATTATGTTTGTTATATACGGTCGTCATTGATTTATGATGCTATTCTTTTTTTCCCTCCCTGTGAAATGAGGATAAAGTTTGGAGATTGTGTAGTATAGGTTTAGGTTTATGGGGTAAGGGATATGTGTGTTGTAGAGTTTGTTTTTAGGATGCAATTATGGACTTAGTTGATTGCAAATGTGAAACGGGGATAAAAGTGTTAAAGGTTAAAATCATGAGTCTAATTCATGATTTTCTCTCCTGCTCAGCTTCAAATGGCTTGAACGAAATAGGTGGAGGATCACTTAACATCCCATGAAAAGGTCTAATCACATTCACCATAGCTTTGCTACCCGACATGGCATGAACTACCTCTTTCCACCCTTCAATAACTGTGGTGTGACCTTTAAGAGAACCAACTGGCGCAAGTTGTGAAAACTCAACCTCAATAACTTCATCAACACTACCCAGGCACCAATGACTCAAGATCAAATGTGGCAATATCAACTAGGGAACCCTCGCCCTTATCTCCAATTCTAAGCAAGCCACTTAAAACCTAGGCACCTCATTATTGCTCTCTTCAAAAGCTTCCTCCCTATAGTTACCCCTGAGGTAGTCATGTCAGGTGGCCCAATAGATATGACTACATGCACAATTCCTATGGAAGTATCGGACCATGGCCCTAGTGAACTCCTATATCACAACAGTTTATTTCTTCTTGCAACCATTGCTGCTGCAATGTTCCTCTAACATGTTTGGCTTCACAATTGAGGGGATAGTCATCCCAGACTCTAACTTCAAGATATTATCCTTTAGAGAGATTTTCTCCTTAACTAGCCTTACCACCCACAATTTTGCATTACATGTAGTATCTTGCAATTCATGGATCTAACACAATAGCTCCATCTCCCTCACATAGGCTAACTTAGTCACTTTCCTCGATTCAACCTCATTATTCTCAAGAAGGCGATCAATCTTTTAGCTTTCTTAGGATAGCAACTAGTTCAGCCTCCGAAGGGAGTATCACTTAGCATCAACTTGCTACTTCTATGCTACCAAGGCATCATCCAAAGTCTTAACCTTAACCTTTAAGGCCTTAGCCTTCCTCTGCTTTGTGCCTCTCCCTTCGGAGAGACAAAAATGGTGCTTTCCCTAGTCTTAGCTTCTATTATAATATAGTATGATCAGCATGAAGGTTGGCCTCCTAACATTCATCGTACTTACGTTGAAGTAAACAATTGAGATTGAAAGATGGACCTACCTCAATGGCAATCCTTATGTGATCAAAGGTCTTAACCCTCTCTTTTGCTAATCCTTTCTCCAACACTTTGTCATAGTCCCCAACCTAAGTGGTCCACTCCTCAATTTTTGCAAGGAAAATTGTCATCCTTAACAATGCAAAACAAAAACCAATGTCAACAAGCATACTTGCTAGTAAGGCAAAACTTAAGGGAATCAAGCCATCTCAACTACAGGACCAATTACTTGTGATTGAGCTAAAGGTTTATAGAATCTCACTTTTAGAGTATTGAGTGGTCACTTGGGATCAAATGAAGACCAAGGCCTTCAAGCATGTCAAATTCAATCTGATTTTTGATTTTATTTGAAGAATATTTGCATGTTGACTAAGGAATCATTGCAAGCTTTAGTAGATCTCAAGCTAGAGTCAAACACCGACTCAACACCGCTAGTACATGCTTCTACACTACAGGCGTTGGTGGAAAAGCCGCAGACCTTTGGCCGACTTTGAGCAACCACAGAGTTGAATTCTTTAAGGTCGGCTTCAACACTGCCAGCCTTCATTATTTACGCTGCCAGTGTATCTCTTTACACAGCTAGCATTCAATGCGCCCAGAACCAAGTTTATTAAGGCTGCTAGCTACACCGCCAACATTCATCCTCCAAGTAACCAGTGTATCTTTTGCGAAGTTCATTGTTTTCTTTTGACTTTTTGTTTTCCTTTTACTTTAGTTTATATAGAACCTTGTTCTTGTGAAAAAGACAATTTTTTGAGATATTGACAATTGTTATTGAGAGTTTTTCTCAAGTTTCTATTATTAATCATTTGTTGATTGTGGCGAGATTATTTTGTTCTTATCAATCCTTAGGATTGTGGCGAACAAACCATGATCCCTATTTCATGTGTCATGTCAACTTAAGGTTAGCGTAGCTCGATTGATCATGGTGCATAATATCCATTCTCAAGCCATTCATATAATTTCAATTCATTGATTGATCTATAAATCTAAAATACCAAAAACAGAAATTCATTTAAGTTTGAGATCCGCTGCTTCCCATCGATCAGGTATATCATATTTTTGGAATTAGAGTGTTCTTAGCCTTTTAGGCATATCATCTTTTGGTATCAGAGCGATCTTGGCCTTTTAGGCATATCAGCTTTGCGTATCAGAGTGTTCTTGGCCTTTTAGGCATATCAAAAACCCAAAGGAGGACTGACCAATCAAGCTCGCGACGAAACTCATTGGTAGACACAACAATTGAAACATATCCATTTTCACCTTTCAGTCTTAGATTCTAAACTCTAGTTCAATAGGATCCTTAGCTTGTTCATTCGACCTTGAATGGCCACTCGCTTGACTAGCATAGTCTTGGCTCTCACAATCTCCCACATAAGCCCTTATGGTTAGTTGCACAAGCTCTTATGGTTTAGGAAGAAAATCTTTAGATGGTCGAGACTTTTTCATGGACAAATGGAAATGCATGGGATTAGTACCTTCAACAGCCTTTCTTTTCCAATGCCTATAAACCCGACGACTTTAGAAACAACCTGCTCATTTTGTTCCCCAACCTACGGTCTCTCTTCCTTCCTGGTTTATATCCTATGGGTACCTTACCTTCTAGATTTTCTCTTGCCTAGTTTCCTGATGAGGATTAATTTGTGATTAATCAAATGTGTTCTACATACTCAGAAAATGCAATAAACAAAGCAAATGGTTTCAAACATTTGAAAAGCTAACATTTTTGTAGTGGCCTACTTTTTCAAAACTGGCGGCGTTCAAGATGCAACACAAGCATAGAAGACAACGTGTTCGTCTGGATCATCAGCCTTCTAAGTATACTGGCTCAAGGCTGGCGATGTAGAATCCCAACACCATCGGTGTTGAAACATAGGCTGGCGGCATACCTTGCCAGCCTGTGACCTAGAACACGTTTTTTTTATTTTTCTATATTTCTTTTATTTGCTTGTAGGGTTCTGATATAAATACTCTTTTGTAATGAGTTTGAAACAGTTTTTGATGAATTTTAACCTAGTTGGGGAATTTTCTCTAATTTTTTCTTTCTCTTATCAATCCGTGTGAGATTGTGGTGAGATTTATGTTCTTATCAATCTTTAAGATTGTGGCAAACAAACCATCAAAGTTAATTTGTGCGTCCTATCAGATTAACTAAGGTGTAGTTTTGAGTTATTCCTGGTGTGTAATATCCTTAAATAACGTCGTCCATATCATTTTCTTTCATCCTGAATCCATACAATACATAACCTAAAT
This sequence comes from Combretum micranthum, assembly GCA_024138025.1. Lineage (NCBI taxonomy): Eukaryota > Viridiplantae > Streptophyta > Magnoliopsida > Myrtales > Combretaceae > Combretum > Combretum micranthum. The sequence goes on from JAMXBD010001273.1 coordinate 47,719, forward strand.
TACAAATCTGTGTCTAATCTGTGATTTATGATATCAAGGGTTTTAGGCACATCATAATTTGGTATTAGAGCATTCTTGGCCTTTTAGGCATATTGTTTTCCCCTTTGAAGCCTCTTGATCACTTGAGCTTGCCTCTCACTAATGTCACCTGCAAGTGAAACAAAGGACAAGGAAAATCAATAATAGAGTCGCGCGAGCAACAACAAGACCTACCTCAATTGTACTCCAAGCGATCACCCTCAGACACATATTCTCATTCATAAGGCCCTATATCAAAAACCAATCAGATCCAACAATAGTAGCCAATATACACCTTTGGCAACAATCTCTAACTCCTTAAAATAAGCTCAAGGGCTGAAGCATAGACCCCATGCTAGATGGAAGTTAACAAACTTTCCTGCATTTGAGGGACCAAGACCAAGCTTGACCAACCACTCTAGAAACCTCAATAACTCAGTAGTCATCTCCTCATCATTCATGCCCATCCTCTTTGAATCAATTAGTTTGGGTAAGTTCACTTAATGAGTAAAAATCCTAGGCTCCCAATCGAGTTCGTCAATAATATACCACTCTTTCCAATGCTTCATAGAATACTCCAAACAAATAAAGAGGGTCATTTCCTTCTTCTGCTGGAGATTGACCCACAAATGCTCTTGATGCTTGAAAGTAAATAAGAGTTGCATTAACTGAGGAGTAGCCTCCTATATAGAATCTTGCACAAGGCCTCAAAAGTGATCAACAAACTCTATGAGTTCAACATCAGCCAACTAGGACTCTAATAGAAATGAACCAAATAATCTTCTTAAAAATCAAATAAAGGGAGACACAGGACAAACTCCAAACACTTCGTGTACACACAAAATCTACACACATAAAGCATAATATAATCGTCAACGCCTAGTGTTGTAATAGAGTACTCACTTAGTATCCTTCTGAAATATCACCGCCTGATGAACATCTCTCCTACCTAAACCACACTCTTCACATGGTTAGGGATTGAATCATGGCCACTTGGAGAAAGGACATGAAAAGCGCCCCTTAGGATACGTCCTTGAACCCTATTGAAAGGGTAAATATTCCTTAAGACACTCTCTACAACGACATAAATTCCTTCTAAATTGTGCAAAGACTCAAGATAATAGCTAATAAGAATTTTGAATTGTTTCACCCTAATCGCAACTTTGTCTTGCACTATTGGGGTTAATTTTTTCATAATAGTGAATGCAGGTAGGCAGAGGCAACCCTTATAGGAATACTACTCATGGGGATTGGTAAGGGGATGAGAATAACTGCTGTAACTCTCACCTATGATTAGGAGAAAAGTATTTCTTAAAAAGTGTTTCATAACTCTAATGTAATATTCGAAAACTTGGTGGGCGGGGGAAGGGGAGGGGTCGTACGGGGCAACACTTCTACAAATACTACTATTAAGGGGATTAGTAAGGGTGTGAGAAGGACTCCTATACTTCTCACTTGCCATTGTGTGGAAAGTATTTCAAATAAGTGTTTAGAACTAATTTAATATCTAAAAGATGAAAAAAAAAATGGACTTAGAATTACAATCGCGAAAATTCGATTATACTCAAAGAAGCAATCTTAAAGAGAACGAGATCCTTCGATCGACGTGACAATTATGGGGTAATTGTATCGTCATCATTCCTAAGCCATTAGATTTACACTCAATTTAATCCAATGATTGAAAATTGACATCGTGAAATGTCACGCTTTCTTTAAAGTACATATGTGGCGGCATGCCACGCAACAATCTAGCAATACGTGGCCAAAGATACTTACTTCGCTAGAATTTAAAGGGACATGTCTTCTATTGCACGTTTCAACACGATGAATACTATTCTAGCTAGTACTTGTAATAACGAATGGTATTCCCATTTCCCTCGGTTGATAAACGTCATAATTGGGTCGGGATAACTTGTCAATCTAGTAAGACAGAATGAATTGTAGTTGCAAAGCAAAAATGTTCCCCAAGCAAGCCAGTAGTTAGAAACACTACACTCAACCACTTCAAGCATGTGATAGCTATAAATGATCACAATCGATGATTACAAACAAATTTCAACTAGCGACTCGAACTCTACCTAGTCAACTCATCCATTTGACACACTCCCCTCGTCCACTCACAACAAAGGGAGGAGGGCAAGGTGTTAATGGTCAAATATGAATCATAGGCTCCCTAACCCTATTTGCCTCATCGCTTATTAAGTTCAGCCCATTAGGCTTAGGCCTGCTCATTCCAACTCACTTATAAACCTCACAGGAATCCCGACTCTTTCAGCTTAAGAGAACGAATTGTCGACTATAATGGCCAAGTCCTGGACCATAATTATTCAATGCATTCCTTCCAACTGCCACTAGTTCCACGCAAAGGCACAATTAGATGTGAGTTAATAGGCCACATCCCATGTCCATAATAACCATTGCCAATCATCTACTATTTCATGATCCTATGATAAATATTACAATCTAGGGTCCCGCTTCTATAAATACCACCATTGGGCACCATTAGTGAAGTAGTGCAACTTTTGACTCATTATTAAATTTATTCATGTTTGAAATGCAACTTATCTTAAGTATCGGAATAGCCGCACCAAATAATCTTCCAGTGTCTAGTGTATCACTAATCGTATTCTATTTTGTAAATCTAATGTATAAGTTCAAGTCCAATGATCATTAATACCTCTACCATATTTGAACTAACAACAATACTCTCAGTAATCCTACCTAGAATGGAAGAACAATGATATATGGGGGATAATAAACAAAAAGAGAAGAGTACTGATATAAGCTTAAAGAAAAAGAAATCAAACCATATGACAAGGTTTTGATTTAATTGTGGAAGTTAATTCGAGAATTACTTTGTATATCATAAATGATAAGCAATAATATATTGTGCTAGTCAAATAATTGAGTATTAATTTTTTATTTTAGCCAAATACTCTTCTGACTTTCTTAAGACATCTCATTCGGTGTATTTTTTGCATCATATTTGAGATATATTTTTAAATTATTTCACCAATTTTAGCACAACCTTATTTTTTTTGTATTTTCTCGAGATATACAAAACTGTATTGTCATTTGCTCTTTCTGTCGACCTACCGGGAATTAAGATTTCTCTCTTCACTTTTCTTCAATTTCAAAAATCGATGGTATAAAATTATCAATCTTCATTCGTAAAAACCATGAAACTTGGGCCGGAAGGAATTGTTATTAATTGTGCTTGCTATTTCTGGCGTGAATGATTGTCTGAACTGTTTCTGGCAAAATAAAGTATAATAATTGCTCCTTTATTAATTTTGATAGGATTGATTTTGTTATTATCGAACGGATCATATCATATCTAATCATGATCAGACCACTAAAGTAGTTAATATTCTAATTATTATATTTATTTTAATGGTTAAATAGTTGACTGAACGATCCCGTCGTCGACCGAATCGTAGAAGCTCACTAAACAAAAAGAAAAAGAAGTCTCAAAACATCTCAAGAAACAAAATTATGAGTAATTAATTCAAAATCCAAATTTGCTAAAGGGATTTGTTTTTTAATTAGACTAAATGCTGCCATGATTATTTTACTCATGTTGACTATAGGCAAAAGGTAAGAGGAAATTGTATTATTATCAACTTATTCAATTAAAAATTATATAAATACAAATTATATAAAAATAATTACCAAAACACTAACATTAAATCGCATCAATTAGATGCAATTTTTGTATTTATATACAAACCACACTTACTAGGTGCAATTCATGTATATTCATGAATAGCAGGTGATATATTACGACTTCATGAATTTCATTTCTTATATGCAATTCAAACAAATCAAGTACATGGATGAATCACATATGAGGTGCAATTTATTGAGGAAAACATTGAATAAAACCTTCTAAATGCAATTTGTAGATGCAAGGTTCTTGATGATAGCGGTCATGCACGCGTCGTGTGAATCTCACGCCTGGCACATGACTTCGGAATGCTGTTGAGGAAATGACACTTGATGATGGGATGGTTTGGAGAGAATGACAGGAGAGAAGGAACAGACAGTATCAGTGTCTCAAATGCACAAGTGATAGGTAAGGGAGCTTGAGTAGACCTCATGCGTCAACCTTACAGTTCTTAAGTAGTTGGAGTAGAAATCACTTGAGTTGTCTTGTTTGATCTTCCTGAATAGAACCTCCTTTGCAGAATGTTGTTTGTCTTCTCTCTCCAAAAAATTCTAAATGGGGAGGAGGAGTGACTGAATATTTATAGGCACTTGGTGTGGATAACGACCGTCAGATCACTTCAGTAATTGACGAATGAGATGGAGCAAGATCAATTCATGCTTATCATGAATGAGCTCATCATAGGCCAAGGCCTATAGTCATCTCCTGTGTGTGCATGAGCCTACTTGAGAAAGGTTGGATGTGGCGGACCGATCCAACGATCCCTGTTCCAAGCCCGCCAAGCCAAATCTCCCCAAGCTATCCCAATAGTTGAACTAGACTCATTAAACCCTATCACTTAGCCCATGAGTCAAGCCCAAAATAAATAAATAATATTATTTGTATTTAAAGCCCATTTACATTTTACCCCCTAACCAAAATTCTTTGGAGGTGGTTCAAGTATTTTGAGCATTACTTAATCAATATCCGGTGCATGATACTACCAGGTGCTCTTATAGAGTTGAAGACTTCATTTGTTGTTGATGAATCGTTGAGTGAAAAGTCAAGTGCCAACACTGCAACTAACTCCATTGTATATGTAGTTGTATTGTAATGCTTGAACTTGCTGCATCACTTCAGTTGTGTGCATCGCCTTGTGTTTGTATGAATAATATTACTTCCGTGAAATCATTTGATATCCATATATGTCACATATAACTCTTCACATATTCATTGGACTTCATTATAGTAGTAAAGTAGCCAAGAGTAGACAAGAAAGTTGTGAAACAATTTCTCTTGATAATAAATGTATGTGATAGGCCCAACACTCTGTAGAATTTCAGAGTACTCTTCTTTTTCATAATTTTACTCTTGCCTTGACTTTGTCTTCAGGCTTTCTTCATAAAACAATTTGAGTGACTATCCATCTAACAATAGCATATTTTCAGCAAAATGAAGTAGGTAGCAAAAAGATCATACTTTAAATCTTAATCGGTACATAAGGTTGCATTAAATACACATTACTATGAAATTTTTGATCCACCATATTAGTCTATATATATGACGATGGCAATTCCCTTGAATAAACCATATTCATATTCACTTCCCAACCATTATTCATATCCATATCTGATTTCATTCTGATTGGTCACCATCAAATTCTCGTCTTGTTTTTTTTTTTAAAATATATGTGCCAATTGCATACAAAATACCTGTTTTATCTGCTTCGAAAATCCGCGGAATGGAACCTTCGATGTCAGGCTTTCAAGGCAATATCCAACAGCCCCTTTAATTATTTTATTTACTATACTCTTTTTCCATCTTGAAAATTGCCTACCCACGAGCTAGACGCAACAAAGTGGATATATATATATATATGTATATATGGAACTGGTTTCAAATCTTTCATGATATATCATAATCTCATATGATCCAAGGTCGAATCTGCATACAAGTTTGGGAAAATATCACTTTTCGCTCCTCCGTATATGCCGCTTTTTGGGTGTATCATATCACATCTCATATTCTCCACGGATAATTATATTATGCATCGGCAAACTTCAAATAACCGGAAAACATATATTATTATTTTTTTTACGAACATTGCTAGTAGTGGTTTATTCTGATTCTAGTGGAGCTACCCATCGTACCTCCTCTCTATTCCAAGTATATATAAAAAATTCATAAGGAAATAAAACCTTACGAGATCGCGATAGAATTTCATCCTTGCCATATATATGTGTGTGTGTGTGTGTATCCCAACACAATTGCTATGATAAAAAAAGTAATTGGTGTGAATCTTTATCCTCCACAGAAGTGGCGGCAGTACACCAGTCATATAGAGAGAAACCACACATACATATATGTCTACATAGAATTTCCTCTGCTTTTGTTACCGTATCTTTATCATTATTTTTTTTTAATCTTCTCTCGTAATGGCATTTCACCATCCCGTTTCATCTTTAAACATTTGCTAATCAATACATATACATATGCGTACATAAATATGAGATCTCCTCTGGAACATCAAATCTTTCTTTTTCAAAAACGCAGACCTGAAATAGACACGCCCCATAGCATCCGCATCTTCCGTGATTCACAGTTTTGTGATTCATAATCCGCGATAGCATAAAATAATTTTAGATGTTTTCTGAAACTACCCTTATATCTTTATTTGACTTAATCTTATTTAGCATATCTTCTTCAGACCTATCCAACTTTTGATTCATTATTATCATTTTTTTCATCCTAATATCTTTTGATTTATATATACACAATCTGCCCATCACTTTTCATGGTTGTCGTGGGAATCCAGAGTAGGTAAATTGTCTTCCTTTCATCTTTCCCGTTTCTTGTTTTCTGGACTTTCATTGTTCTAACCTCAAGGGTTTACCTCCTTCTTGCATCATGAAGCCCATCGAAACTTCGAGCAATAGTCATCTCTGAATACCGCAAACTACTACGTGGGAACTAACTCGTCATCGCGCCGTGCTCGACCAAACAATGTCGACTACTAAAAGGATAAGCGTATTGCTGATCCGCTGCTAGCACTCTATATTCACACGTATAGAATCTCAGGTATTTCTCTTACCATCTTTTTGTTTTGTTTTATTATTATTATTTTTTTAAGAGAGTATACTCCTTATGTAAAGCTCCCAACTTTATGCTTCCATTCATGGGATTCCCAATTGGAGGGACTTTTTCTGCGCTGGTATCAGATCTCTTACTTCATTATAATCTCATAGAGAATTTTGTTTCTCTATTCATGACAAATGTGTGATTCTTAATGTCCAAGGAGTCTGAAGTTTCTAGAGATGAATCATGCCTTATTTTATCGGTAGTATCTCCATTAATTCTGCTGCCCGACATATTTTTTTGCCACCTTCAACTCAGAAAATACATTGTTTAAAAAGCATACAAACCCTCACAAGATTAACTTGGAGTAGAATCTGAAAATAGAGCCATGAGATAGTGCAATCTTGAAGAAGGATCTCAAACTTGTTTCATCTTCCAACGATGTAGTAATAACGCTAGAATCACCCCTTAAACTCATTTCCTTAGCTTTGCTTGACTCGGATACTTCAAAAGCTACTGAATTTAATTCATGGTCGCTGGAAGGTGTCATCTTATAAATATACACATATATCTTATCCTTGCCGAATCTTGACAGGACATATCTTAAATTCTATCATCCTTCATGGTAGACAGGTATACATTTATATGTATATATATGCGTATACATGTTGCTCATATTCGAGTTGTGCTATAATCGAGTCCCTACATGCTTTTTTTTTTTTGTTTTTTTGAGGGGGGGCGTTCCGAGAAGAATATCAACAACAACACAAGACCCATTCTGATACCTGAAGGCCTCGTTCACGGTTACACCGATGTTGACCCTCTTGTGTGAGTTCCTGTTTTAATCTTTTCCTTTTCTTTTTCTTTTTCTTTTTTCTTTTATCTATACTATTGGTAATGAGCTATTCTTATCATCTTGAAACAAATGTAGTGTTGAGTGATGTGGTTCCGTAAATCTTGATGATCTTGACCTTGATAATATTTTATTTTATGTACATAATTCTTGATACACTTGAACCTAATGGTCTGGATAACAACAATGATCTTAACATTTTCAACACTCCCGATAAATTTGATACCCTTCATGAATTTAATATTCTTAATAAACTTGATGATCATGCTAATCTTGTCAACTCTTGATCACTCTTGATACACTAAGTAACTTTGAGAACCGTAAAATCTTCGTGCTCTTGATAATCTCGATATTTGATAATAATTCTAATGCTCTTGCTAGTCTTGTTACCATTTTTTTTTTTTTTTCAAGCATTGTCTTACCAAAGTACCAATAGAGATTGATGGCAAAAGAAGGAAAGAATAGTCAAATTCTACGTATTGCAATTGTCAAATCAATGGAAACGGGAAGCAATCAAGCCACCGGAGTCCAAATGGCCAGACAGAAGGAAACTAAAGTTAGGCAAGCACCAATTGTTAAAGTTATCAAACAAAGGGACTTACTGGTGCGTCAGGATGGTAATCCACCACAAATTCAGCTTCCGCGAGACCAGTAGATAGATGACACAATTTTTGAAGATACATTTTGGGACAAGGTTTCTCGCCCCAAGTTATATGCAACTCTCACTACTGATGGTGACTTTCGATTAATCGAGCCCGAGTCGCGCACCGATTCAAGTATTACCATTCAGGGGGACTCAATGCTACGTTTTAGAAACGAGAGGAAGGAGCTACCACTTTTCAGTACACACTTACCATTTCTTAAGGAGCCGCCACCTGGATGGGGTGACTAGGTAGACTACATCACTGACCAGCTGGAAAATACGTGAAGCTGCTGAAACAAGCCAAAGTCTATGACTTCGTCATCACCTCTGCTCGCTTGTGGCTCGTCACCACAAACAAGATGGAAGTATAGCGTGCCATCATCTCTCGCTGGAGTACATAGACTCATACATTTATCACTGCATGGGGAGAGATATCACCAACTCTTGAAGACGTGGTCATGCTTCTGAACCTATACTGTTTTGGGGTGACTAATGCCACCGCAGTTGCAACTTCACGCGAAGAGCATCACCTCGAAGCATCTTTACTAGCGGTCTAAAGCTCGCTCGAGATGATAAGAAGAAACCGTGTTTCTCTGCATGGATAACACATTTCTTTGAAGAGCAGAGAAAGAACATGCCTCAAGTAGTAGGACCAACTCATGGAAAAGAGTAAGTATGTTCATATTATTTGTTCATACTTGCCTTCTCTAACTAACACGTTTCTCTTTTTTTTTTTTTTAATGTACAGGTATGAGCTCGCAGGCTTCATTGCATTTTGGTTGTCACTATTTATGTTCCCTAGTGGGCCAGAAGAAGGTGTAAGCCCTCGGATCTTTGCTTTGATTGTACGTATAGTACGGGGCCAATGCTTTGCACTAGCTCCTTTCTACCTGGGGTCTTATACCAACGTCTTGACCTATACTACCAAGCTTCTGTCCGTTCCAAGGGTTGATATGTGAATGTGTCACATATAGACTTACTCTTCTTGCAGCTATTCTTCTGTGAGCAGTTTCAAAACCACCTTACACAACCAGCCATCAATAGAGATTCGAGTCTTGCTGCTCCTCGAGCATAGGCGTGGATTGGAGTAGAGATCAATCGACCACTTCTTCAGCTCATCGATGTCGAGAATGAGTTTACGTTTCGACCTTTCGTGGAGTCTTTTGAAGGTTATCAAGATGATGACGGGCTTTATCCTCCAAGTTCTAAAAGCGAGGTTATCTTAGTTGATAATCGTCGTAAGCTAGATAAAAATCAAGCTAGGTTCATGCTTTGGTGCATCCCAGGGGGCCTGCCATCTTTGCTTGACAAAAGAGGTTCAAATGGGTGATTCTTGGAGCAAAGGGTAATGATATAGTCCCCTCACAGAGTGGCGCACCAGTTTGGCTTTGATCAAGGAGTGCCGGTCTTCTCAATATTACGCAAAGTTTCGATTCATGCTGCTAGTCAATCTCACCAAGTGACTTTAAGTGCATTCATCCTATGGTGCGACGGCTATTCTTTCCTTCTGTGGAGCATCGTGGAGTTGCATCTGTTGGTTGGCTAACGCACTGGTCGAATTGTATAGCCATCTTTCGTGACTATGCCTTTACATTCGTAGATGATACGTTGCAAGCCCCACTCATATATCGCTATGAGTTCTATCCCAGACTACCAAGAAACAGGTACCACAGGCCAACAGGTAATATTCAAGTGGTTGAGGAGTCTGCATCGGGCAAATTGGAACCTTCTGCTAATGTGCCTCTTTCAAAAACGAAGAGTGACCATCTACCACCTTAACTAGTGGATTCTAGGGCAGCAAAACGTGCACTTATCGAGGAGGTAATGAGTTTTCTTGTGTATAACCTGCTATTATTACTCTTCTTTTATTGTCTAATGTTTTCTTTATTCATCTTTTTTCAGGTTGACACAAACTCTTTTCTGAGTTCGCATCGCTCCAGTGGTGCTATTACACCAGTGATGGTACTAGTTGATGAGGATGACGGCCTAGACAAAATTGATTACGAACCATCTCCAAACCCTTGTGATGACAATGGAAGTGATGTCAACAAGACTGAAGAGCTCAATTATGAGGATGATGGGCATACTGTTGACGATGGGATCACGAGTGCACCTGTTGACAATGCATCTATTGAGCTCCTTCCTCCTTCAGTTGTTGGCGTGTCTTATGAAGACATGGTGGCAACTTCAGAGGACTATGTTGCATTAGAGGAGATGACTTCCTTCCATGGCTTTACCGTACCATCTCATTTGATAGCACCTTTGGAGAGTCTGAATGCCATGGATAGGGAATTATGGGCCAGTTCTCCTATGTTGGGAACCGAAGTAGCTACTGTAATAGTAAAAATGATTGGTGAAACCATGTTATTGATGGACAAACGTTGGAGCTCTTTATCAACGGTAGAGCTAAAGCAACTTTTCAAATGTGTTGAGGGGGCTCGTATGTTGCAGTTCAATGTCGATAGCTTATGGCCTGTTGCTGATAAGGCCAAGAGAGTGCTGAATTACAGGGATGCCAAAGGAGATTATGACAGGTTGATGATGAAGCTGCAAGAGATCTAAACAGAGATTGCGACAACGAAGACTAAAATGGAGACTTCTTTAAGAGAAGATGACTTAGAATTTATAGTAGGCTTAAATTGCAAGCTTTAGTTTGGATTTTCTTGTTACTTTGTTTCCATTATAGACCAATTATGCTAGCACTGCTGTTTTATGTAATGAATGGATTTGAATTTATTGCAATCATTGCTTTTTTCTTTACATAATGTGTGAATGTCAACATTTGACCGAAGCCGTTAGTGGCATGTGCTTGCGCTTAGGAAACATTGCTTTCACCTAGCAGCAACAATTCAAAATATAACAAAATTTATATGAGTCTTATGTCGCGCATCAGAGTAGTACTCTCGCTTGCAAGCAACAATATTATTATTATTAGGGTAATAAATCGATCACGCTTGGAGCAGCGATATTATTACGTGTCTGATAAGCTTACTACCCTACTAGTCGAGGTTAATTGGTTAAGAGGGTATTGCCCAATACTTAACCATTCGTTGCATATTCTAAAACATTTGCACTATGTTAGGAATGATAGCATATTGTCATGCGCCTAGGAGACAATGCTTCTACTAGTCAGCATGCCATATTCGTATCGCGCATTTAGGAGACAATGCTCTTACTAAGTGGCAGCAACATATATAAGTAATGCTTTTACTTTTTTTTTGTCGTGTTAACTAATCTTTGTGCCCTAAGGAGATATATCTCTAACTTTGCAACAACAAAAGAAAATTAATAGAGTGATAAAAGAGAGGGACAGAGAAGACATGATGAGAAGGGCTTTGATAATGCAAGCCTTAATTTTATTCAATAATGTATTCAAGGTACATCTATTGTACTCACATATGAAATTTCTTAACATATTGAAAATTGATAGGTGTTGTGACCTTGTCATTTATTGGATTCAAAAGTTTGCAATAGCCACTGTCATGCACTTCATGAATGATGAAGGGATCTTCTCACTTTGGCGTGAACTTGGGGTCGAAATACCACGCCACACATGCTCTATTGCGCGAAGTAGAACGTCGTCTCGTTAGAATGAGCGCTTCCTAACCAAGCAGTTATACGTAATATCGAGCCATTGTTGATAATTAGTGAAGTTACGCTTGGCAGTGTCTCACCTTTCTTCTAATGTTTCTAAGTCCAACACACGTAGAGTATCTAGTTCTAAATTTGTGTTGATAGCTAAGCATGCAGGTGGAACTAGGATCTCTATGGGCATCACTACCTCCGACTCATATACGAGGGAAAACGATATTGCTTGTGTAGCACTGCACTTGGATGTCCTGTAGGCCCATAATGCTAGGGGAAGCTTGTCATGCCATTCTTTATGATTGTCATGCACCATACAACTGAGTATCTTCAAAAGCGTCTTATTGGTAGCTTCTGCTTGTCCATTTCCCTTAGGATAGTAGGGTGTGGACCTCACATGATCAACATTATAAGAGGTCAATAATTGCCAGACATGTGAGTTGACAAAAGGCATCCCATTATCCGAGAGAACGCGTTTTGGGATTCCAAAGCGATAGATGATATGTTCTTTCATGAAAATTGCTACCATTGGTCCAGTAGCTTTCTTCAATGGGATTGCTTCTACCCATTTAGTAAAACACTTTGTCTCTGCTAAAATCCAAATACACCCTTTCGATAGTGGATGGATCGGACCAATCAAATCAAATGCCCAAGTATGGAATGGTCATGGAGTAGTTAAGCTGTGAAGTGCGACAGCGGGAGCATGGATTGCATGGCCATGTTTCTGACAAGCAACACATTTCTTTGTAAAGTTAAAGGCGTCGGTCTCCATGGTAGGCCAATAATATCCTAGATCCAACAAATGATAGTATAACTTCCTTCCTCCTTGATGCTCGCCACCATCTCCAGAGTGAGTTTTGGCTAATATAGTATCTATTTCAAGAGGAGCGATACACCTAAGAGGTTTTCCCATGGATGATTCCCTGTACAGCTCATCTTCATGTATGATGTATTTCCTTGCTTTGTGCTTTACTAATCACGCATCCGTGCTATCTGTGGGTAAGGTGTTATTCTTCAAATAGTCAATATATGGTCGTCGCTAGTCACCAGCGCTTGCTATAAAGTTGCATTCACCCTGATCCAGTAGTTCATAACATTTCGGGCAGCTCATCTGCAGCTGAGAAGCATCTTTGGACATGGTTGGCCAATAACACCCTGCGCGCTGAATGCGGCAATACAGGGGTGGTCCATGCTCTCCACACCAGAGTGTATGGTATTTATCCAACTTAAGACAAGCTTGCTTTGCACAGATGTAACGTGCTAGGATGCCATTTGGCCCTTTGAAGTAGAGGACATCGTTGATGCGAGTAAATTTTTTCAAAGTTGACACAAAAGCCGTGTTGGGTTGTGCTAGCTATGTCTTGATGGGCATACGCCAATCATCTTGCACTTCCTCTTCTTCGTCCACTAAGTTTAAAGTTGTACAAGGGATAGATTTCTTGATAACCTGTACATTCAGGTAGTCTTCCCTAGTTTCCATGGGAACCTTAGAAGCCAGTGTTGCCAATGCATCTGCATAATGATTACTCGATCGCTTAGTGTGCTCGTATCTTACTAGATTGAATTTCCCAACAAGAGCTTGCACTGCAGCCCTGTAAGGCGCAAGTGTTGGCTCTTTGAGGGTGAACTCGCCATTTGCTTGCTTTATTATCAGATTAGAGTCACCATGGATGCATAGGTGTGATGCTCTCGCATTCTGAGCAAAGATGAGTCCGAGAAGAAGCGCTTCATACTCTGCCTCGTTCTTGGTGCAATGAAAGTTTAACTTGAATGCCAGAGGTATCTCCTAACCTGTTGGAGATGTCAAAACTACTCTAGCTCCCCGTCCAGTATTACTAGAGAAGCCATCAAATTGTACTTGCCATTCTCCATCCAGTTCTACCATCATCAAGTCTTCATGAAATTCTACCGGGATCTGGCTCGTTGCATGAGTTCCATCTGTAGTAGGAAATTGCGCCAAGAGATTAGCTAAGGATTGAGACTTAATAGCCTTAGGTGGTATAATAGTGATGTCAAATTCTGACAACAAAGCAACCATTTAGCAATCCTTCCTAATAAGGCTGGTCGTGACAGCAAATATTTGATGGGATCGGAGTTTGTGACAAGGTTAACTTTGTGTGCCAAAAAGTAGTGGTGGAGCTTCTTTGTTGTGAATACCAACGCGAAACGGTGTTTCTCACGTGTTAAGTAATTGATCTCGCTTCCTTTAAGGGAGCGACTGAAGTAGTACACTGGACGCTCAATACCATCAAGTTCTTGAGCCAATAAGGCACCGGTGGATCTATCTATGGATGTTAGATAGAGGATCATTGGCAAGCCTTTTACTAGCATGGTCATTGTCTGGGGCGAAGTAAGTATTCCCTTAATCTTTTGCATTGCCTCCTCCTGAGGCTGCCCCCACTGAAATGAAGTTCCCTTCTTCATCAGGTGTCGCAAGGGATATGAAATTTCTACCAATGCAAGTATGAATCGCCTGATGTAAGAAACTTTCCCCAAAAATATCTTCAATTCCTTTGGATTGGTTGGTGAAGGCATGGACCTTATGGCATGTACCTTAGTTAGATCAATGTCAATCCCTTGTCTATGAACAACAAATCCAAGGAATTTTCCGGATGAGACTCCGAACATGCACTTCAGTGAGTTCATATGTAGCTTATACAGTCTGCATCTTTCAAATACCTTATGGAGGTGAATCAAATGATCAAGTGCCCTCCTGGACTTGATGACTATGTCATCAACATAATCTTCCATGAAATCGTGCATCATGTCACGAAAGAGTGCGGTCATTGCTCTTTGATAAGTGGTACCCGCATTCTTGAGCCCAAAAGGCATGACGGTGTAGTAAAAGTTTCCTACTAGTATTCTGAAAGCAATACGTTCAGCGTCTCCAGCAGCTATCTTGATTTGATTGTACCCACTAAAACCATCCATGAATGAAAATAATTCATGGCCAGCTATGGCGTCTACTAATGTATCTATGTTGGGAAGTGGGAAATCATCTTTTGGGCATGCCTTATTGAGATCTCGAAAGTCAACACAAACACGTATCTACCCATTCTTCTTCTTTATTGGCACTATATTAGCTAGCCATGTAGGGTGTTCAATTGGCTTGGGGAAGCCAGCTCGAAGCAGCTTTTCAATTTCCTCCTTTATTTGGAGTTCAACCTCTGGACGAAAGATACGTGGCGTTCGCTTGACAAGCTTAGCCCTAAGTGCGATGTTCAATCTGTGCACCACTAGCGTGGGATCTAGTCCAGGCATTTCATCATATGTCCATGCAAACACATCTCTATAATTCTTCAATAATTCTACTAAATTGACCTTGATCTCCGACAAAAAGTTTTTACTAATGAAGATAGGTCGTGGGACTTCTCCTGGTCCTGCGAGGTCCAACTCTTCAACCTCCTTTGCTTGAGGTTTCATCTGGTCTTCTAACTGTTGTTGTTGTTTGGGAGGTGGGGGGTGGGTGGGTGTGTGTGGGGTGTGTTTTATGTAGGTTGGGTTTCTTGTACCATCGTGGGGAAAGCTTTTCAGCTCCTGTAGACCGTCATAAGTAATATAACCTTTTTCCCGTCAGGTCGAATAAAACTTTCGACCTCAGTAACTTGCTTTTGCTTCTTCCTACCACCACGAGAGCCACGTCTCCTCTTTTTATTTTGTCTCTCCTGAGTCTCCTCCCAGGTGGGTAGTGGTATGCCAGAGGGCTTCACCATAGCTGTCTCTAATTCCTCAGCATACTCATCGAAGAAGCTGGCTTCAACAAGATATGATTCGTTGTACTCAAAAGGATTCTTTGCAGTGGGAATGAATACATCTTTTCCCTTTCCAATGACCCTTCATGGTATAAGGTTGTGATCATGCAGCTACTTTCTTCCAATAAGCAGGTGGTAGGATACGGGTGCATCAATCACATGGAATCGAATAGAGCTTTGGATTGGTCCAACCTTGAAATCAACATTGACGTATCCTATTGTATTTGTGGTTGAGTCAGTAAAACTATTAACAATAATGGCTTGCTTCACGAGCCGCCTCATGTTTATATTCACATCCTTGAATATAGACATTGGCATGATATTTATAGAGGCGCCATTGTCAATGAATGTCCTCTTAACATAATGTCCGTTGAGAGTGCTTTCAACATATAATGGGCGGCTGTGGTTGGGATTCCTCACGCACATGTCTGCTTCTATAAATAAAATTGCATTCTCATGTGCGTGTACCATTCTTCGTATAGGTTGTGCTACACTACACTCTCCGTATTGTCTTTTAGAAATCTGGGTAAGTGCGGTTGCTGCTGCAATCCATGCCTCTTCATCAAATCCTAACAAGTCAAAGAACTTCTTGAAGTTGGCAGTTTTCAACAAGGCAGTAGCCACTGTAGAATCTGCACCTTGATCATCATTTACTAGTATTTCTTTTCCTTCTCATGCCTTGGTCTGTGGCACTTCTTCCTCTTCAGTCCTCAGATCATGGTTAACAGCACTTGCCGCACCTCGTTGAGCATTATGTATAGGGAGTGGGTTGTTGCGTACATCATTACCTTCAATGATGAGTTCTCCATTGTTGACTCGCTCATTGAATATCTTCTTGAGTGTCCATCATTCCTTAGTGGGATGACCTATAGTCCTGTGAAATCTACAGAACTTAAGATCACTCTTTTCAGTTGCATTAGGAAGGCGCTCAACCCTTGGGAGCTTGATGTTTCCATCTCTCAACCATTGATCCAGTACAGCATGAACCTTTCCCATGGGACAAGGGAACGACAGTGCTGCTGGAGCGCTCCTTGACTTATCGTGCCTTAGCTTTTTGGTATCCTTAGAACCTTCTCCCTGGACTGAGCTAACAATTGTAGCTCCCTTTCCAAACCTTCCACCTTCTCCACGTTGTCTGGATACGGAGTTATTGGTCATTCGCGCATTCTCAACCAAAGCAGGAAAGGAGCATAGATTGAGATTCTCGAGGCGGACGGCGTATTCAGTGAATATCCCTTAAATGCAGATCTTTACTAGTTCTTTCTCATCACAGATGTTTTGAATATCTTATGAACGTTCCCTGAAACGCTCGATGTAGTCCATATGTTCTTCCTTCGGCTTTTGCCGTGTTCTTCCCATATTAGTAATGGTGACCCGCTCTTGAGTAGAGAAGAACTTCTCCAAGAATAGCTTGCACATGGTTCCCAATGAATCAACTGACCCTGGGGGGAGATTAATATACCAAGTGTATGCCTTCTCGGTTAGAGACTTAGAGAATTCTTTTAGCTTTAAGTCATCATTAAAGCCGTAGACTTCCAATGTTTCAACGAATTTGAGCAGGTGTTCTTTAGCACTACTCTTCTTGCCATCGAACAACATAAATTTAGGACTAACATAGTCCTTTGGATAGGGCTTCGCAACAATCCGGTGATGGTATGGAAGCTTTAAGTCCAGTACTCCTGCAGAGGACTTAGCTTGAATTTCTTTTAGATAAATATCCAAGTCTTCCTTAGTTATAAAGGACTCCCTTGGCACAGATACTGATGGTATAGCTAGTGCAGCTAGGGCAGTTGGTATGGCTGGTGCAACAGATGGAGTCAATGCAGTCGGTGTAACCGATGTCACCGATGTCACCGATGCAATTAGATGAGTCGCTGCATGAGGAAGATTAGAATTAGGCGAGGGAGTGGTCTCACTCAGGCTGGCACGAGAGTGCACATGTGAGGATAACGACCCGCCAAGTTGAGCTCTTGTGTTATTTGCTTCAGGGGCTAGTGGCTGCTCAACTATAACTTGTGGTGATGGGGTTTGCACATTCACCTCTTGAGGTATATTTGCCTGAATGGTAGAAGCAGTGGCAAGCTAGGATAAGGAAGGGGTGCTTTGCTGCGCAACCAGGGTGGGTCCTGGTATGGCTACACCTTGGAGTGCATCAGCATTAACAGTCATCCTTGGTATAAGACAGGTGAGTGCAGTCAAGAACTGGTTTAGAGCTCGAGTGTTCTCTTGAATGGTTCGTGTCGTCTCTGCATTGCTTTCTTGTATAGCACGTATTACTTGTGCATTGTCAATAATGATGCCTTACATGTTGGCAGCAAAATTAGTGTTGACATTAGTGTTGGCATCTTCCAATGCTGGCATGTCTGGATTAATAGTGTTGCGGTTAGGGTTGCTGACATCTTGATTCACGTTGTCATCGGTGTTACTTGGCTTTCTTCTTGGAGGTGTCATCACGATTCTGTCAAAGTCCTTAGTCCCCAGTGAAGTCGCTAAAAATGTAGATGCAGGGTTCTTGATGATAGCTGTCACACACACGTCGCATGAATCTCGTGCCTGGCACATGACTTCGGAGTGCTGCTGAGGAAATGACACTTAATGACGGGATAGCTTGGAGAGAATGACAGGGAAGGAGGAACAGACAGTCTCAGTGTCTCAAATGCATAAGTGACTGGTAAGGAAGCTTGAGTAGACCTCATGCGTCAACCTTACAGTTCTTGAACAGTCGGAGTAGAAATCACTTGAGTTGCCTTATTTGATCTTCCTGAATAAAACCTCCTTTGCAGACTATTGTTTGTCTTCTCTCTTCAAAAAATTCTAAATGGGGAGGAGGAGTGACTAAATATTTATAGGCACTTGGCGTGAATGACGACCATCAGATCACTTCAGTAACTAACGGATAAGATGGAACAAGATCAATTCATGCTTATCATGAATGAGCTCATCATGAGCCAAGGCCTGTAGTAATCTCTTGTGTGTACACGAGCCTACTTGAGAAAGGTTGGATACGGCGAACCGGTCCAACGATCCCTGTTCCAAGCCCGTTAAACCAAATCTCCCCAAGCCATCCCAATGGTTGAATTGAACTCATTAAATCCTATCACTCAGCTCATGAGTCAAACCCAAAATAAATAAATAATATTATTTATATTTAAAGCCCATTTACACAATTTAACACCATAGAAGTTCTATTAAATCACATAATATGTAAACAATTCATTAAGAAAAATGTAAATTGCATGACCTACATGAGATTTTGCTTCAATATTTTAGTCATTATTTTTCTATAATTTGCGTTTGTGTGATTTTTCTTAAAAATTAATACTCTATGTTTCACCTGAAAAAGTATACTTTTAAGCCCCATCATAACCACCACGGACCATAGAATTTTCCAAACTCACTCACAACAGAGTGCACGGCTTGCGTAACATAGTTCATATTCTGTCATTTACAGATTGCACATTGCAGTAACGAAAGAAATCGAGTGCTCCACATTTGACCTTGCTAAGCATCTGGAACATACATGCATGTGGTTTTCCCTTTTAATTTAATACCATGTCCTCATGTCCTAAATTACGCAGAGGTCGTAGCAAAGAGATGACCACTCATTAGCAGAATTTGCTAGGCCACATCCTGGAGTAGTATGGAGATTATCCAGATCGAGGCCATTTATAAATGATGCAAACTTAAAAGAGGGATCAACGTAGGAACCATTTAACACAAACAGAAAAGGCAAGGACTAAGTCCACTCTTTGTCAAAATGTAACTGAATGTGGTATATTACCATTCAAAGTCAGCTGTGTTATAAGCATCAGACCATCCAAATTATGAACTCCCAGAAATCGAGAAGACTGCGCGACAGACAATTTCTAGTGTGGCATGACCGCGGGATGTCATAAAGAAAAGAATGAGGCAAATATGGTATGTCACCACAAATCACAATTTCACTAAAATTTTCTCCAACCCGGATCCCGCAGAAATAATTACACCCAAAATCTCTGATAGTTCAACCCCCATGCTCCTGATCTGATGTTCTGCTGAGTGAATCAATTACAATGGCCAAAGACCTAGCAGATCTGGAGAAATTGGCACTCAATGTTGATTTAATGTCTACACAAGTGACATTTTTGTTGAAATGTACATCTCCACAAAGTTATTTTACTTAAAAGCAGACCCCAAATGAGGATTTTGCTCAGAGCCACCTGGGATAAACACAGGAAGCTGGTGGGAAGCAGAATCTCTCTTGAACCTAGATTCTCTCTGCAAATTTAGCATTAACCTTTCTTGGCCCTCTACAAAATTGGAATGCTTTTCATTCCTATAGTTATCCTTTACTGGTAAACCCAAAAGGGGACCACCAAAGAATATAGATTCTCCTGTGTATGTCAGTTTCTGTACCTGCTGCACGGAAGAGGATTCCCCCATGTGGGTTGGCTTTTGCACTGAAGATGTTGCTGCAGAAGATGAAGATTCATGTGGAAGAATCGGGTTTCTTCCATAAGCACTCTTTTCTGACTTAATATTTTGCACTGGCATTTGTAAAGATGATCTATTTCTTGCTTCTGAGGATGATAAAGGGACTGAAACATATCTACCAGCTTCTTGGTCCCAAACTACAGATGTTCTCTTGACATCTTTGAGTAGAGAAGCAGTTGAAGATGAAAGTAGCAATGGCTCAGTGCTACTTGCCCTAATTCTCTCATCAAATCCTAGTGAAGGATTAGATATTGGGTTGCTGACATTAGGGAAAGCTACCCTAGATGTAGGAGGACGTGCTGGGATGATGCCAGGTGCTGAGGCTCCAAAACCATGGGCTTGTGGAAGAGGACTCAGCATAACTGACTCATGAATATGGCTAGGACTGCTAAAGCTGCTTACAGATTGAGTGCCAGTGTCATATTCATCTTGGCTACACTGACTTGGAGCAGATGAGTTCCTAAACGAAGATATCCTCTGATCGTTTTTGGTGTCCTTATTTGCGGCTATATCAGTGCTCACACTACTTCTGACACTCATGTTACCACTGGAGCTCATATCAGGGTATCCTAACCGGCGATTATCAATGGGCTTCAAAACTGAAGATGATGCCCTTGCTTTAGCTGCTGCTTTCACGGCCTCATGTGAATCCAGCTTTGCAAGCTTCCAGGCACTAATACGCACTGGCCTCTTTTGCATTCTTGCTCCGCCTTCAAGTGCTGCAGCATCTGGGTCCACAGTTGATGGAACCATTCCAGGTTCCAAGTGAGGAATGACTTCATCCTGACAGTCATATACAATGAATCCCTAGTAAATTATCAAATGAGGAGAATAGTAATTTACATGAAAAGACATGCAAACGCTTTTGCCTCAAAGTAACCGACAAGGAGGAATTATGTATGATAGTGACCAAATCATGTATATATAATAGCAGCATTTCCTGAGGATACCATGTTACGTTTAGATACTATAATCAACTCAAATGAAAGTTTAAAGCCCTTTTCATCCGTTTAAAATAGAGATAATTTTCTCCAAGTATTTTGAAAATGAATATGGATGAATTTATCAACAATCCATTTGGTTGAAAAGACTACATGTGAGGCTTAGATATACAATCAAATGGAAGCACAAAAGACAGATATGTTCACTCAAAAATTCATACCTTCCAGATATAGATTGATATGGAAAAGATTGGATATAAGCATGCATCAAATATAATACCTAAGGGGTGCACTTAAACCCTCCTCTATAACAAAAAGGAATCCTGACTTATTAACACCAACGTACAACTACATATAACACGTTGAATAGGAATACAAGCAAAGTGCATGACTCATCAAAGCGCAGCATCATCAGAGGTTGGAGAATTTTATTACTGTTTGTTATAAATCTTTGTGTTTAGGCTTGCTAATAATATTTGTCGTCATTGTTGATTAAATGAGCCTGTTTAGGTGTTGTGTGTGTATGTGAACTTGTAAGTTTAGGGTTGGACTTGATCAGTTTTTAGTCATGTGGGCCATGGGGTAGTAGTGCTTAAGGTGAAATATCAATAGAAATTGCAGTTACTATGTGGAAACGACTACTTGAACTGTACAAATGGAATTTGAAAAATTATAATGGTCAATGGATCGTTAGCTATTGTTGGAGGATTGGAAAACATTTAAATTACACCCACAATTATTCTTGAAAATGTCTTCACATGCCAAAATTGTCATCAAATCTTACTCCCATGAACTTAAATGTTATCTCACTTTTTCCTATACCATAATGTTTATCAAACGAATACCTCACCAATTTATGCTTCATGAAGAGAAAAATAATTAGGCATCAAATTTTCAATAGAGAGAATTCACATCATGATAATTTCATTGTCTATATAAGCCAGGCAGGCAAATATTCAATTGAAAAAATAAATGCATCGAATCCAATTTTGACAAAAGACATTGACTTACTTTTAAATTATTAAAACACTTCTGAGATTTATCTGATGATTTTACAAGATTTATAACTAAGTCGAACACTTGCCAAGAAGTGTTGAACTAGAATTATAACCCCTTTATTTTAAAGAGATAAGTAGGGCCCATCAAATAACCAAAAAAATCTATGCCATTTTGAGGGCTTTATTTATAGAATTTTGTTAATCGGTGCCCCTCATGCTCTTTTTTAAGCACTATAGAAAGAAACCCTCAATTGTATTATCAGTAGACCTTACACGACTCTTCCTGTCAAAAGATATCAATTTTGGCATTAATATGTTTTTAATTAAGCAAAAGAAGCATCACTGATATTGACATGTCTCAAGTGTTTCAAGGTAATTTGACAGAATTGCGAAGCTTAGAATTTTAGAATAAAGCATAAAGAATACACATAAAAAAAATAAATAAAGTTAACAACATTCCAATATATAGAGCAAAATAGGAACTTTAAAGATTGTCACTAATTTTGAACCCCACATAACTGAAAATCATGCTAAGGTTTAAGTGGTTCTGATATTTCCCTTGCAAGAAAGCAAATGACAAACTTGCCCATTATGAATCACAAAATTGAATGTAATCGAAGGGCAATCTTTTCTTCAACAACCAAAATTTTCAACTTTAAAGGACAAAGTTAACACCATCCAAAGATATATAGTGCCCAAAAAAAAAAAAAAAAATAAAAACTCTAAAGATTATGCCTAAATATGAACCCCACATAACTGAAAAGCATGCTAAGGTTTCAGTGGTTCTGATAGCTCCTCCACAAGAAAGAAAATGACAACCATGAATCACAAAGGTGAATGCAATTAAAGTGGCATTCTTTTCTTCAACAACCAAAATTTTCAACTCAGTAGCTTTAGCCACTAAAACCATGATTTAAATGATTAAAATTATGTTTCAGAACATGCAAGACGTGATAATACAAGTAATCGTTATGAAATTTACGACATTGACAGCTTGATTTACAATGTAAAAGCTCAAGTCATATGCTGAAGGAAAAATGAAAAGGATTTGTTATTGGCTGTTGAAAGATCCAGGCCATATTTTTTATTGGCTAAGAGATGGTAGGTGTGAATCCTGAACTCAAGAGTCATCAAATCTTAATTTGTCTCATGCCCAAGCATGAAGCCGTACACATAAGGAAAGAACTGCATATATTGTATATTATCATAAAACTTAATTTGTTTCATGCACTGCTCAAAAGGAATTATGCTTTTGGAGGTTTTTTTTTTCCTTCCTTTTTTCTTGTCTTATGCTTTTGGATATCCTTACATGGGAAAGCATGATCTCATGTGCCCATGTCTTTACAAGTCAGAATTCAAACACAACAATGTTACCTGATAGTCCACGAATACCCTTGGAGGAGTGCACCATGTTCCTTTGTATTGCAGACCAAGAGAACTACCACCACTCATACCAGTTGTTGCTGATCCAGATGGAGAATATAACACTTCTGGCAATTCCTCATCAACAGATGCCCCTGCAGGTGCCTCACTCATTGCCCTCATTGCCACAACGTATTCGTAAGTTGTAATACCCTATACAAGAGCAAAGCAGAAGAAATCATTTATGTTTGCAGCCCTATCCTGCTCGTCCTAACAAACAATGGCCTATCTCAAAACGAGGGGAAAAAAAAAATGTATCTCGCTCAGTTACCTTTTTTATTAGTATCACATGAAAAAAGAAAAGCTCACCCAGTGGTACACATGCCAAGATGGAAACCACTGTGCAGACAGCCTGCAAATGAGAAAAACTTGTAAGCAATAAACTACATTACATGCAGATGGAACAGAGGCTTATTAACATGAAACATACCACCACTGAGGCAAATGGTGCACGAGAAAAGCCATCACCAAGTCTATCAACAATCTCCGCCTCCATTTTTTTACTATTAACAAAGCAACGTGTAAAGACAGCAATGCCAACTCCAGCTTCTATAGCTAGCTGGATGAAACAGAAACAAAAATGAACTTCCTTTCCCAAATTTTTCAAAGTGAAAGTATAGTGATTCCTACCCAAACCAGACTAATGGCCATTAGAGAGATGAAGGTTATATAATTTTTGTATCCCACACAATTATTCAGCCACTGCAGCCAACAAAATGTTGTTCAGTCAACTTTTGCAGTCCCCCAAGAAAATGCATCTCTGATTATTTAACTAAACAGACACTTATAATAAAAAAGAATATACTCGACAGTGGTGATCAAAACCATCCACGCATTTGTCACAGCTTCTGCAATGTTTGCTGAACTTCCGGACCTGCAATATAAGGTTGTTTCATTTTTACCCAGCACAAAGACAAGGAAAAACAATTGTTATTCATTTATAGAAAGAAGGTTTTTAGATAGCAGAAGGAAGCAGCAAATTGGTTTATTTTCTTGGAAAGATAATTCTCCAGCAACATAAAAGAGATAGAAATGATGGGTTTTCTTATTATAGAAGAGCGCAGAAGCTGAAAACACCTCTGAAAAATATAACTTCGTCAAACCAAGAAAATTAGCAGAATGGTCAAGGACCATCAAGGACAGAACCTGGATGCTAAGATAAAAAAAAAGAAATGAAGTGACAAATTTTTATTCAAATATTGAAAGACTTGAAATTAGAACTATTCTAATGAGAGATGTTGGTAAAAAGAATTGAAAAGATCACCAACAGATAAGAAAATTAAGGGCCATTGACAAAACATCAATAAACCCTGCTTGCATCGAATCCTTGTGAGGTCAGTCATGAATCCTCTAGATCCTAGAAGAATTTCTGAGATCGAGGAGGATATAAAGGCTCATAGAAACTTAAACATCTCAGCCAGTCAGCTAAAATGCAGCTGTCATCTTTACAGAATAGCCAGCTATATTGACACAATCATATTAGACTGCCACATTAAAGGAGTCTTTGAACTATTTCCCAGTCCAAGCTTATAATATCTAAAGCAACAGTGTAGAAGAGGCTTCAAAACTTACAATGTCCAAAGTCACAGTATAAATGAGGCTTCATTGGCCTAGAACCAGAACATTTCCCATCTAAAAAAATTTTCCCATATTTGCTGCTTCATTGGAAGCACATAATTCAGGTGTCCTCAAAAAATATTTGACTCGTGGATATTGAGGTTACACGGGATGATGAAAACCACAGATTCTATCATAGATTTTAGTATGTTTACAGATGTAAAACAATGAAACTGAGTAATTTATGTTTTGTATTCTGATGAAACAAATTTATCAGGCTATTCGGCCACCACGTAGAACTAAGGTGAACATTGATCTCGGTATATTTTAGTCTGGGAGCTTTAGTCAATTTAGAGTGAAAACTAAACAAAGAACCAGTCATCTTATATCTTCACCAGGTCATTGATGTTACAAAGGCATGAACGATATTTCCCATAGACAGGATCATGAAGAGTAAGGAAGAAAACAAATCTAGTTAAGAATTATGAAATCAATTTTAAAATTGCAATGATCTGCATGGTATTACCTCAGCACTGCACAACGTGCAATATAGAGCATCTTCATGACCAGTGCCCTGTAGCTCACCTGCCCCATCCTGACTGCGGCAATCTTCATGAGCAAACAAAGCGCACAATATTCCTCCACATGTCCAGAAGGATTTGCAGGCAGTAGATTTCATTTGAGTTTCTGTACCCCCATCTTCACCTGCAGCATCCTTTCTATTAGAATTTGTCGCGGCCATAGAACTCCTTGAAGCTGTTGATGGGGAGGAATGTGGAACAGTAACATCTTCATTAACTTTTCCATGGAGATCCTTGGAATTCAATCCATTATTTTGACTAGGTTTGTGCATTTCTTTGCTGTTAAACTTGGACATAATCCCGGGATCTGCTGGGTTAATTGCAGTACAGCGAACATACAGAATGAAAACAACAAGTGCCTGGAATAGCAAAATATAAATAGAAATAGTTTATAAGAATTATCATAATTAACAGTATAAGCATTTTTTAAACTAGACATACAATGTAGGGTGGAAATTTCAAAATGACAGCATAACATGACACAAAAAATTCCATGTCCGTGTTTGGCCTAATTATGTTTTAGTCAAACCATTTAATACAAATAATTTTCATGTTGTTCATATCAAACTCGTGTTGGCCTGCTCATCAGGATTAGACTCATATTTTAAATTTTAATAACCCCACCTGGCACTAGGAACTGGGATTTGCTAGCCTGCTTCTACCTACACTACACTCAAAAGTACACATTCTATTCAGTGTTTCAACTACACCTATTCCTCACCCTAAACACTTAAAAATTTCCTTCCTTTCATTCTTCAGAGGAAAAACATTTTGTTCTCTGAAACAGAAACTAAGCTAAACCCTGACTCGTCCTATCTATAGCTCTATGTGCCATGGTAGTAGTATACACTTGTCCAAAGAAAAAAAGTGGGGCAATGGCCCCATGGGGTTTCTGTTGCCTCTCATTCTACTTCCAATGCTCTGTACAGGATCTTTTAGATCTTGAAGTTGTCTGATACTTGTTTTGGTAATGGGGTCTGAATGTACTCCTGCAATTATGAGAATTATTGTGAGACTTTGGCTTTTGGTGCAGATGGCATCCACAGTTTTCCTCCCTAGGTCTTTTGGATTAATATATTTCTTTTTGAAATTTCATTTTTTTTTTTTTTTTTTAACCCAGGAACTTAAGGAAGGTGGGGTCTTGGTACCAAATCTTCCCTTTATATAACTCTCGTGAAGTAGAATAAGATCTTTTGAAGATCAACGAAAGAACAAATTCTTCTTCCATAAGGAATTCCTTTTTTGAGTCTCTTTTCTTTATTGCTTGCTTGTTTTTGTTTCAGCCACAGGATTTTATCAAATAACATGTATTAGGATGATTGAGGAACATTTCTCAACAATAATAGCATTGTACAAAACATTAATGATGATTTATGTCCAGTGCTCTATATAGATATGGGAACATGCAGGACAAGGAAAGATTCCTTTTGAAGAGCCATAAGATCAATGATACAAATATGCAAACAAAACTACGAAAAAAACTCAAAAATGCAGAGGCAAAGTATCATTTCAATGTACAAGGTGCAAGGTCTATCAAAAAATAAATATTGGGAAAATCACACTAGAGGTGATTAACGTTCAGGCCTATGTTCAAATAAGGATCAATGTTTTAAGTGGTTTTTCAAAAAAATAACAAAATAAGATATACGAAGTGGTGCAAATAAGAAATTGTTACTGCATCATTATAAAATATGCTAATATGGCACATTTGAGTGAAGCCTCATCAGCATCCATTTTAATACTAAAAAAAACCTTGATCTATTTATTTAATTACTCAAATCATTAATCCCCTATTTATGCCACTTTATATAACATTAATCTTTCTTTTAACTGCTTAAAACGCTAACCCCTATTTGAATTTACCCCAAGCATTGATCCCATCCAATGTAAATTTCCCAGTAAGTATTGGATATTAAAGTTTCCTTTCAGCACATGACCTCTAATTCATGATAATACAAAAATTTTACATCTCCTCTAAGTTCTAGTGGATATAAAACATTCTAGTCTAGCACGATGCCTCACAAAATTGCACTTTCCTAATGGCAATCTCAATGAAGAGCTCAATGCACATCTTAAGAAAATTATTCTCAATTACATTAAAGAATATATCAATCATTATCTTTGGCTGGAAAACAGATAGGAGTCCAAATAAATTCTAACTGACACATTCACATGGCACTATAGGATGGGAAAGAATAACAAGGTGTGTGTCATGAGTGGATGGATGAGGCAAGTGCAAAAACAGAATTAAATCTACATACCACAGGGGAGTATGTTCCAATCAATATATACTACCCATATGTGTCCTCCAAGGAAAGGTGCAAAAAAAGCATAGAATGCAACAACTAATAAGCAGTAAACTGTGATGGCAACAACCTGTCAAAGAAAAACTGATATTTAGAGAATGGTTTTATCATTCGATTTAGATAAACAAAAAAATATATAAAAAGACAAAGAAAGAGAACAAAATATCGAGGTGTGAATATTTAAAAGAACAAAGAGAGGCCTTAAAGCAAAACATAAGAGACAAGAGAACATTGACTCAATTCAATGAGAAGGGATAATAAGAATTGGATTTCAGGAATTGAATTTGAAATGAAAACCAAACAAGACCTAAATTCAACTTACATTGTTTTTCCTCTCAGAAATGTGAAGCTATCATCAAAGGCTAATAGTAACAACCTAACAAAAATTACTTACATGAGCCAATGACACCTTGAAAATTAACAAAAGATTGTCCACTGTATTAAAAAGCCACGCACAAAGAAGCTTATCTTTGACATCATATAGCTCAAATTCTTTGCTATCAAAACCTTTAGCTTTTCCCAACCACCATAACACCTCAAAATCTCCAAAGAATGATCTTTTCATCACCCTGGCTTTATACCTAATAAATCCTTATCAAGCAAAACAACGACCATAAATCTCTTAAAAAGAGTGTTATGCAAGAGAAAAGCTCAAGTGTTCATCAAAATCATTAGATATTGCCCTTCAAATATGTCTACGAACGCAGGGGAAAAAGTCTTTAAAATAATGTTAATGTCTAATGTCTGTTTGAATTTGTTGTGTTAAATTCTGTTCTTGTATGTATGTTGTGGTACTGTGTATGTTCTGTCATGTAGGTTGGTTGGTTGGTTGTAATATTGATACGTGTGACGGAAATAAGTCTACATGTAACCTAGTTAGAGGTTGTGGACAGTTATGTAAATAGGAACATGTAACTGCCTTATAACCACCTTGTATGCTTTGTAACAGTATATATTATTTGGAAATAAAAGGGAAAGGCAACCTTGTTTGTCCTAAACACCGTTTTTTAAAGAGATTTTGAGTTATCTCTAATGAGTCCTATATATCACTCATCATAGGTAGAAGAAAGAAAAAATTTTGATAACCATACTAGGCAGATCAGATCTGGTCCTTAACACTCCTAGAAGATCCGATAAGAGTTTGGTATTAGAGCCACCACAAATGGAGAAAAAATTGCAGCAATTGCAGCAACAGTTGGAGAAATTCATCGAACTTTACAAATCTAATCGAGCCTAGATGGAGACGATGCCAAATAAGATAGAAACTTTATCCAAGGAAGTCACAGGAAAAAAAGGGAAGTAAAAAGATAATTATGGGCAGAGTATAGCATGTGAACTAGAAAAGGGTAGCAGTTCAACCATCCGCGACCAGGAAAAAAGAGTTGTTCCTAAGATCACTCTTCTAGACTTTCCTAAGTATGATGGCCAAACAAATCCAATTGCACAGGTTAACAAATGTGAACATTTCTTTTGACATCAACACACACCTCTAGAAGATGGAGTTGAGTTGGTATCATATCACCTTGATGAAGAAGCCGCAAATGTGGTTTATGAAAGTACAAAGGACCGTCCTATACTCGATTGGGAAGAATTCAAGGAGTTGTGTAGTGGGCAATTTGGGCCTCCAATGAGAAGTAATCCTTTAGGGGGGGAACTTGCTAAATTGAAACAGATGGGTTCCATGGAAATGGATCAATAGAATTTTACTCAAATTGCTGCCCAAGTAACATCTTTAAGCCCAGAAAATGAAGTTTCCCCTTTCTGCATTGGTTTAAAGGAATACATAGCAATGGATGTCCAATTACAGGATCTTACCTAAGCTGTTAACCTCACTCATGTTTTTGAGAGGAAGTGTTTAGCAATGAAAGAGGAGGTCGAGTTGCACTATAAGAAGGGTAATGTTCCAGCAGCCATGGTTGTAAGATCTCTTTCTATAAAAAGATTAAGTAAGGCAGAATTGGAGGAAAGAAGAAAGAAGGGATTGTGTTTCAATTGCGGCGAACAATTTACCATTGGCCACAAGTGTAAATGACTTTTTCTTCTTGGAATGTGTGGATGAAATTGAGAAGGGCGAAGTCATGGATAATCAACTCCTGGATCAACACAAACTTGAGGAAGGTGAGGTGTCCCTACAAGCCATGATTGGTGTTGGCAGATCTCAATCCATGAAGTTGTAAGGTATAATTGGAGGTCATGAAGTTAATGTGCTTATAGATTCTAGGAGCACGCACAATATTGCCAACGACTTATAGTGGGAAAATTATGTTTGAAATTAGAGTCAAAGGGCCGTATGAAGGTTATGGCTGCAAATGGGGAAACTTTATGTAGTAGTCGATTATGTCGAGATGTTCAATTATCACTTGCTAATCAATTTTTCAGAGTTGAATTGTTCACTCTACCCTTATGTGGTATAGATGTGGTGTTGGGGGTGAATTGGTTGAAGATGTTCAGACCCACTAATAGGGATTTCAAAGCCATCAGGATGAAATTCAGAATTAATGAGAAAGAGGGGTTGCTAAATGAGGCAGTAAGTACTAAGCTAGAAAAGATAATGACAGCAGCCATGAGGAAGAAATGACTGCATTGCCATTACCCCCTCGTCCTTAAGAGTCCCAATTGTTAGTTCATGAAATGAATCAAATCATAAGGACTGAGACCATGAAGCAACATATATTATTTTATTATCGTTTTCTGTTTTTCATTTTTGCTCCTACATTGTTGTCAAACCGTCAACTACAGACAACAGGAAATTGGATATATAAAATGCTATCCATGCAATTAAAACATAATTCCTAGAAGGTTAAGAAACAATTTAAAGAATGGAAAATGGACTGTTGGATAGGAGGCAGTCTGGTGGACTGACTTCGACCAAGTACACTTGGACTGACTTCGACCAGGTACACTTGCCCACTATCCCCATTGCCTTCGGTTATCGATTTGCCTTCACTGCTTACTTAATTACACAGACAGGAATTTAGGGCACAGCCTATGGATAGCTTGAGGGAACCGCACATTGGGATCTTTTGACAGCATATCGACACAATTCTCGGACAACGCATACCTTGCTATCCAAGTAATTAATCTTCAGCAAGCACATAGGACAGTTTTCTGGGAAGATTGGACAGAACCCATGAAAGCCAAAACACTATTATGCTTCAAATTGCACTAAAAACATAAAATCTAGACTAAATTTCAGCACAAATTAAAAATGACGGGTAACGAGCTTCTTTGTTCAAAAACTGCAAAAGATTAGGAAATGGTGAGGATAAAGTACCTTAATTTGAGCTAAAAGAAATTTATAAAGGAAGGCAAAGAAAAGCACATTAGATAACAAACACTGACACAAAAAGGAACTGACTAAGACAATTTATTTGACGATCAAGGTTATTAGGTGAACTGAACCAAGGTAAACAAGATGATGAAACCCATACCTGGAAAGTATGTGCAGGTAGTTGCCACCCATGTTTCCTCACCATTTTTCAAAACCAAAACCAAAAGCAAAACCCTAACTCACTCTATCCAGTACAACAAACATGGAGCTGAGAGCAGACAGGGCAAAAAAGGAAAGTGCGGGTCACAGAATGTGTTCTGTATTTCTTCTCGGACAAAACCTCTTGAACTTGAAGACCTGTCTTTGACTAGATACTACTACTGAATACGAGGCTTGAGTTTAGAAGAAGACAACTCCAAATAATAAGATATCATCAGTTATTCAATAGTGGCATTATTATCATTATTTATTCTTATAGAAATCGAATAATGCCGATAAGGTATTAAAAAAATCACTAACGAAAAGGGCAAATAAAGTAGAGGACAAGCCAGCGAAAAAGAATCGCAGTTGAAATATGAAAATAAATCTAACTACTCAAATCACAACAAATGAAGCAGGTTTGGATGGATAGGGGATTCGGTCTAAATTACAAAGCAACTCTGTCCCATCGACCGTCCTTTTTATACGAATCTAGGTGAAGTTTATGCCATGGTTTTATTTTTATATTAAAACACGTATAAAAAATGGGAACTATTATGAGATTTAATAATTATTATTATTATTTTTTTTTTTACATTCATCCAAAACTTATCAAGGTAAATAATGTGAGATATAAAAAAGTGTAAACTAATAAATGATACCTAAACTTTACTAAAAAGAGTATTTAACTTTCATGGTCATAAATCATACTTAAATTAATTTTGTTAATACCGTTTGGTGATGTGGCTTAAAATTCTAGTGGGATGCTAACGGAAAAGGAAAATAATAATAAACTTTTTAAAAAATTATAAAATATCATTAGAATCAAAATAATAATAAACTTTTAAAACTCTAATGGGATACTAACGGGAAAAGGAAAATAATAAATAATCTTTTTAAAAAATTACAAAAAGAGACAAGGTTGGTGAACATAAAATTTGCTCGTCATCGTCTTCTTCTTCTTCATTTTGACACAAACGCTCCAAAGAAAAAAACTCCCAAACTCGCAAATGAAAAACCCTAACCCTAATTTTGTAAATCATACAACAGATTTTGACAAAATTAGTAGTTATTTGGAGTAGTTTCGATCGCTAGACATTGTAGAAGTTGTAATTTCGTGAAATAGTAAAGGAATTCGTGCGAGAAATCGATAAATTTTCCTACGTCAAACTCCATAAGTAAGTGTTTTGTATTTTTGCTTAATTTTTTTATGATTATTGATGTTGCATTGTTGAATATTAGGGGTTGAGATCCTAAATTTGAAAGTAAGTTCATGTTAGGGACTCCTCATGGTGTTTTTTTTTTTTCATTTTTTTCCTCTTTTTACATTTTCGACAACCAGACTTGGAATAAACTTACGATTTTTTTTCTTTGTCAAATGGTGAAGCACGTTGTATGTTGTACGTAGTGTTGGATGAGTTGTATTTGTAAAGTGGTAATGTCATTTACATGCTAATCGTATATGTTGTTGATGCTGCCTTCATAGACAACGTCTGATGTAATTATGATTATACACTATAGTTTTTTAATTTATGAACCAAATTATGAAATCATATATTGTTATATATCATACACATTCATTATATACTATTATAAGAGATTGGGGTGGATATAGTAGTTGTCACGCCCTAACGGGTATCCTAAACGAGATAACCCGCCGTACGCAATATTAAAACTTAAGAATGACTACCTCAGTCACTCGAAAGCTTCCATATCGGTACAAGGCATACATTCACATCAAAGGGAGATCGGTGGAGTAATGCATTTTAAAATATTGGCAGCAGAACATTCAAAATAACACTTAATATATTTCATCGAAATATAGAGTCTTACAACTTCTAAAGGGCATTCCCCCGATAATTTCCATAACAACATAATCTTGCTAAGATAAATAACTAAAGTTAGAAGATTTTAGAAGAAATCTACTCTAAGACTTCAAAACAGAGTTCCTCCAAAAGCTTTCCAAAATAAAGATTCTACCCTGATCAAGACGGTCTCGGGTACGAAACAAAGGCCCTGCAATATAGTCTATTAGGGTATAAGCATAACTAGCTTAGTGAGATATTTCTTACGCAAAAGTACTTATAACAAGCATTCAACCAAGTTCATTAAACAAGCATATAAAATGCAATAACCATATGATCAAACATTACATACGACTATTCGGTTTCGTACGTATGATGGATTTACCCCTCAATCGGTAGTTAGGGAATGATTTGAACTGGGCCCCAAACGACCTCCTTAAAAGTTGCGCACGTCTTGGGGTTCCAACGAACCATACTACTAGTCCACGGGCTTTCCTTACCCAAAGCGATCGATCCGACTCGGCTACAACTTGAGGTCGTAATCCCCGAACGTCTTAAATCCTCAAGATGTAGCTAAGGAGCTTACCTTTCCGGTTCCACGTTGAGGAGTAGTAATAAAATTGCGAAATGATATTCTAAGTGATATGCATGAACAATTTATTTATGAGATATTCAATCCTACATTAATTCATTTAAAGCGAGCAATCAATATTTGCAAATGCCGAGCCTAGTTTTCAATTTTCTTTAATTCGATTCATACTAAATCCTAACCCATTCAATACGAATCCTCGACTAAGAATTAAAGGAAATTTTGAATTATTTTTTTTAAATATTTCGGAGTCGCTACTCGACTAAAGTCGAGAGAAAAAATAAATAAACCAAAACCAATGGGTAGGTTGACTTTGGTTTTGGTTTTGCTACTGATCTGCGAAAAAATCATTTTTGAAAACGAGAACCAGAAATTAACTTGAGTTCGAGGGCTAACCTATTAAAACCTAAACGGTTACCGCTTTAACTTTCCAAATTTAAATTGCTTTCTTTTAAACTTTAATTTCAAAATCTAAACTATTTACCAGGATCTAATTAACTAAACATATATTAATCAAATTCCATCAATAATCATATATAATCTAAAAACTCAAAATATTCAAATTAATCAAATCTTATGAAATTCTATCAATATTCATATATTCTAAACTAAACTAACAAATCAGACAAATTCACAAAAAATAATTTTTTACATATTTTAAGTCGCCCATTTAGGTACCTACGTACCAGCTAATTGGGATCAAACCACACGTAGTTCTTTTAGAAAAATATAATTTGTTGGTTAGTTTTAAAATTTTTCGAAATCTTTTTGCTTTAAGTTTATTAGATTTTATTAATTTTAAAAAAATTAATTTTTCGATATGGATCCTAAATCTATCAATTTTAGGTTTTTTTTTTATATAAAAATTGGATTTTTCTATGTGACAAAAATTTTGAACAAGAAATCATAACCACATATCATGCATATCAATTGATCATATATATCATCAAGAATAAAAATATTATAAGGAATATCAATATTTAACAAGCTATTTTAACAAAACAATATCATGGCATAATCAAAATTTATATATAATAAAAATTACATTATGAAAGGCAAGATTTCAATGTGGTTTCGTATATGGTGAAATCATAAAATTCAATATTATTACAATCAAGGTCATTGCTGTATTATAATAAGACGAAATCATAGCATAAAAGAAATTTTAATGACTATGATCATACATGATCACACAATTTCAAATGTTGTAAACCTAAAACTCTGAAAATTTCATATATTCCTTATGATTATAGTTATATTATAATAACAAGATCTTAATATAATTCTACGAACAAGTACCTAACAAAATTCAATTTTATCACAAAAAAAACAAGATCATTACCATATTAATGCAAAAAGATAGAACATTCAAAAACTATATCATGACAAACTAGATCCTAAAATTTTAACTAATATTTTTTAGAACAAGTTTATGAGACAAACATTCATTGACAAGAAAAAAAATAAAAAAAATTAATTATAATGACTATACTATCATGATTAAAGCTATTACTAATTTTACATATTTTGAAATTTTTTTAAAATAACACAATATATTCATAACAAATTTTGATATTACAATTATATACTAAATTTTCATTTTTTCTATTTCTATTTTCCTTATTATTATTATTATTATTATTATTATTATTATTATTATTATTATTAGAATTGAAACTTACCTGCAGAATCAGGGACGCGGGCGGAAGGAGAAATCGCCTAGGATTCCAGCGACTTCAACAGCAGCGATGATAGGTTAGAATGGGCTAAGGACGGCGACGACTCCGATGTGACCGGATTAGGCTGGGGAAGTCGGGAGTTCGAGTAGCTGAAAATGGTGCAGCTTCTGGGGGTGGTCGGTCGAAGCAGAAACGGAGTTTGTGGTTACTCCGACAACGATCATTTAGCGGTTTTCGATAGCAATCAACTTATGGGGATGGAAGTTCTCGACTTCCTGAGTATCAAATGCTTTTTTAATTTTTCTTTTCTTTGTTTTAGTGTCCGCTGTTCATGTTCTTTTTTTCTTCTATTTATAGAACTAGGGTTTCATGTTTTATTTTGATTTTGATCCGAAAAAATAGGACTACAACGGTTGTAATTTACGATTAGCTGTCATTAACGTTCAAACACGTTGTGAGCGAAAAAAAAAAAAGGATTCTTGTGCTTTTTTCGGAAGTGTAAAAATGAATTTTTTTTCACATTTCAAATCTGATTTTGAAATAGTTATGGTTTATGAAAATATGCAAATTATATATCAAAATGAAGTACTTTGTGTCTAGTTTCAAAATACGTATTTGTTTTGTAAAAAACGGGTTTGAAAATGGGTCAAAAATGGACTTGAAAACACCCCATCGGGCAGCCGGAGGTAGGAGATGATGAATAGTAAATTTTTTTTTACAATTTTTTGAAATTATATTATACTATATTAATTAAATATATTACATCCATTATATTTATTTCCTTTAAATTGATTTATTTTTCTAATTTTCATTCTTAGTTTTAACATTTATAATTTGCAAAAATTCAATTAATTTAATTATGTGCATAATAAGATTAGTACTTATTTTGACAAAAATAAATGTCAAAATGAAGTGTCTACAGCACACACGCAATATACATAGAAACAATTATAATAATCACAGATTGGGTTCCAATATACTTATCGTTCATTGGTCGCACATAACGATTCACATACATAATTCCCATAATATCTCGTATGTATATCAATTTTATCTTTTCCTAACATCTAGTGCTATTTCTACAAGCACATGTGTGAATACATAAACGTAAAGGAAACTCACTCGTCCATAGTGATCTTCTATAAGTCGAAGTAATCCTCGAGGAAAAGAAGATCTTGGTCCTCGACACCTAAACAAAAGAAATACCCGAAATGAGTATTTCATCCAAGATTTACTCAAATTCTCTAATTCTATCTTATTGAATTCATCAAAATTCGCATGAATGGAAATTACAACTTAAAATGGTCATAACTTGTTCATTTTAACTCGAAATTCCGTATATTATATACCGATTTCTACCTACTCAAAATGATCTATCTATTTCTAAGGTTATTTTTATCAAAAGAACCTATCTAGTTCTCGGAATAGTGACATACAGATTCATCATGAAAATTTCAGATTTCAAAACCCAAGTTTTCAAACTTTTCTCCATTCAAGAATTCTTGTACAAAAATGTAGATATTTGTATGGTTGAAAAATACTTTGAATATATATATATATATATATACTCAAATTATATGCATGAATTTAGTGGTTTTATCTCAACAATGATTTTTATAAAATAATGTGCCTTAAAAGTGGAAAAATGCTCAAACTTGAAAAATTCCTTTTTAGTTTTGTTGGGAAAATTTCTTAAATTATTATAAGTGAATATTTCCTTCTTTTAACTTCATATTTTAATATTGAGAATAATAAAATTTTTAAAAAGTAATTTTAGTCTTTTAAGATTCCTATAACTTTATTTCTAGTGGTTGAAAATGTAGTTTTTCTAAATATTTCTTGGCAGTGACTAAAGTTTCTTAAAGTAGTCATGTTTATGTGTTCTAAAGTTTTCCTAAAGTTACATCCACTTTAAATGAATAATATCAATGATCTTCTTAGTTATTTATTATTTTTATTTCCTAAGTAAGGCTTATCTTTAGAAAGGTTATTCTTTAATAATTTTGTAAAACTTGTCTAGACTATAGTATTTTAGAGTGTTGGTAGAAAACTCCGATAAATGAGTTTAAGAAAAACCTTTGTTGAACAATGACTTAGCAATATTAATTTTCAAAGAAACTTTCTTATTTCATTAGTTTAAAAAGAGAGTGTGATAATTTTACTTTATGTATACTTGGATGAAATCTCATGTACTATTATTATTAGATACTTGTGATAAACTTTTCTAACTTTTGAAAAGATGAAACTTTATTTTTTATGAAAAAAATCATTTCTTATATGACAAAAATTATTTTTAAAGAGAGTTCTTATTTTTCTTTACTTAAGAAAACTCCTTTTTATAGTTGTTGAGACAATATCAATATGTTCATGCATGAATGAGAATATGTACCTATGAGAAATATAATGATATTAAATAATAAGATAAGACATATAAGAGCATAATAATAAGATCAAATATTGGGAACCTTAGCTTCATCAAGGTA
This sequence comes from Combretum micranthum, assembly GCA_024138025.1. Classification (NCBI taxonomy): domain Eukaryota; kingdom Viridiplantae; phylum Streptophyta; class Magnoliopsida; order Myrtales; family Combretaceae; genus Combretum; species Combretum micranthum. The sequence continues at coordinate 85,594 of JAMXBD010001273.1, forward strand.
TCCCAGGACTAAGAATGACTAGTCCCAAAAAGAAAAAAAAAAGAAAAGAAAGAAATTTTTTTGACTTGATAATAACAAGTCTAAGACTAGAAAGACTAGTCTTAATAATACCATGAAATAAATAAATTGTAAAGCATAGAAATAAATAAATAACAAGTGAGCTTATATGCTCTAAAGAAATATATATACATAATACTATATAGAAGTTAGATTAGAGCAAATAATAATAACAATAATAATAACAACATAATAAAAAATATGAACATAAACAAAAACAAAACATGAACATTTTCTTACTTCTTTAACTCTCATGAGTCTAAAAAACATACATTAAGCTCATGCTAAGTTATATGAACATGAAGAGTATGTGTAAGAAATTTTACCTAAGGTTATGTGTTTGTTGAAAAAGAAAAGAATGGGTTGTAGTATTATGTAGGAAATGGTTTTATGGAGAGAAAAGAGAACTTGGGAGAGAATTTGACATAGAGTGTTTGTGGAGTGATTTTGGTAGAGTTTTAGTAGGAAATGAGTTGTGTGAAAGAATGAAGGAGGAAAGGGGGAATTTATAGAGTTTTGGAGTGGAAATTAGATTTAATTAAATAAAATGAAAAGGAAAATAAAATGAGAGTGAAGAGAGAGAGATAGCGGACGGCAACATGGGGAAATGGGGAGGAAAATTGATTAAATTTGTTGTTTTGTAATAAAAAGAAGTAATGTATAAAGTGTGATGTAATTAAAGTTATATGAGGAAGGTAAATTATAAGGTATAGGTATGGTAGTGTGTAAGAATAGAGTGTAAGAAAAAATAGAGATAGTGAAATAGTAATGAATAGTAGAAATAGTACTATGAATAGTAGACTAGACAATTAAAATATCGGTAGTAAAAAAATACATGTAAACGACTTATATCTGATATTTTTAGTTACCGAAAAATTATGAAACTGATATTTTTGAAAATCTTATATTTTTACAAGTCTAAAGGTGTTATCGGAATATTTTCACTATCCGGTGTATCACGGTACGGTTTTTGAAAACTGATCCCATTCGAATCCGAAAGACAGTAGAAAAATGCAAATCATATATTTTTAAGCTTTCCTATATTATTACGAACTATTATCCATAATTATCTCAATTTCGTTGTTTAGGGTTTAAGAACATGGGATTGCCGAATCTAGATTCACTAGACTAAACATAAAACTAGGTTAACTTTAGGGTTTCGGTTTGACTTCCGGTTCTAGGGTTTACTATATTACTGAAAAATCTAGGGGCTTACAGTAGCATTAGCAAATATACGTAAATATTAGGGAGTGATGGATAAGTCATTATGCAAATTTCATGTATTCATCCTATGTTTTATGAGATGACATGGTAGGTGAGAAAATAGATAAGGCCAAGTTTATACTGTATGCTCATGGCAAATTGTTAAGGGGAATGATGGTTTGGGTTATGATAAGTGGTCATTTACCGTGGTCAGTGTTAGTAGGAACTCAACATATTAGCAAATACTTGGCATCATTTGCAATAGACTTAAGGTAAATAGGTCCACACATCGAGTTGAGATGTATCATAAGGTAGTTATCGGAGATAAGACGCTACGCTATGATGTTATTCCAGTAGCCAATGATGATGCTATACAGGAGATGTTAGTGTACACTGAAGGGTCAGTGCTTATATGTGCAGATATTTGAGAACGAATTGTCATAGGCACCTGCAGAGGGAATGGGCATTGATGGAAATATTGGCAACTAAGGCTTGGTAGACTCAAACTCCACTCCAATTCAGACGATAAGTAGCACACAAGTGCAGATGGGTAACTTTGAAATTAGTGCACCTGATTAGACATGTGGTCATGATACTGATGTGATACCAGACTCCTCGGTAAGTGAATACAATAACTACTATGATGATAATGTAGAAACTTTTCCTTAGGAAGATGCTGATACCGACATACAATGTAATAGAAATGACTAGCACCATTACGTAGCTCCTATAGTCGTTGATGCATTGGGAACTAAATGTCAGTACCTTTTTTTTACTGCTGATGTTGGTAGTGGTTATGGCGTATTTGATGATGAGTAGGAAATGAGTGCTAGAAATTAGAGTTTCAGCGATGAATTAAAGGTTAGGATGTTGTTTCAGACTAAAGGTCATCTCATAAGGACAGTTAAAATGTAGCACATATCGAATCATTATGATTTCAAGGTGGTGGACTCAGATCTAAGATCATAGGCAGTTATATGTATCCATAATAGAGGTTGCAAGGGGAGACTCAGAGGCAGTTACAAGAAGCATGGTGGGTGGTGCTTTCACATCACTAAATATGAAGAACCTCATACCTGCTTGGATGAAATCACTAGACAGGCCCACTCTCAATTGGACTCCACTAACATGTCTAGGTACATTATATTGGAGATTCATAATTCTCTAAATGTGAGGGCAAAAGACCTCCAATTGACCATCTTAAAAGAGTTTAGGTATAATATGCATATGAAAAGAATTCGTAAGGCAAGAGAGAAAAGCTATTGAGCAGTTGTATGGAAGTTGGGAAAAGCCATTTGTGGAGCTCCCACATTAGTTAATGCGATAATAGGGGCAAATCCAGGAACAAAGGTTGAGTGGAGAATTGTAGATTCAGATACACTAGGATACATCTTCCTTAACAAACTCTTTTGGGCATTCACTCCTCGTATTAAAGTATTCCAGTACTATAGGTAGAATTCATTTGTAGACTTTAATTTAGTTATAAAAGATTAATATTAGTGAACTAAGTTATATCTATTAATTGTTTGTAGACCTGTGGTCCCAGTTGATAGCACATTCTTATATGGTAAGAACAAGCACAAACTGCTCATCACAGTAACAGTAGATGGGGCAAATCATATTATTCCACTAGAGTATGCTCTTATCGATAAAGAGAAAGAGGACACATGGAGTTAGTTCCTTGCAAAATTGCTAGACCACGTCATCAATGATCCTCCAAACATTTGCTTGATATCCTTCCAACATGCTGGTATTAAGAGTGTAGTTGAAAGTGAAAATGTTGTGTGGCCTAGAGGTTGACCTTGGCGGTGGCATATCAGACATGTTGCTAGCAACTTCAACTCGAAGGCAAAAAGTAAAAAAGCAGCATACCAAACCTTCCATGGTTACTTCAATGTAAGAAAGCAAAGTAGCCCATGGATATCGAGATATTTTCGCAAGTTGCATCAATGTATGTGGACTTTTATCTTATGATAAAGGCGTGAGGTTTGGAATTAGTACAACAAACATGGCTGAAAGTTATAATTCCATTATAAAAGATGCTCGATACTTACCTGTGAGAGCATTAGTGAAAAAACCTTTTACAATTGCTACTCAATATTCAATAGGCAAAGACAGGAGGCGATGAAGTAATGAATCTGGATAAGTCACTGATAATCTATGATACTAAAAAGTTTGAGAGGTGGAACAATGTATCAAGTGCCCATCGAGTAACATGTTTCGACTATCAGGAATGAATATTTGAGATTCTAACTACTCCGCGCCCTACTATATATGGTCAAAGGGAAGATCACATTCATGAAGTGGAGTTGCGCGCAGCTAAATGCACATGCAATAAGTAGCAGACATATAAAATTCCATGCTCCCATGCAATGGCAGTAATGGGTACTCTGTGCATGGATTGTGTTGCTGAAGTTGGGCAATGGTACAGATGAGAGAATCAACTACAAGTATATGGACGTTCCTTTATACTTGCAGCAGATAAGGCTAATTGGAATCCTCTCGACATATTAAAATGGTACCTAATCCTAGCACTTATTAGGAAAAGGGGTACGCCTAGAGAAAAACGCTTCCAAAATGATATGAATATTCCAGATGGCCCACGAGGTTATTCATGCAATTCATGCGGATAGGCAGGGCACAACATCAGAAGTTCTCTGAATAAGCGGGCGGCTAGTAGGACATTTACGGGGCAGTCTAGTTGTTGTGGTATTTCTTTTTCATGTGATTTGTTTTACTGCACTTATGTAGTATACTTTATATGTTGTTACTTCGTTTTATACCTAAGCATTTGCTAACACTGTTTATTACTTTCTTCCTTACAGATGGATCCAGGACCACTTGATGACTCCATACTTATAAGGCAGCATGTTCATAGATATGGGCTGGCATGGGAGGGACATGTAAGATTATTTCATCATCCAATTACTCAGATCATTTAGACAATGCTTGTGATGGATTTATTTTTTAATGCAAGAGTACGTGGTGTTACATTATCATCGTAGAGAGGCAAGGCTGAGACAGCAGGATGGCATGCCTATAGTTCTGGATGATCAACTTGTTCCATTGCTGTCTCAGGCTAGTTTCATAAGTGTTGCTCATATATCATTTGTACAACTAGATCGACACGTGATTATAGCTCCAGTAGAGAGGTAGCGTCTAGAGACCTACACCTTTCACCTGCTGATAAGAGTGTCACGCCCCAAAGAGTGCCCTACAAGTGACAGTCCGCCACACTCGATATTTAAACTCAAGTAAGGCAACCATAGTCTTCCCATGAGTTTGAACATCGGGTGTAAGGCTCACTCTCGACATACAGAGACCATACTTTGCTTCGTAGTAGTTTAAAGAGACATACATAGCAACAAGAATGTAAATCATGACCGTCTCATAGAGAACTATTCTATTACATGAACTAGGGGGCATACCCCCATTAACAATGTTAAGAGTTCTCAGGCTCACAAAATTCCATGTATTATCCTGCAGGCACTAGTTCATGGAAACAGGATTAGGAGTCCATTTCTACTTTTAGGTCCCGGCCTTATCGAAAGCTCCTCAATATCTAAGAGCTGTACCTGATGTCCACGGGTCCTCGAAAATAGCCAAAGGTATTCATACTGCAACAGGAAACTATTGGGGTATAAGCTACACTAGCTTAGTGAGTGAAAACTTCCATATCACAATTAAAACATAGCAATCAAGCAAGTGATTAACCAATCAAGTGAATGCATCAAACAAGTGAGTTCAACAAACATATGACCAGCCGGAAATCATATGTGGATGGACTTGCGCCCTCCATCTCGAGTTAGCGGATTAACGAATCCTGCGGTACGATGCCGTTTAAGCTCACGGTCAACTGAACAATATTTCGTTTTATGGATCACAATTAACCAACAATTCGTTTTATGGATCACGATGAACCAACAGATGCTAATGCTCCATCCCCATCGTGATATGAATGAGTTTAGTTATAATTGAAGTCCAATAATCAATTAATCAAATTCTTTTAGATGGCCAAGCAATATTTGCAGATAATCAATTCTAGCTCATCTCTATACAAGCAATAACTTATCACCCGGCTTCGATATTCTTTAAGTTCAACTTCACATACACCAGTAGACAAATATAATTCCCAACTATTCCCAACTATCCCCATCATGCATATACATTCTTTTTATCTTTGCTTAACAACTAGTGCAACTATCATTACAATCACAAGCAATAATTGAAATCGGAAGAGATATTCACTCGGCTATGGTACGCCGGTCTCTTAATAATAGTAGTCGGGTGGTAGAGTATCGTCGTTCTCGGGATCACCTACCAAGTAAGAATAACCTAATAAGAATCTCATCACTTAACTAATTTAAGCTATGCATCTAAACTAATCAAAATCGTGATTCTCGCTACTTGCGGAAGTTCCAACTTAAAACGGCCATAACTTGGTCATTTAAACTTGGAATTTCACTAATTTTATATCGATTTCTATCTACTTCGAAAGATCTATCTATTCCTAATATTGTTTTCAAATTTTGAAAACTTTTAGGTCGCGGAACAGAGGAGTCAGATCAGGTCTGTAACTTTATCATTTCCGAAAAATTGTTTCGCACTCAATCTAAATGTTTCTAGTTAATGATTCATGGGTAGATAAATATGAATGAGTTCCTAAAATGAATGACATGTAATGAGTTCAATATATGCATTGTCTTGATGATTTTTGATAATGAACTCTTAAGAACTCCTAATTATTACAAGACTCTACAATAGTCACTTCTTAAAATCCATTCTTTCCAATTTTTTTGCATCTCCTAGTGTTTTAGGATTTTATTCTTAGAATTTACTTGTCGTCTAAATAAAAATGAGTCTTTCTCATCTATACTATCCAAGACCTTCATTTCTTCATAGAAATTCACATTTTTCACTTTGTAAGTATATTTTCAAATAAGCTTTTCACAAAAATCCGAATTTTGGAAATTTTCATTTCTTGCATGTTCCCTTTAAGAAAACTTGTTTAATGCATCAAAATCTAAAGCTTTACTATATCTATTGTCTAAGGACTTCATTTAACACATAAAAATTGCAATTTGAGCTCAAATACTAGATGATTACATATGCATCATCTCAAATTACGAATTTGACAAATTGATCACTAACTCAAAATTTTCCATTCTAATTCCACTACTTGTTTTGCACATTACTCATGCCTAAACTCATTTAAACTTGTAGAAATCATTCCTTAGAGATACCTATTACATATACCTTTCATTTTTCATGAAAAATATGAGTTTCAAAGCGGTTTCAAGGGCTTTTAAAATAGGTTCCAAAAATTATCCGAATTTTTCCTTTGAACTTTTCTAACAAAAATCTTTTTCTTTTCAAGTTCCTCGCCTTATACTCATGAAGATCTATCAACTAACACATTTATACATACAAGACTAAGTTTTTATGATCATTAATGCACAAAGATACAAAATATCATATGAACATGAATGTCAAGAAGAACATGAGTGTCTAAACACTAGATCTACAACTTATAGTGCATGAAAATGAGTTTAAAGGCATGAACATATATTTGTGAGGCAAGATCTCTACTTTGAAATGCATGAACATAATAATAATTCAACAAAAACTCATTTAAACACAAGATCTACATCTTGTGATGGCTTGATATTCTTGTATTGGTGTTTTCTTAACCCTAGCTTTTGCTTATTGGGATTTAGAGTGGAAAACACACAAGAATAGTCTTGCCATTACAAGATTATGTAGTAGAAAGACTAGAAATCATCACCTAAAAGACGTTTTGGAGATGAAATGAAGAGGAAATGGACTTGTGGATGTGTGTGTGGGTGGGAGCTAAGGTCATGGCAAGAAGAAGAAGAAGAAGAGAGGATTTTGCTTTTGTAAAAATTTGGAATGAGTAAAAATAAGGAGAGAGAGAAGAAATGAGTTTATATATTAAGTGTTTTAGGGTTTATTTGTATTAAAAGGGGTAAAATAAAATAAATAGAGGGGGATAGGGGGAGGGTGTGTGCCGGTTTGGATAGGGAGGAGAGAGGGAGTGAGTTGAATTTGTTTAAATTTGAAATTTGTGTAATAAAATGTAATAAAAGTGATAATTTAATAGGAGACAATATTTCTTGAAAAAGAAAATATAATTGAGTAGTTGTAAGGATGTAAGAATAGGGTATGGGTAGTGTGTAGTGTAGGTTGTACTTGTGAATAGTGATAAATAGTAGACAAGACATCTATTTTACCGGTAGTAAAGAAAATACGGAAAAAGGCCATAACTGTAATTTTTATAACCGGGAAAATTATGAAATTTATATATTTGAAATCCTTATAAAATTTCGGTTCTAACGAATATTCCGAAATATTTTTCTGATTTTCTAGTCCCGGGGCACGTTTTTCCGTAATCAAGCTCGGGAAGGCCCGGAATAGAAAATTTTCGGAATTTAAAGCTTTCTAAGGTTGAAAATATACTTTAAATCAATAATTCATATTCATTTATTTTACAAAACTTCTTTTGTTATGAAACCGAAGGAAAGCCGGATTTAGGGTTTCATAGCTTCTCTCACTAAGCTGGAACTAGACTGATTTATGGTTTCATTCTTCGGTTTTTGAAGTTTACTTGATTACTAGGAAAACCGAGATATACATTACAAGAATAATAAAAATTGTGTAATGAATAATAGTAAATAGTACTAAAAGACTCGTTAATTACCGGTAGTAATGAAATACAAATAAATTCGCAAAATCAGGTAATTCTAGCTATTGAAAATTTATAAAACTAATTTTAAAGATCCTTATAAAAAAAAAATGAGTCTAACAGCGTTAATAACATATTTTTAATATTTCGAATCACAGGGCGCGCTTTTCGAAGTCTGTACCTGACCGGATTGGAATAGATCGAAAATTCATTAATCTCATCCTTAGAGCATCCTAGACTTAATACGAACCAATTACACCTTTTCCTCTTATTCTGACTCCTTGGTTTAGGAATACGGGATTGTCGGATCTAGGCTACGGAGTTTCTTGGGAGTTTCGTGGACTTAGGTTTCTCGGTTGACTTTCCGGTTTACACCTTTGCCAATTTGGAAACCGATATTTTATGCTTATACAACATATCTGATTTGAGAGATTTATTTTAAGGTCGATTTCCATAAGTATTTAATATCTCTCAACGTTCTTGGAATTCTTTGGATTGAGTTTTATTTCTGGAGGTTATTCATTATTAACTTTTTAATAATTTGTTTTGGGGCTCTATTTCACCCGATTTTTATAAATTGGAGTCGAATATAGAATTTGTCGTACGTAATGGTTTTGGAATTGAAGTATATTGAGTTCCTATTTTACTTTTAGGAATTCTTATTTTTCTCATAATTAAGAAATTTCTGGACTCGTTCAGTATTTGGGACCTATCGAAGTTCGGTTTTAATTCGGAGTGATTTTAGGGTTTATTTTCGAAGCTCATCTTTAGAATTGTTTACTAAAATTTTTAGGGGCATACAAAGGGAGTGGACTACCACGTTACAAAACAGTGCGGCACTTATTGGCCTTCCAGTTGATGGCCAGGCCGTTACTGGCACAGCTCGAATGGATTGGCCGGGGTTGTGCCACCAGTTATTAGGAGTTAAACCCAAGACAGGTGTGGATATAGATGGTATCCTATTGAAGATGTCATGGTTGGATAGACATTTTAAAGTGCTACCTCATCATGCAGATGATTTAATGATTCGACGCTATACTAAGGCGTACATTCTACTACTACTAGGAGGGTTTATTATTGCAGACAAATTGTTCAATTTGGTTCATGCGTCCAACTACTTGATGACTTAAAGAGAGCAGGGCAGTATGCATGGGGAGCAACTTCCTTCGGATGGCTATACAAATAGCTATGCATGGCTGCTCGCATCGAGATGAGTGACATAGCAAGACCCCTTATAGTACTGTAGATATGGGCTTGGGAGCACTTCCCACACATCGCCTTGCTACATTGACAGATCATAGTAATGACCACAAAGCGCCTACTCATTAGTATTAGGGTACCACATTGATGTCACTCGATCCCCCCATACATCAGTTATTTAAGTATAGGGGTGTTTCGATAGATAGATCCCTAGCCATGTAGTTTTGTATGTTATATGTGTTCATATGTGTATAATTTCATTGTTTTTACTAATATATAGTACACTTTGTTATTGAACAGTTTGTTTGGGACCCCTACCATGTCATTTTGGATTCCCTATTTACTTACGTGGCGTGCACAGGTTCCCTTGGTTTACTTTCACATTGTCAAGCACTACTATCCAGATAGGATGCTAAGACAATTTGGTGGTTTACAAGGGATCCTAGACCGTCTAGCTAATATTATAGCCCTACATGAGCTGGACTTACGAGGGCGTTCCAAGTAGAAGTGGGAGGCAGAGCACGCCAGGTAGGCAACAGAGTGGGATGGTAAGCGTGATCGCATTGTCAAGATGGTAGATATCCACACTGTTACATCTGGATATTATTTCGACCGTTACCATGCGATCACGAGGTGCTAGATTAGTCGTACAGGGTCCATTATTCAATATATGGTAAGTTAAACGGCTACATAAGAGATATATGGATACATATTGTGTTTGGTATTCATTGATTTAAATGTTAACTATCGGTTGTAGGAAGATTTCATTTACAGAGTCCTCGACATGCTAGCAAAGAACAATCCTGTCACTACTTGAGATGTCATTCATGTAGTAGAGGAGTTCATGGGGCTTAATTTGAATGATCCAGCCCACCACTTGCACCAGCACTAGCACCGGAAGACCCACAACCTCAGCTTATACAAAGACAACCGCTACAGCAAGAGAAACGTGTGCGGGAACTGGTTTGCATCAGGAGCAAAGGCTAGTTCGAGCTGCAAATATTAGAGACGAGCCTTTCCCTTTGCATGCACACATACTTGATGAGTATGGCCATTCACAATTTCATCATGATGAGCCTGGTCCATCATCATATGGTCATCTGGTAGAGACCGTGATGCCAAACATACACCGAGTTCCACACCTCTCTTACTCCATAAAAGAGACAACAGTAACCGCCACATGCTATTGGGGGGGAAGGAGGGGAAGGACTCACCCAAGTGGATCCAGACCCTATCCCATTTCGTCCTTATAGTGCTGGTGGTGGAGATAGGGATGAGATGCTCACACAAGTTAATCCATCTATGGAGCATCCCCATTAAGATGTCCATCAACGTATACCATTCCATCAAACATTTTATCAACTAGCGATGAGGCAGGCGGGGTACCCGACAGTAGAGATCACATAGGTTTTCATCTTTTATGATTGTTACATAGAGATTTCTATCTTTTATGTTTATTATATGTAGAATTTTCATATACTGTTGGTGTAAATATTAGAACATTGATGCAATCATTTCATATTATGTTTTATGAGTTTTTTATTATGTTTATGGTGAAATGTTTTACAAAACTATTATGATTAAATGAATTAGGTTTAGGCCTATCTTTGGATGGATTGAGTTTGGAAATACTATTATGGTTGGATTATGTTTTCTAGGATGTTAACATGTATTAGTCAGCTATTAAAAAAAACAAACATATTTATTTAATTTCAACAAATGAATTTTTAAATAAAAAAATATTAGGAAATAATAGAAAAAAAGAAGAAAGAAATTTGTCTAAGAGCATAAAGAGAAATTTGTTAAAGAGATTTGATGAGATGTTAGAGAGATTTGTTCAAAACAAAACATAAAAAAATAACTTTTGAATAAAAATAATTTGGTTAAGAGCATGAAACTTTGTTTTTTCTCTCAATAACTTCTATGGCGAAACCTTCTTCTCTCTCTAGAAAATCTCACAAAATCTAACTATGTGAGTTGAAACTTTAGTGTTTCTATGCTCTTAGATAATTATCAAACAAGAAAATAACCAACTTTTTTTTATCAATTTGTGTTTTGTTACACAGATCAAAGATTCAAAGTTTAGCACACATTCACCATCGGAGTCGCTTGGTGAACCAAAGTGGTCAAAGATGACCTCATTTTGATAGAAATCAAATTTTAGAGAAAAAAAGGGAGGTTAGGGTAAAGAGAGAGAGCTTAGAGCCCTTCAATGGAGGTTCGGCACCCACAAGTCCTTCGGTAAAGGTATTGTCATATTTCGATCTTCTTATTCTTTAATCTTTTAATCTTTTTCATTAATCTTTGTTGTGTTTGAAAGTTTCGTCAATGATTTTATTATGCTTGTGTAATTTTTGTAACGAAAAGTAAAGATTTGATTATATATGATCTTAGGTTGAACTTCTCCCCCTCCTTCTTGTTCTTCTTCTTTCCTTTTAATTTTATTTCTTCTTTTAACATTTCTCTCTCTCTCTCTCTCTCCTCTCTCCATGTGTGTATGTGTGTGAGTGAGTGAGTGAGTGACACACGTTCACCAGGTAGGTAACGAAGGTAACAGTGTTAGTCGAGGTAGCAAACGTGTCGTAGAAAAGTTTTATCGAGTTCTAAATTGGTCTTTTTAAAGTATAGGTAGTTAATTATTCTTTTGAGCCTAGCTTAGGTACTATTTGGTTTGTTGACCCTTAATAAAATTATAAAAGGAAAATAAAAGTGAAGGAAGAAACTTATGTGATAGAAACAATCTTCATTTATTAATGAGATAGATTGTAAAAATTGTAGTTAAGTAATTAAAGGATTTGATGAATAAAAAATTGTTTACCGACATTAAAAAAATTAAAAAAATGCAAATTAAGACAAAAATTACTAAAATATCAAGGTGTATCGCATTTAAAAGATGCGATACAATAATTAATTTATGGACGTATCACATTTTAATTCTACGATATTGATATAATCTACCAAACTTATAATAAAACTTATACTACATTTAGTTGTGTGATACGCTTGCGTATTGCACATTCAACTAGTGATATCACTTTCAATGCTATGATATGTGTTCTATTCGTTTTAATTAGCATATTGCATAAGCAACTAGTGATACATATTCTATTTGTTCTAATTAGTATGTCGCACATCTAATTGACAATACATGTGTCCTTTAAACATGTATTGCATTTTTAAATGGTGATATGTTTTCATTTGAAGTGTATTGTAGACATCATCACGGGCGGTTCTGACCACGAACCGCCTCGAATCGTCCCTGGCGGCTTCGTACCCGAGAACCACCGAAGGACCCTCGCGGAACCTGCGGGTCTTAGCAGTTCGTCCACGCGGAACTGGCGGTTCCACCAGTTCCGACCCGCCATAAAAAAAAAAAACACAAACGCATACACACAGAACATGGAATGATTTTGGTGTTGGGGGGAGGAGGGAAGAGGGGGTGGGGTGAGGTGGGGGCCGGGTCTATTTTATTATAAAAAAAACTTGGTTCACAGTTCATGATTCACGTGGAACCGGAACCGGAACCATCAGAACCAGAGGTTCCATGGAACCATGAACTGCCCCGGCTTTAGCGGTTCCGATTCCACATTACCAGCAGTTTCGGTTTGGGTTGGTTCTGATGTCTAGTGTATTGCATTTCAAGTATCCCATATAACTCCAAACCACATAAGTGGTACTGCATTTCAAATTTGTGATACAAGCCTTTTTAACGTGTATTGCATTTGTAATAAGCAAGATATTTTATATTAATCCAAATGGTGCGTATCCTTAAGTTATATCGCTATTAGGCTATGCAATACACATGCTTCTTCTTAAATTAAATTTCTTTCTTCCTTCTTCACATTCACATAAATAGGAAAACTCTTTCACTTACAGAAAATTCTCTCATTCGCTAGGGTTCTTTATTTTCATAATTTCTTCATTCTTAATTGGAACACGTGTCTTCTACAAACATTAGGTAATTCCCTCTATTGCAATTATGCAATTTTTTTCATTTTTCAATTTCAAACTAAATCTTTACATCCACCACCTGTTTAAAAAAGTTAATCAGTCACAATGCAGTTTTATTTATGTATGTGAAATGTTGTTGTTTTGATTCCATCAAAATTCTTTATGGAATATCAACTTTTGACAAATTAGGGGAGAGAGAGAGAGAGAGAATAATGGTGTTGAATCGGAGAAGTAACTTACCAATATGTTATATTTAGCTACAATTACAAGTTCCTTTCATCTTTTGTAAGATTTAACCTATAGCCACTTATTTCAATTATATGCAATGGGATGTTCTGTAACTTCAATCATCACTATAAGTATATTAATCATGGAGCATGCGAAAACCTTTTTATGGTCAAAACTTAAAAGAGTAGTTGACATATTTTGTTCTGCTTGATCAAATTTGAGGCTATGGTTAGGCCAAGATGTTATATGTCATTTGAGTAATGGATTAAAACTAGTGTATTATAACATGTTTCCTTGCTTGGAGGGCATGTCTGCTTCCGAACCATGTATTGCCTGTCTGATTTGAATGAAGAACTATGATTTTATACACGAGTAGTTTTCATCGTTTCTTGATGTTGAATGTTAGCAAATGTATGGTTTTTGTAATGTTTCATAAGAGAGGATCCTTTGTGTTAGATTTTAGAGTATACCATTCTAGTTATTTAAGGGATGGGGTGTTCTAGGTCTGTGTTATGATTGTAAATACTCAGTTCCTATGCATTTAGTGTGCAATTGAATCTAGTTAGTAGAAAATATTGTGTTTTTAGCATAGTCAATTTAGGAACACGTTTTAATATTGACTAAGGTCTTTCTAGTGGCAATTGATAAATCTAACTCGATGATTAGAAGTAGTTATTAGGATTGGAGATTGAGAATTAATGGAGTAATCAAGCATGTGATTATGTAGTTTGATTATCTTAAATTACATGACTAACATGACTATCTATGTTATTATTTGTGTCAACGAATAGAAGCAATGACAAAATATGTCAGAATTCTTGCTTTTTTTTCAGCAAGATTTTATAAGGTCAAGATGGACCGTATTATGATAGAGAACCATCGGAGAATATAAAAGTAAGGACAAATATTGATTATATCTGGTTTTTGAGCATGATGTGTGCAGATTTGGGAATTGATCATAGGATAAGTACTGTTGAAATGTATCATGAGCAAGTATCAATTCATGGTCTGGTTTACAAAGAAATCATGCTGATGATATCAATATTGATGAGGATGTGGAAGCTCTTATTCTAGATATTGCTAAGGCATTTGGTAGGACATGCATCCAACAACTATATGTTGAAGTAAAAAATAGATTTACTATGCTTGAGGAGCACACTATCATTAATCAAGCAACTACATCGCAAATACCACCGATATAAGAGTCCGTAAAATCCTCCAACAAACATAGAAAGGAGCAATAGCATTTTGTCAAGATTTGAAGACAATGTGTATATTAGGAATGATCTCAAGGAAAAGATGGATGAGGCCCTACAATAGACCAATTCGAAATATGAATTAATATATGAGGAGAATCAAGATGAAGAGAACAAAATGACTTTTGAGATCGATACATCAAATGATGAAAATGACTCCTTAGAGACACATGAAAATCTTCAAGAACACATTATTGTGGAAAGTGCTCGAGTAGACCAACAAATTAGAAAATGCTCATCCTAAATCCAATTCCCTTCCTCAGTAATTGGCTATGCATCCTATGAGGAAGAATTCCCATGTTCTAGAAGACTTGTGATAAGGTAATGATTCTAAGGTTGGAATGAAGTTTAAAACTAAAGTTGATTTGGTTCATATTGTCAAAATGGCACATAAAAAATCACCGTAACTTTACAGTTATAGTGTAAACCCCGGTAATTCTCAGTAGCTAGGAAACCCCAGGAGTCGAAACGAAACCCTAACCCGATCAGATTGAGTCTAGTAAATGGAGCCTAGGAACCCTAAATCCGGCTTTCCTTCGGTTTCATAGTAAAATAAATATTTTGGAGTGAATGAATTTGAATTGTTGTTCCAAAGTACATTTCAAACCTTTGAAAGTTTTAAATTCGGGAATTTTTCAATTCCGGGCCTTCCCGAGCCCAATTACGGAAAAGCGTGCCCCGGGCCACGGATTCAGAAAAATATTCCGGAATATTCATTAGAACCGTAATTTTATAAGGATTCCAAAAATATCAATTTCATAATTTTCCGAGCTATAAAAATTACAGTTATAGCTTTTCCCGTGTTTTCGGAACAACCGGTAAAGTAGATGTCTTGTCTACTATTCACAAGTACAACCTACACTACACACTACCCATACCCTATTCTTACATCCTTACAACTACTCATTTCAATTTTCTTTTCCAAGAAAATTTGTCTCTTAAATAATTAATACATTTATTACAATTTCATTTACTAAATTACAAAAAAGTCAAATTTTAAACACACACACACTCCATGCATGAAGTGGCCGGCGCCCCTCCCTCTTGCTCCCCCTCCCAATTGAGTTAATTTTATTTCTTTTATTTAACTAAAACCTAATTCCTTTAGTATATATACTAAATGTTCTCTCTCTCTCTTCATTTCTTCCATTTTAACTTTTGAAAAAGAGAAAAACTCTCTCTTTTCACCCTCTTTGTGCCGTGAGGTTGCTCCCCCTCCCCTTCATCACATTTCCAACTTTGTTTCTTCTCCATTTCACTTCAAGATCTCATTGGTATGTGTATGTAAGCCTTGTTTCTTCCTATTCTTGTAATGGCAAAGGTATACCTTGTGTATTTCCTCATCAAAACCCTATGATGCTCATGCTAGGGACATGGAAATGCATGAACAAGGATGTCAAGCCATCACAAGACATGGATCTAGTGTTTAGATGCATTTTGTTAAGATTTCATGTTGTTCATGCATATAAAGTAATGACCTTGTATTTATATTGATGTTCATGCCATGAGATTCATGTTATATACATCATATGTAGTAGATCTAAGGTTTAGACATCCACCACTTTATGTACATGCATGATCATAGGTTCATTTTTGTTTATGTGCTTTATTGATCATAAAAATGAGTCTTGTTCATGTATAGAGATGTAGATAGTATATCTCCACATATAGATGGCAAGAACATTGAAAAAGGAAGGACTTTGTTAGATATGGAAAGTTGAAAATTCGGATGAAATGGAAACCCTACCCTAAAGACCTCCAAAATCAATTTTAAACTTGTATTTCATAAGAAAAATGAAGGGTATGTGTAATAGACATGTTGAAGGAATTATTTTCATGAGTTTAGATGAGTTAGGCATAATAAAAATAAGAAAAACAAGAGGTGAAGTTAGAATGAAAGTGTTGACTTTAATTGTGTAGTCAAATTCGTAACTTTGTGTAATGCCTAAATAAACACTTAGTATTTAAGTCTAAAATGAATGTTTTATAAGCTAAATGAAGTCCTTAGATAATGTATACATTGAAGCCCCAATTTTTAATGCATTAGACTAGATTTCCCTTAAGAAAAATGTAAGAAAAGAAAATTTGGAAAATTCGGATTTTTACAAATAGCTTATTGAAAACATGTTTACCAAATGAAAAATGTGAATTTTTGTGCATGAATGGAGGCCATGACTATTATAGACTTTGAGAACCTATTTTTAGCTAAATAATAAGTAGATTACAAGATTAAAAACCAAAGAAACCCTAAGGAGTATAATGTGGGAAAATAACTTCTTAGAATTAGCCTTTATGAAACTTTCCCCAACACTTAGGAGTTCCTAAAAGTTTATTACTACAAAAATCATCATGACCATGCACAAGTTGAGTCCATTACATGGCATACACATTAGTAGTTCATTCCCATATCATTCATGCATGAATCATCATTTAGGAATACTTTTTATCAAAGACAAAGCAAATTTTCGAGATTGGGTCAATTGCGGGACAGAACTGATCCCACTGTTCCGTGACCCTATTATTTTCAAAACTTGGATTTAATACTTGAATTAGATAGATCTTTCGAAGTAGATGAAGATCGATATAAAGTTTGCGAAATTCCGAGTTAAAATGACCAAGTTATGGCCGTTTTAAGTCGGAACTTCCAAATAGCGAGAAATCCGAATTCAACTAGTCTAGATGTATAGTTTGATTTAATTACATGGTGAGAATCTCATAGGGATTATTCTTGTTTGGTAGGTGATTCCGAGCAGGACGACACTCTACCTCCCGATTATTATTATTAGAAGTTTGGTGTCCCATGGCCGAGTGAGTTTACTTCCACTCTCAATTAATGCTTGTGAATGTAATGTAGTGGCACTAGTGATGTAGGCAAAGATAAAAGGAATTGTACAAGCATGATGGGGTATGTGGGAATTATTTATGTTGTTATTGTTGATATGTGAAATGGAGCTTAAGGCATATCGAAACCGGGTGTTAAGATATTGACTGTTTTATTAGAATCATGTGATGAATGTCTGCGTATACTTGTTGGTCACTTAAAAGAATCGAATTAATGACTATTCGACTCCGACTATAAACTGAGTTCATTCATGTCACAATGGGGTTGGCATTTGCATGGTTGGTTTTTCGTGACCCATAAAACGAATGTGAGGTTAATCGTGATCCATAAAACGAATGTGAGGTTAATCGTGATCCATAAAACGAGCTTTTAATCAGTTGACCGTGAGCTTAAACGGCGTCGTACCGCAGGATTCGTTAATCTGCTAACCCGGGATGGAGGGCGCAAGTCCATCCACATATGATTTCCGGTTGGTCATATGTTTGTTGATTTCATTTGTATGGTGCATACACTTGCTTGAATAATCACTTGCTTGAATGATTGTATTAATTGTGTTATGGAAGTATTACTCACTAAGCTAGTTAGCTTACGCCCCGATAGTGTTTATCTTTTGCAGCATGAGTTTATATGGCTTAGGCCAAGACAAGCCACAGCGCAGGTACCGGAGATAGGAGTTTCCTATAGAAGTTTGATTCATTTCTTTTGTATAGACTTCCATTGGAAACTAAGGACTCTGGATGACTGTAATAGACTGTTATTCTTTTGCGGGGGAATGCCCCTTAGATTTTGTAAACTTAAATTATGCGTTTTGATTTATTATCTATGGCTAATGCATGCCTCATTAAACTGTTTAACTCCATTTGTTGAAGTATTCTATTGTCGTAAAGGAACGCTTTACATCTACTTAAGACTTCCGAAGGCCCCGGGTAGGGAACTCGAGAGTCTTACTTAGTATGTGGCGGGCTGTTACGTTTAGGATACCCTACGGGGCGTGACATATAGAGTCATACAAGAAGGTATGGAATGTTGTTTGTGAAGCACATAAAACCTGTAATAGTAAATGGCGATTGTGTAGGTGCAAAAAAATGTTAGGATGTTGACTTGCAAATACAATTGTTGAAGGTCCACACACATGCACAAATTGGAGCTTCAAATAGATCATTCACAGCACAACCAAATATTCATGAGTCAATCTTTCTTAAGTCAAGTAAAGAACAACTCTAATGTCAATATCACAAGCCTCAAATAACAAATTGAAGGCACATGTACTTTTGTGATGTCAACAAGGAAAGTTTAGGGGACAAAAAGGATAGCAATGGAAAATGTGTACAGAAATTATGATGAACCAAATAGTTAACTGCCATAATTGATGACCTCTATCAAGAGAACTTACCTACATACATAGATATCATGGAAAGTGCAATCAAATGTGAAAGACAATGATGTGATCTTAAAAAGATTGTTTTAGGCATTTGGGCCTTGTATAAAAGCCTTCAAGCATCGCAAGTATTGAGGTGACATTTTTATATGGAAAATATTCATATAGCTTATTAGTTGCATGTAGCATCTGTTGGGCTTTCGATTTAACCTACATGGGTCTATAGCATAACATATATATTAAAACCCTAGTATATCTTCTGTAAAGATTATATTATATCTTTATAAAGATATATGATATCTTAGATATATTCATATGTATATTTAAAGAAAAAAAATAGGAAAGTATAAAAAGATTTTATTGTCGCAAACAAAAGAGATCGAGAAGGTGACGGATTGAAATTTCCAAATCCCATTGAAGAATTGCCGCTTCCCATTTTGGGATTGAATACGGTGAAGGAAAAGCACTTTTAAGTGCTCTGATATAACGAAAAGGAGTTCAACATATTGGTTTTGGTATTTTATGAACTTTGGAGGAACATGACTTCTTTTGGTAGAGTGATTCTAAATCCATAATTGGATGGCTTATTAAATCTTGGTTGTACCAAAACTTTTTTATTGAATTTATGGTGTGGAGTACCGCAAGTTAATTATTTCCGAATCTTGTTAATCCTTCTCAGTTGTCCAAATTGAATAGGTGTTTTGCGAAATAAATATTTTTGTGATTTTATTTATATCTACCATTTCGGTGAAGGATTATTCATCCATTAATATAATCAGTGTAGAAAAATATTGTAATCCCATTATTTGTTGATGTGGAAGATTTTGCGTTATTGTCCTATGGTTTTTCCTCTATTAGGGTTTTATATGTTAAATCTTGGTGTCCTTGATTATTTTATATTCAGCTTTATTATATTGATGACAATTATAAGCAAGTGAAAAAATTATTTTGTCACAATAAGTGTAAGAACTTGGCCTACCTAATACCTATTATTAGGCATGCCAAATCCCCCAACCACGTATAATTCCTAAGTGTTATAAAATACTCATGTATTATACGTAAAATTTTTCCAAAAAGAAGATGTTTATATCGATTGTCTATTCAAGCCTATTTTAAAACATAGAACTTTAACATGAAACTACTGGATACATGAGTAGGTTAACTTTACAAAAACTTAGAAGAAACTCTAGTGTCAATAGGTGACACTTCAAAAGATTACAAAATTTGTTTATCATAAAACTTAGAAGAAAAAACTTAACATCTTATATTACAAACAAGGCATTATCAACAAACCTATATCAAAATTTACATTTCATTTTCAAAGTCTAAAAAATAATTGAACAAAACATTCTTGCTTGCATTGGGGTCCCTAGTTGTCCCACTCATCCAAAAAGGCTTCCCAATTAGTCTCGTAACCTATATCATCATAGCAATCATCATCAACCTCACCTATAAAGCAGCAATATGAACCAAAAACCCAGTCTGCAATAACACAATCAAATACAAAGTGGCAAGCACACTTATGCTAAATGCAATGCAACAATCAATAATTTATTTATCTTTGATTAAATGAGTAAAACAACACTAGAGTATTCAAACTTTGATTGCAATCCTAGGGATCTGGGGGTCCTGAGTAACAACAGCTACTCATGGATTGTTATGGGCAGTCCGATTATCTATAACTCTTACACCTATAGAAATAGAGTAGTTAGGGCTGTGCAAAAAAACTGATCCAACCGTGAACCAAACTGGACCAAACCGAATTAAACCGAAATTTTGGTTCTTTTTTGAAACGGTTCGATTCGCGGTTTGGTTCGGTGAAAAGCAAACGGTTCGTGGTTTGGTTCGAGAATATGAATTGAACCGTTTTATACATTAAAAAACAAAACATATTGTTTTTACTTTTAATTATTTTATTGATGATACATATAAAAAAATTAATTGTTTTTAAAATTTGTAACTTAGATATGTGTTATTCATTAGAATAAAATTAGATTTTTCATAATATGTTTAATTGTTATATTGTTTATAAGTAAGATAGATTTTAGATTTTAACTTCTAGTATTCTAACTCTTGCATATTTCTTTTTCGTTTGTCTTACTAATTAATCTACTTCTATTGTTTAGTTACTTATTGATGTATATAAATGGTAATATGTTAGTTAAAAGTATACAACGAATTAAATTTTATGTCTTATATTAGGATAAAGTTTAGTATACCATTATTGTTCAAGATAATTCAAAAAGATGAGACTAGTCACAATTATAATTTTATAATGGATGAAATATTTTCCTTCCTATAAGTTTTACATGTTTATTTGGTAAATGATTAATTTAAAATATTATTGTTTATATTTACATTAATGATAAGAAATATGTAATGGAAGTTTTTCGATTGAATATATTTTTTAATTTTATGAAAAAAACGGTTCGAACTGTACTATACCTTTTTTATTTTGGTTGTAATTTTTTTCGAATCAAACCATATGGTTAGGTTTGAATTTAAAAGAAAAACCGAGCCATAAAATGTAGTGTAGTTCGATTCGAGGTGCAAACTGAACCAAATCGTACCGTGCACACCTCCAGACTAGTAATTATATCTAGGTTAACGGTCGTTACATAACTTTACTTAACTTAATCCATAATATTGTCTAGACCAACTAGTCTCATAAACGTGAACTAAATCATATTATTTCCTCTTAAGAATTAACAAATGTTACTTTGATACTATCCACCTTATCAATTGTCCACTTAGCTGCTCATAAATCACCATTGCATCATGGTAAAAGAAAAGTCATGCATCACGAAAATGTGATCCAAGCACCAAACCATGTCTGTTTAAACAAGGTTGTCACTCATCGGACCAAATTAAATGGCACATGCATAACCAATTCCAAACAATTTTTAACTCATCTTTGATTAAGTCTATTTAGAATATGCCTAAATTAACAATCACCAAGTAGGCTATTATGTACTTGGATAATCTAATCTACCAGATAATAGATCTGTGTTTAAACCCAACTGAATGTATGAGTCTATCAAGAAAATCATTTTATGTTAAACTTCTTATTTCACAAATATATATTAATTCATTAAATAATCATTACACTTAAACAAAATTCTAATCATCTCACATTTTATTCATTTAAGCATAAATACTTATATCATATTTTATTAACCATCTATCTATTATCATCAATGATTTATTTATTTATTTTTATTTTATTTTATACAAACAGTACCAGAGGATTGGTGACGCCATTGACAAACCCATGACAAAGGTTGTGATGGGTATCACAGGCATCATCACGTCCATGATCTTGTGCGGTGGTGAACACAAGTAGTCTTATCACCCCCCGTAAAAGGAGATAATGCTCCTTATCACGGCTGTAGTATAGATCATAATGAAGAATACGCTTGTAATAAGCCTAATAAAATTTTTTTCTAAAAACATCCTGATGAGATAACGAGCTTCATTACGACCGTAATCTTCCTTTAAAAACCACATAGAGAAGATAACGGCCCTTGAAATGGCTGTAATATGTTGAGAAGAATGCTTCTATTTCTTTTTTATTTTTTGTATATCTATTCAAATGCAATGATGTGCAATTATATAGTATTTATAAGAAGCTATTTTTAGTAAGAAAAAAAATTGCACGCTAGCTATACAATAATCTAGGCTTAAAAAAGGAGTTTGTACAATTAAAGACATTTGATTAGCTTAATTAATGATGTTTGACTAGCTCCATTCATGACGTTTGACTAGCTTAATTAATGTCGTTTGACTAGCTCCTAAAATTCCTTCAATCAATAGCTCATGCCAATACTTCCCCTCAAGTTAGTGCATAGATGTCTTCAATGCCCAACTTGTTAAGTGAGTTGTAAAGTACTTTGCTAGAAACAACTTTTGTAAGTATGTCTGCTACTTGGTCTTCCAACTTGACAAATGGAAATTGAACTGTCTTATCCTCAAGTTTCTACTTGATGAAGTATCGATTCACTTCAATATGTTTAGTTCAATCATGTTGAATTGGATTGTGTGCAATTGCTATTGCTGCTTTATTATCACAGAAAAAATTCATTGTTAATTTAGTTTGGAAACCAATTTCTTCCAACAATCTCTTTAACTAAAGAAGTTCACAAAGTCCATAGGTCATGCCTCTAAACTTTGCCTCTGCACTAGATAATGTAACTACCTTTTGCTTTTTACTTCTCTAAGTGACTAAATTTCCTCCCACAAAAGTGAAATATCCTGATGTGGATTTTCTGTCACTGATGTTACTACCCAGTCTATGTCTGTGTAACCATCAATGTGCAAATGATGGTTCTTTTTTAACAAAATTCCTCTATTTAGAGAAGACTTTAGGTACCTTAGAATTTGAGTCACATCACTCATATGATCTTCACTAGGACAATGGATGAATTGACTTACCAAACTTATTGCATATGCAATGTCTGGTCGTGTGCGAGACAAGTAAATCAACTTTCCAACAAGATGTTGATATCTTTCTTTTGTTTGTATGGGTTAGATTCGAGAATTCTCCCAAACCATGATCTTGGATTATAGGGTATCAATAGGTTTACAATCAAGCATTCCTACTTTAGCTAGCAAATCAAGCATGTATTTTCTTTATGATAAAAAAATGCCTCGTTTTGATCGAGAAACTTCAATACCTGGAAAATACTTCAATCCTCCAAGATTTTTTGTTTTGAATTCAGTTGCCAAATACTTTAGCAGATTAGAGATTTCCTCATCTTCATCTTTTGTGAAAATCATATCATCAACATAGATTATTAAAGTTGTTACTTTCCCATGTTGGTGTTTTAAGAAGAGAGTATGATCTGAATTGCTTTGCTTAAGGCCATCTTTCTGCATTGCAAGACTGAATCGATTAAACCATGCTTTAGGCGATTTTTCAACCCATATAATGCCTTCTGCAATTTATAGGCTACCTTTCCCTATGAAGAAGTAGCAAAACTTGGTGGGATGTCCACGTGTACTTCTTCTTTAAGTTCCCGATAAAGAGAAGCATTTTTTACGTCAAATTGAAGTAATGGCCAATCAAGGTTTGCAGCTAGAGAAAGTGATACTCTTACAGTATTTAATTTTGCTACGACGATAAAGTTTCTTGATTATCGACTCCAAGCATCGTGTGTATCATTTCGCAACTAGTCTTGATTTGTATCTTTCAATGGATCTATCTGCTTTGTGCTTAATAGAAAATACCCATTTACATCCAACAATCTTTTCTCCTCTAGGTAATGGCATCAACGTCCAAGTATCATTCTTCTTTAATGCCTTCATCTCTTCATCTATTTCTTGTCTTCGTTTAGGGTCATTCATTGCTTCATTCACTGTAGTATCGACATGATTTGTAGATAGCTTGTGTACAAACTCTTTAAGGGGTTCGGATAACCTTTGAGTTGAGACATAATTAGCAATTGGGTACTTTGATTTCTTTCCTCCATGATTGGGTGAGTAACAATTTGGAGGTTTCCCTCGATTATATCTGAAAGGCAATTTATAGCCAAAAGATTCATCTACATAAATATTTAGAGAAGAATTGAGAGATTGTACCTCAGTGTATTCTCAGGAGACTGATCATTTTGTGGTTTTAAAAAGCAAGGAGGAGGCTGTTCACTTTTTGTCTTGGTAGGAGGTTGTTAGTGTTCCTTGTGGGCTTTACTTTTTCCTCAATGATCTATTCATTATGAACTTCTAATATTGGTTGTTCATCATCATCAATTTCCTTCTATTGGTCAGTAGTCCTTGTCACTGGTTCAAACTGTGCTTGTGCATTAGTATTGGTAATATATGAAGTAAATAACCAATTTTCTCAATTCTGCTTTTCATTGATAATCTTCCCCTGAAGAGAAGATTAGGAAGATTGCATTGAGAAAAAATTTTCAGATTCTAAAGGAGTAATATCCATGGTTGAATAAAGCTTTCTAGTCCTCGGATTATAACATCGGTAGCCTTTCTTATGTGCTGCATAGCCTAAAAAAACACAACGAATAGCACATGCTTCAAGTTTTGATCGTTGGTTTTTGTGTAGGTGAATATATGCAACACAACCAAATTTTCTTGTCGGAAGCATTAATACCGATGGCAATGTCACATGATGAGCAAGAGCTTGAAGAGGAGTTTTGATTTGAAACTCGTGATGGCACTCTATTTTATAGGTAAACGGTGGTGACTACAACATCAATACAATATTATTTAGGAACATGAGTAGCAGTTAAGAGTGCTCAAGTCGTTTCAAGAATATGTCTATTCTTTCGCTCCACAATACCAGTCTGCTATTGTGTTTAAGAACAAGTAGTTTCATGATATAAACCGTGTGTCCGAAAGTAATTTTGCATTTGTATGTTGTCATATTCCCTACCGTTATCAAATCAGAGAATCTGAAGTTTAGCCGAGAGTTGTGTTTTAATCATTTGATATTACCAATGAAAAGCAGAATTGGAAAAATTGGTTATTTACTTCAGATATTACCAATCTTAATGCATAAGCAGAGGTTGAACCAATGACAAGGATTACTAGCCAACAAAAGGAAATTGATGATGATGAACAACCAATATTGGAAGTTCTTAGTGAACGGATCATTGAGGAAAAAAGTGAAGCCCATAAGGAACATGAACAACCTCCTACTGAGACAAAAACTGAACAGCCTCCTCCTTGCTTTTTAGTACCACGACCAATAATCTCCTTGGTAAGAATATCTTGAAATAAACAGAAATTTAGATAAATTAGGACGACAATTTAACTCCTTTATTACTTGGGCAATAGATATCAGCTTATTAGAGAGTGATGGGATTAATAGAGTATTAGGAAATGAAAAAGAAGGAGAAAGAGTAATTGTTCTAGCCACTATCACTGGGTATGTTTCTCCATTTGCATTAGTAATGCTTGTTCGTTTTGGTTCGGTAGTTTCAATGAAGTCACAAGAATCAAATATCATGTGGTCAGTTGCTCTTAAGTCGGTGATCCACCCAGCTCGTCCAGAATTGACACTCCTACCTACTTCTTTTTTCTTTTTCTCCTTGAGTTCATGCCATCAATCTGGATAACCATGTAACCTGAAACATATTTCTACTGTATGTTTCAAGTTCCCACAATTCCTCCTTCCCCCATTGATTTCAATCTCCCCTTCTCTTCTCTTTCCTTTTGCGTATGTATTTTTGTAAATCCAAGTTATTGGATCTCTGCTCTGATACCATGTTGAAAAGAATGCTTCTTTTTTTCTTTTCTTATTTTTTGTATATCTATTCAAATGCAATGATGTACCATTATATATTACTAGCAGACGACACACCCGCATTGCGGGTGTAAAAATTAAATAAGAAAATGAACTTCTACAATGAACAACATAGTTGAAGTTAATTACATGCAAGATAGGTAGACGAAGGAAGAAACTAAAAACATTGCATAAAAATACATGGAAAAAAATCTAAAGATTAATAAAATAATACTATAATACACCGTAAATATTTATTATGAAGTTTATAATACATGAATCGTAATCACAAGTGTTTTGCTTCATCGAAAACGTAGCCATATACCTATAAAATAAATAACATTAGAAAGGGAATTTATTTAATCAAATTATACTTAAATATACAGTTAAGTAACTTGGTAATTAATTTATTGAACTTCTTATATAACAACTCATTTGCAAAAGTTTTGATCTTGAGTAGCTACATATTAAATGAAATATAGTGAGTAAATAAAATAAAGAGTTTATACTTCTTAAATTTCAAAAAAATATTGTAGCAAGATGGAATTTTAAACCTTAGTAAGATAGAATTTGATATATGTAATAGCTTTTGCTCTACAAAATGAAAGAAGCAACGTATTTAAATTGAATAAAAGCTAACTTATAAAGGGGATCATGTTTGATAATATCATATTGCAACAACAATCGTATATGATAATCATAATTAGATTTATCTTACCTATCAGATTTCACATATTGTTCATGTTGTACTTCATAATTAGGTCTATCTTCATATCTGTAAGTAATTGACAATATAATGAAAACGAAATCATACTTTTGCACGTAATTAGCAATGCAATATATGAAAATTATACAATGGAAGTTATGACTTTTGTTTATATAGTGGTATATTACCTACATTGCTAAAGCTTTCCAATTTCTTTTTTTATCATCTTAATGAATGTTCTTTTGTTATTTTTAGTAGAGCATACCCAACCAAAATCATAAATCCTCAAATAATTTCTTTGCAGGAGGAAAAGACTTATGTAATCAATAAAATTTTATACCTTCTTGGAATTGTAAAGTCTTAATCCAAAAAGAAAAAACATATAACAAAAAGAAAATATACGTGATACATATAGATACTGTAAAAGGGGATTGTTGGGGACATATTGTAGAAATCTCTAAATTAGTCAGCCAAGCATCAATAGGAATTATATAATTTAATGTGAATTACAGTAAACATGGGATACAACATGGGATAAATTATACTTCATTATTCCTTCAAATGGGTGTGGAGATAAATGAGAAAGTTCACACTTAAATTATAAAGATGGCTTAAATTATATAGATAGATAGATATAGATTAAATAGCAATGATGATTCTTTTCTTTATTCAATATTCTTAAATGCAATGATAAGTTTATTTCCTTAAATAAAATGATCAAATAATAATATTAGAGAGATTGATAAATTATCATATAAAACTATATGATAAAAATGTACGATAAATGAATGGTTTCTGGCTTGAATTATATAGGAAAGCTATATGATAAAAAATGTACGAAGAATGAAAGGGTTCTGACTTAAATTAGATAGATAGATAGATATAGATTAAATAGAAATTAAATTATATAGATAGATATAGATTAAATAGTAATGATGATTCTTTTCTTTAATCAATATTCTTAAATGCAATGATAAGTTTATTTCCTTAAATAAAACGATCAAATAATAATATCAAAGAGATTGATAAATTACCATGTAAAATTATATGGTAAAAATGTGCGACAAATGAAAGGATTTTGGCTTAAATTATATAGATTTACAAGAAGCTATTTTTAGTAAGAACAAAACTACCAGCTAGCTATACAATAATCTAGGCTTAAAAAAATAATTTGTATAATTAAAGACGTTTGACTAGCTTGATTAATGACGTTTGACTAGCTCCATTAATGACGTTTGACCAGCTCATATAATGACATTTGACTAGCTTCTAAAATTCCTCTAATCAACAACTCATGCCAACATAATCTAGGTCATATCAAGCTTTTTAAAACACCTAGAGGAGGTAACAAGCCAAGTAACGACCATAATCAACAGGGAAATTCAAATCCGAAAGGATAACGGCCTTGATTACGCCCATGATGAACATGACCTTTATCCTATGGTACTTATTTCGAAGTTTTTGAAATCCTATATCCTATAACTCTTTAGCAAACTCTTACGTGTTTGTAAAAACATACCAAATAGTCTAGGAACGCAACATTAAATCAAGCTCACTTGCTCACATAAATCCATTTCACACACATATGCACAACAAACTTAACCTAAACACATAATCTCATCATTTATGCTTGTTAACCTCTATTATTACTCTAATCATTTAAGTTCTACTTACTTATCACTAACAACATCCATACATGCATCATATCATCATAAACTCTATTTTATTTCATTAAGCACCTAGGATACATACATCTATTTACATATCTAACTCAATATATGGAATAACATGCCCTTAAATCATTCAAAACATCAAAGTTCTACTCCTATGTAATATTAACATCAATCAAAATCACGATTAAACAAAACAAGCAAGAAATCAACTTTTACTTGCTTTTAGAGTTATTTAAACCAACCAACTTCTCTTGCTACTTCTTTAATTCAAATTCTTGTTCCTACTTATTCTTTAAGTTATCTCTTTACTTAGGATCTTGTGAAGGTGGATTAAAGAGAGAAATTTCGGCTTGTTGTGGTGGAGAAGATGTTGAAAATTGAAGTAAGAGAGAGACGATGGAGATAAGGTCTGTGTTTAGAACTTTAGATTGTGATGTTTTTGGCTTACTTTTTTGACTTTTGGCATTATAGAACTCTTTAGAAGATGCTAAAACATTAGCTTGGGCTATAGGTTATGTGTGGGCTTGGTTATTGATTTAATTGGTCTTTCGCTTAAAAATTAGGCTCCAAAATTTGCTAACACATGCATTAATCACACATACATCTTAATTTAATGCAATCCAACAAAATTATATATTACTACAATTTTACTAACATGCATATACTTTAAGTACAAGAATTTCTCATACTAAGAATTTGCCATATCATCAAATTAAATTATACTAACTTAACTATAACAATTTAAATCACAAATCATCAATTAAACATATATGAGAAAAATTAGTTTGGAATATTAAATTTTAAGTTATTTTATTCTTCTATCCTTTTAGAAGTTTCATCCTCGAAATTTATCTTACCTTATTGATCAAATAATGTCGGATACTTCTATTTTATATCACTTTCAACTTCCCAAGTCGCTTCTCGTTCTGTTTGTCCACTCCACTAAATTTTGACAAAAGGAATTGTTTTCCTTTTTAAGATTTTATCCATTCTATCCAATGTCTTGATGGGCTTTTCTACTGTAACAAAATTCTATTGAATCTCTGGTTGATGTGTACTGATGATAGCATTTGAATCTCAAACAATCTTCCTCAATTGAGATACATGGAAGACATTGTTACATCGAATAAATTCGGAGGCAATGCCAATTTGTAAGCTAATGGCTCAATCTTTTCCAAAATCTTATATGGACCAATGTATCTGGGATCCAATTTTCCTTTACCTTCAAACTTGATCATACCCTTTGTGGAAGATATTTTGAGAAACATGTGATCACCAACATCAAATTCCAAGGGTCTTCGCTTTATGTCTGCATAACGTTTATATCTATCCTATGCTGCCTTTATTCTTTGCTTGACTATTTGTATTTTATTTATTGCCTGTTGTATCAAATTCAGACCAAGAATAGTTCATTCACCTGCCTTATCCCAATGAAGAGGCAATCTATACTTCCTTTCATATAAAGTTTCATAAGGAACCATTTGTATTGTTGCTTGATAACTATTGTAGAACACATGAAATTAAACTGAAGAAAATAGTTCTAAAGACCCCACAGTAGAATAAAATTGCACGATTATAGAAAGAGTAAAGTGTATGTTACCTCATGCCAAGCTACCTAAATCATTTTGGGGAGAAGCAATGAGGACATCTATTGATTTGATTAATTTATCTCCCTCTTATGCTCTAGATGGTGATATGCCAGGGAGAGTATGGACCAGTAAAAATATCTCCTATGACCACTTACGAGTGTTTAGCTGCAAGACATTCGTGCATATTCCTAAGGATGAAAGATAAAAACTTCATGCAAATTCAAGGCAGTGTACTTTTCTAGATTATGCACATGATAGGTATGTGTATAGGTTATCGGATCCAGTGCAGAAGAAAACTGTAAGAAGCAGAGATGTGGTCTTTCTCAAAGACCAAACTATTAAAGGCATAGAGAAGCTAGATAAGTCTAAATCCTTAGGTGAGGTCCCAATCAATGCAGATCTAGTACCTTTACTTAAAGATTTTAAGATTGATGAGGGAGATATATGGAAGACTCAGTTGAAGATAATGAGACATTCGAAAAGTCTGATGAATAAATTGAGTTGAGAAGGTCCACAAGAGAGAGAAAACCATCCACCAAATATAATGTAGATGAGCATGTGATGTTGATAGATGGAGGAGAGCCATAATGTTATAAAGAGGCTATGTTACATGAGTGGAAAAAAAGAATTAGCAGAAGCCATGAAAGATGAGATGAAATCTTTATGTGAGAATCATACATTTGATTTAGTGGAATTGCCAAAAGGCAAGCAACCATTGAAGAATAAATGGCAGTATAGATTGAAGACTGAAGAGAATAGTTCACAACCAATGTATAAAGTAAGATTGGTTGTAGAATGATTCATTTAAAAGAAAGGTGCTGACTTTGATGAGATTTTCTCACCAGTGGTGAAGATGTTTTTTAGTTGAGTTGTTCTTAGTATAGTAATTAGTTTAAACTCGGAGATTGAGCAATTGGATGTCAAGACAACATTCCTTTATGGTGACTTGGAGAAAAATATTTACATGGAGCAGCTTGAGGGATTTAGTTTCAAGGGGAAGGACCATCTTGTATGCAAATTGAAGAAGAGCTTATATGGGTTGAAACAAGCTCTAAGACAGTGGTATAAGAAGTTTGATTCCTTCATGATTAACCAGAGAGATACCAGGATTGTATTAGACCATTGTATCTTTCTAAAGAAATTCAGTAGTGGTGGGTTCATTATTTTTTTATTATATGTGAATGATATGTTAATTGTTGGTCATGACACCAAGCATATTCAAGATCTAAAAAATGCATCGAGCAAGTCTTTTGCCATGACAGACTTAGGACCTTTGCGCCAAATTGTTGATATGAGAATTATTCGTGATAAGAAAAATCAGAAATTGCAGTTATCACAAGAGAGATACCTAGCAATGGTATTACAGAGATTGTTAAGATGAATATTACTCAATAATTCATTGGTTTAATTTGGATTAATTGTTATTAATTTTGTAGAAATTATATGGAATCGGTACTTAATTGTGATTTATATGAATATCAGGTGTTTGAATCCAAAAGAAGCAAATAATACAAGATTGGAGTAAAATATATACAAGAAGCAAAAATCAGCAAGATAGGCCGGCCATTCATGGACTTAAGCCGCCAGCCTTTGTTGGATTTCATCGGCGTTTAATATAAAACATACAAAGGCTGAAGAAGGATTGAAGAAGGCTGCCAGCGTATCTTGAATTTCGCCAGTGAACAAATTGAAGAAGGAACGCTGGCAGCGTATCTATTTAGGCCGTCGGCTATCTTGGTTTTGAACGTGAGCAAGCAATGTAAGCCACCTGCTAAGCTGGCGGCGATCCTGGGTTTTCACCAGCGTAAATCACTTACGCCGACCAATTCATGAAGAAAGCCGCCGGCGTATCTGGGCTTCTTGCCGGCCTTCCTGGAAAATTCATTGTTTGCGAAGACATAAGCCGGCCAAAGGAAATGTAGGCCGCCGGCGTTTCTAGATAACTGCCAGCCTATATTGAATGATGACCTTTCATTTGCCCACTTTGTATATATATATCTTTTAGGGTTTTCATTCAAGGAGAGAGATATCATTTGTTATTCTTTTCTTACAAACCCTAGAGAGAATTCTAAGGATCATGAGTGGCTAAATTCCAAATCTAGCCAAAGGATTGCCACATATTCAATTCAAGAAGGATTGTGAGATCAAAACGGTTCTATTATATTGTTCTTAAATTGAGTATTCATATTTCATCTGCTTTATATGTTATTATTGTATGTTGATTGATTGCAACTTTGGATCCGGTTGTATGATTAACAAACAATAATCAATCAATTAGGAAATCATATCCGTAATTGTATGATCTTTCTAATATATGTGATGAAACAACACGATTAATTATAACCAGATGATTGATTTTGTGTTGTGGTGAAATATGATCTAGTTTAAATGATTCATGCTTTTGGATTGTTGATTAGGATTGGTAATCTCTCCATTTCATAAAGCAATTGATAGATTAAATCTTAAGAGCGCATTTAGGGTTGTCTAATCAATTAGGGAAATAATCAAAGATCTTATTTTGATTATCGAATCATTAAGGAAAGATAGATTTTCAGAGCGTGTTGAAAGTCATAACCAATCTATTCAATAAAGGA
Organism: Combretum micranthum; assembly: GCA_024138025.1. Classification (NCBI taxonomy): domain Eukaryota; kingdom Viridiplantae; phylum Streptophyta; class Magnoliopsida; order Myrtales; family Combretaceae; genus Combretum; species Combretum micranthum. The sequence continues at coordinate 118,211 of JAMXBD010001273.1, forward strand.
ACAATAATATTTGAGTCAATGATCAATCCCAAGAATTGAATTGTGGTAAGACTTTTGGTTGGATATTTTCCTAATATAAAATTTTCGTATTTAGATATAGAATTTATTTAATTGTTTGATTTCAAAATCCCCCCAATTTTTCTCTTTTCTCAATCTTGATAGAAAAAGATTTTTACTAGTTCCCTATGGAAACGATCCTGCTCAACCCTATCTACAAATCTTTAGAGTAGGTTAAATATAAATATTTTTATTTGTTGGATTCGACACCCACCAAATTTTGGCGCCATTGCCGGGGAACTGGTGTCAAAGATCTATTTCTATTTCTTTTTATTTTTATTTTTGTTTATGATTCGATCTTCTCATACTGGAAGTTTAGAGTTTGATACATAAATTGAGAAGACAGAGAGGAAACTGCGCAAACAAGCAAAACTACGTGCTCAAGACGTTACAACATCATCTTCATCTCCTGGTTTGAACCAAGCACTGGAACTGGCTGAATCATCCAGTGAATCTGAAAGGGAAGATATATTACAAGAACAAGCACAGATGGAAAATCGGGATAGGACTTTATGACAGTTGGCTGAACCGGACGTGAATCAACAACCGCTTTGTATTCAATATCCGGAATTGAATGTAGATTTTGAGTTAAAATCAGGTCTTATTCATCTGTTGCCAAGTTTTCATGGTCTGGAAAACGAGGATCCTCATAAACACTTGAAGGAATTCCACATTGTCTGTTCCAGCGTGAGACCTCAAGGGATTCCTGAAGATCAAATCAAGTTAAGAGCTTTCCCATTCTCATTGAAAGACAAGGCAAAGGATTGGTTATTTTATCTACCTCCTGGATCCATTGCTACTTGGACTGATATGGTTAAAGCTTTTCTGGACAAATTTTTCCCTGCTACAAGAGCTGCAAATATTAGATGGGAAATTAGTGGGATAAGACAAAGGGACACAGAAAATCTTCACGAATATTGGGAGCGATTCAAGCAATTGGTTGTCAGTTGTCTACAACATGGTATTTCAGAACAGCTTTTGATCCAATATTTCTATGAAGGTCTGCTGCCAATAGAGAGGAAAATGATGGATGCAGCGAGTGGAGGAGCGATTGTAGACAAAACCCCTGCTCAGGCTAGGGATTTGATATCACTCATGGCTGCAAACTCACAGCAATTTGGCTTCCGACACGATCCTTCAACAAGAAGAGTCAATGAGGTAAGTGTTTCTCATCTAGAAAATCAATTATCTAACCTGACTTCTCTTGTACAACAAATTGCTCTTGGAAACCATCAACAAGCGAAAGCTTGTGGTATATGTGCTTCCAACCATCCCACATACATGTGTCCAACATTACAAGAAGATTCATATGCGCATGCAAATGCGATTGGAGTATTTCCAGGACAACCACAACCACCTCAAAGCAAATATGATCCCTATGCCACTACATACAATCCTGGATGGAGGGATCATCCAAATTTCAGTTACTAACCAAGGCCACAGAACTTTCAGCAATATCAACCAAGGCCACAACCACCACCACCACAACAGTCTTCGTCTTCAAGTTCAGGTACATCACTTGAAGATATTGTTAAGTCTCTTGCAATTAACACTAAGCAATTTCAGGATGAGACAAAGCAATTTCAATACGAGACTAAGCAAAGCATCCAGAATTTGGAGAAACAAATGAGTCAACTTGCCACTTCCAAAGGTAAGTTTGAACAATAAGGTAAGTTACCTTCTCAAACTGTAAACAATCCAAGAGAAAATGTGAGTGCAGTTACCTTAAGATCTGGAAAGGAATTGCAAGAATCAAGTAGAAAGGTAAATGAGACCATCTCCAAAGAAAAATCTAATAAAAAGAACCCCCACATTGAAGAAAAACAAGTGGAAAATTCGTCACCACAGATCTACAAGCCTGTACCCCCATTCCCTTCTAGGTTGAATCAATCCAAGAAATTGGATGAAGAGAAGGAAATTTTGGAGACTTTTAGGAAAGTCGAGGTGAATATTCCTTTATTGGATGTGATTAAGAAAATACATCGATATGCTAAGTTTCTGAAAGATCTATGCACAAACAAGAAGAACCTTAGAGGAAATGAGATGGTTTATATGGGTGAGAATATTTCTGCTGTTCTTTAGAAGAAGCTACCACCAAAGTGCAAGGACCCTGGTAGGTTTTCTATTCCTTATACAATAGGTCAAGTTAAGATTGAAAATTGTATGTGTGACCTAGGAGCTTCAATTAATATCATGCCCTTATCTATATATGAGAAGTTGAATATTGGATCTTTGAAAGAAACAAGAGTAATCTTGCAACTTGCAGATAGATCTAATATATATCCATCAGGTATTTTGGAAGATGTTTTGGTACAAGTCAATGGATTAGTGTTTCCCGCTGACTTTTATGTAATTGATATGGGTGAGGAGATGTATTCAAAATCACCTACACTTTTGCTTGGGAGACCATTTATGAAAACATCTAAAACCAAAATTGATGTTAATGAAGGGGTTATGACTATGGAATTTGATGGGGAGATCATTAGATTCTCAGTAGATAGTGAAAAGAAAATTAATTCAAATATTTCTAATATTTTTGCTATCTCTAACAATGACAATCAGGTTGTGGAAGTGGAAGAAGAGAGCCTAGTTGATGAATCAAAAGTGGATGGACAAGTTTTGGAGAAGATTGGAGATGATAAGTTGAATTCAAAGGAGGATGCGCTTAAAAAAGACACTAGTGATTCTTTCTATGATCAATTAATAAGAGCTTTAGATGGAGAAATCACTAGGGTGAATCTAGAGAGGACTTTATTGGAGATGGCTGAAAATTGGGATACATTTATTTTTGAACCTCCATGATGAAGAATTGGAATAGTCCAGCTAAGGACTATAAAGAAGCGCTTCATGGGAGGCAACCCATGGTTTTTGTTACTAATGCTTTTGTTTTTGTGTGTTTTGTTTTCTTTTATTTGTTTGGTTTTGTAGGTCTTAGATCTTGAATTGAAGAAGAAAAATCTCTCTCATGAGCTTTAAAGGACAAAGAACTTCAAAGGAGCTTCAAAAGAGAAACCGGGGAAGTACCGTTATTCCTATTTCTTTTTATTTTTCTCTCACTTTGTGCTGATTAGAAACAGTGAGGACACTGTTTATTATAAGTGTGGGGGAGGGATAAAATATGAATTGGAGTATTTCATCTTGTGATTGATGTCTGATTTTTGGATTTATGATATACACAAGACATCTGGATATGAAAGTGTACCCACACTTTAAATTCTTGAATGTTTGTTCTTAAGTAATATAGGGCATTTAAGGCCTAATTTTTTCAAAAATTTCATTGAAATCTAGAATTTGTGTTGAAAAATTATAAAAAAAAAAAATATTGACTTGTGAAAGTGCTTTACTCACCTACTGTTGTGATTAGAATACTTGGTTAAAATTGAGTAGTGAAATCTTTAAGGAACAGATTTATTGTGTATTTAGCTTTAGATTTGAAAGTTTGAGAGTAAGTCGAGTCCTTAAGTGAAAAATAAACAGGTTTAATTCTAGGAAAAGCTAACTTGTATATACTTTTATGAGTTCTTTGTAAAGAATTTTTCAACACTCAGTAAAAGAGATAAATGAAGTCTTTTTCTTAGTGATCTTTGATAAAAAAGTCTTAAATTTGTTGTTCCATTCAAAAAGAAGAAACAAGCATAAGCCTATACTCCTCTAACTCAAACAATCGAGTTATGAGTATCCAAACTTGAATGTTAGAGTGAGGAAGAGTTCATAGGGGTCCCTTTAAAACCTGGTCACTTGGGTGATGAGCCCGGGATGTACCGACTTAATGAACTCACTATAACGATAAGGGAGGAAAGGCTAAAGTTTATATATGTGCTTTAAAATGAAAAAATTAGAAAAAGAAAGAGCTGAAAAGAAACGGACAAAAACCCGTCCAGAGATTCATCTCTGAAGGCTCTAACTATATGCTTGAATGAAAAAAGAATATGAATGTTGAAGCAATCAAATGGAATAAGACTTATAATAAACAGAGAGAAATCTAGGAAAAGAATGGATATCAAATGCTTTTATTCTGTGTTGGTAAGAGTATATGTCGGTTAGATGTCCAGTGAAGTCTAAATGGGTATTTTTCCTTGCTGGACTGAGTATTTACTTTTGAGTAGAAGAATCTTCTGTTAAATATGTGGTTAAAGTTTGTTTTATTTAGATTAGCTGCTGAATTTTGACTTTAGTACTCTAATTACATGTAATCAGTTTGGTTAGAGCAGTAGGCACTGAAATCACAAGTTATAAAAAGAAAGAAAGATGCTTGAATTTGAATTTTGAAAGAAGCACACTCCATGATAAGATTTCATTCTTGGTTATATGGTATTGCTTGAGGACAAGCAATGGTTTAAGTGTGGGGGAATCTGTTAAGATGAATATTACTCAATAATTCATTGGTTTAATTTGGATTAATTGTTATTAATTTTGTAGAAATTATATGGAATCGGTACTTAATTGTGATTTATATGAATATCAGTGTTTGAATCCAAAAGAAGCAAATAATACAAGATTGGAGTAAAATATATACAAGGAGCAAAAATCAGCAAGATAGGCCAGCCATTCATGGACTTAAGCCGCCAGCCTTTGTTGGATTTCATCGGCGTTTAATATAAAACATACAAAGGCTGAAGAAGGATTGAAGAAGGTTGCCAATGTATCTTGAATTTCGCCAGTGAACAAATTGAAGAAGGAACGCCGGCAGCGTATCTATTTAGGCCGTCGGCTATCTTGGTTCTGAGCGTGAGCAAGCAATGTAAGCCGCCTACTAAGCTGGCGGCGATCTTGGGTTTTCACCAGCGTAAATCACTTACGTCGACCAATTCATGAAGAAAGCCGCCGGCGTATCTAGGCTTCCTGCCGGCCTTCCTGGAAAATTCATTGTTTGCGAAGACATAAGTCGGCCAAAGGAAATGTAGGCCGCCGGCGTTTCTGGATAACAGCCAGCCTATATTGAATGATGACCTTTCATTTGCCCACTTTGTATATATATATCTTTTAAGGTTTTCATTCAAGGAGAGAGATATCATTTGTTATTCTTTTCTTACAAACCCTAAAGAGAGTTCTAAGGATCATGAGTGGCTAAATTCCAAATCTAGCCAAAGGATTGCCACATATTCAATTCAAGAAGGATTGTGAGATCAAAACGGTTCTATTATATTGTTCTTAAATTGAGTATTCATATTTCATCTGCTTTATATGTTATTATTGTATGTTTATTGATTGCAACTTTGGATCCGGTTGTATGATTAACAAACAATAATCAATCAATTAGGAAATCATATCCGTAATTGTATGATCTTTCTAATATATGTGATGAAACAACACGATTAATTATAACCAGATGATTGATTTGTGTTGTGGTGAAATATGATCTAGTTTAAATGGTTCATGCTTTTGGATTGTTGATTAGGATTGGTAGTCTCTCCATTTCATAAAGCAATTGATAGATTAAATCCTAAGAGCGTATTTAGGGTTGTCTAATCAATTAGGGAAATAATCAAAGATCTTATTTTGATTATCGAATCATTAAGGAAAGATAGATTTTCAGAGCGTGTTGAAAGTCATAACCAATCTATTCAATAAAGAAACAATAATCTTTGAGTCAATGATCAATCCCAAGAATTGAATTGTGGTAAGACTTTGGTTGGATATTTTCCTAATATAGAATTTTCGTATTTAGATATAGAATTTATTTAATTGTTTGATTTCAAAATCCCCTCAATTTTTCTCTTTTCTCAATCTTGATAGAAAAAGATTTTTACTAGTTACCTATGGAGACGATCCTGCTCAACCCTATCTACAAATCTTTAGACTAGGTTAAATATAAATATTTTTATTTGTTGGATTCGACACCCACCAGAGATTCAAACACGAGTAAGGCAAAATCTGTCTATTCTCCACTTGCAGGTCACCTCAAGCTTAGTTATCGGTATTGTCCTAAAAGTGAGATAGACAAAGAAGACATAAAGAAGATACCATATGCTTTAGCTGTTGGTAGTCTAATGTACGCTATGGTGTGCATTAGACCTGATATAGCTCATGATATTAGAGTTGTTAGTCGCTATCTCTCAAATTTAAGTAAAGAGCATTGGACCATAGTTAAATGGATTCTTACGTATCTCAAAGGCACTTCCAAATTATTTTTGCAATTTGGTGGTTGTAAACCAGTATTAAAAAGGTTTAAGATGATGATATAGTAGGAGTTTTGATCATAGGAAGCCTGCTCTAGGTTATTTGATTACCTATGCTGGGGGAGTGGTATCTCAGCAAGCTAAATTAAAGAAATGTGTTGCTTTATCTACCATTGAAGCAAAGTACATTGCTATGACCGAAGCATGCAAGAAAGTCTTATGGATGAAGAAATTTTTAGAATAGTTGTAAGATTTTAAACTATATTGTAACAGCTAGAGTTTATGCGAATCAGATAGCATCAAGTTCAGATCTGACTAAGTTCAAGTTCAACAATTTGTATCAAGGAATTGGAAGCCTGTTGATTGAAGTTCTAATGATGAAAACACGAGTCAAGCGAACTAAGGATGCCTATACAGTAGTTTAGGACACGAAAGATTGAAGAACTTCAAGATTTGAAGTAGATGAACCTGTACACTACCGGCCAAAATTGAATCACCGTAGGTCTTAAAGATTTTGAATGTACGTTAGCAACATCAAAGCTTATGCCTAAGCCACCGGCCTTCGTCTATGGGAAGTAATTCTAGTTTTCCCGTTTTTGTTTTAGGCCGCCTAATTTGTTATTTAAGCTGCCGGCCTTTGTCGCTTTGGATTGTCTTTTCATATTTCTTTAGTATCTTTTCGTATTTCTTGTTTTTAATATTTAGTTGCTTAGTTTTGAGGCTAATTAAAGCCTATATAAACTTATAGTTTGTAAAAATATCACATATCTAATTTGAGAGTTTTCTCCTTGGAAATCTTGAGTAAATTCATTTTGAACTTATCGAGAATTTCTCTTAGTATTTTTACTTCTTTGACTTATCAATTGGTTTGCTATCACCGATTGTGGCGTCTTCACTATACCAAGGTTCTTGCCTCTATATAGGCAACGAGTTGCGATTTTTTACTATGTTTCTTAGACGATCTAGGGAATTTGTTTCCAGACTTCAATAATCGGGTTTTGTCACATGTTGGCGTAGTTTGGTTCTCATCATTTGCTATCGAGTATAGGATTTCTAAGATTCCATATCCTAGTTCAATTGGAGATAACTCGAATTGTTCTTATCTTTTGTTTTTTTCTTTGTGGCTTTTGGGAGTTGTCTAATCTAGTTGATTGTTTGTTGTTAGGGTTATTAGTTTTTGGTGTCTTTGATAAAAAAGAGAAGAAATTCGTTTAAAAAAAAGAAAAAAATTGTGTTTTTTAGGGTTTTTTTGTGAAAGTCATGATTTTTAGATCCAGGGTTTGATAAAAGAAAAAAAAAAAGATTCAAATACAAGTAGATGATGATAAACCTATCTTTCATACAAGATGTGTTGTGAAAAACAAGGTATGCAGTTTGTCGATTGATAGTGGGAGTTTTATAAATATTGTTAGTACCTTCTTAATTGAAGAATTGAGTTTTAAAACGTTGAATCTTATAGCACCATACAGAATACAGGATGATTGTAGAGAATTTATGGTGACTGTGTAGGTTCAGATTGCCTTTTCCATAGGAAAATACTATGATGAAATTTTATGTGATGTGATTCCACTTGTCATATTTTGTTGGGGCGACCATGGAAGTCTAACAGGAAAGCCAAGTATGATGGATACAAAGATTGCTATTCTTTGGTTTTCAATCAAAAGCGAGTGAATTTCGTACCAATCGATCTATGGGAAGCTATTGAAGATTAGATAAAGCTATTGAAGATCAGATGATGATAATAAGGCAATTCAGAAAAAGAGAAACAGAAAAGAAGGCTCAAGAAAAGAGTGAGAGTTAAAACACAAGTGTGAGTGAGAAAAAGAGTGATAAAAACACATTGATGAGTAATGAGAGATAAGAATTTGAGTGTGAAACACTGGAGAGTGATGTTGATAAAACAAGTGAAGATATTTGTTTTCCTACCAATGAGATTAACTATTCTTTTCCTATTGAGATTGTTTCATCACTGCAAGAGTCCAAAGATTTGTGTCCTAAAAAAATTTTAGATGGAGTTGATCTTCTAATTGATGTCATTCATAGTACTTCCACTCCACACAGACCAGCATATAATAGAGATATAGTAGAGTCCCAGAACGAAGATTCGAGGACGAATCTTTTCGAAGAAGGAGGGAATGATGTGAATCAAATAGCATCAAGTTCAGATCTAACAAAGTTCAAGTTCAACAATCCATATCAAGGAATTGGAGGCCTGTTGACTGAAGTTCCAATAATGAAAACACGAGTCAAGTGAATTAAAGATGCCTATGAAGTAGTTTGGGACATGAAAGATTGAAGAACTTTAAGATTTGGAGCAGATGAACCTCTACATCGTCGGCCTAAATTGAATCACCGTCGGCCTTGAAGATTTTGAACGTATGCCGGCTCCTACGCTACCAGCGTAAATTACAAAGCCACTACCCTTCTTCTCTCGAAAATAATTCCGGTTTTCTCATTTTTGTTTTAGACCGCCTAATTTGTTATTTAAGCCGCCGACCTTTGTTGCTTTGGATTGTCTTTTCATGTTTCTTTAGTGCCTTTTCATATTTCTTGTTTTTAATGTTTAGTTGCTTAGTTTTGAGGCTAATTAAAGCCTATATAAACTTATAGTTTGTAAACGTATCACATATCTAATTTGAGAGTTTTCTCTTTGGAATTCTTAAATGAATTCGTTTTGAATTTATCTAGAATTTTTTGTGGTGTTCAACTCCTTTGACTTATCAATTAGTTTTCCATCACCGGTTGTGGCATCTTCACTATACCAAGATTCTTGCCTCCATATAGGCAACGGGTCGCAGTTTTCCACCAGGTTTCTTAGAAGATCTAGGGAATTTATTTTCAGACTTCGATAATTGAGTTTCGTCACAGGTTGACGTGATTTGGTTCTCATCAAGAGTGCTATATATCTCAATGAGAATCCACTTTCCAATCCAGATCTAAGCATACTGATATTAAATATCATTAGATTTGAGATGTATTGAAAGTGAAGCTCTTGAAACTATAAAAGATTCACATTAATGATAGCGATTTAGATATGGTGACTAAAACTCCACCAAAAGACAAGCTCATTTATTGCAGATAGGTAGCTGATATGATGGAACCTTTCATATGAGTTGGAGGGGGAGTTTGTTGGACTTTGGGTCCAATGCGTAGAGCTTATAGTATAACATATATAATAAAACCTTAGTATATCTTCTGTAAAGATTATATTATATTTTTATAAAGATATATGATATCTTAGATATATTTATATATATTTAAAGAAAAGAAATTAGAAAAGTATAAAAAGATTTTACTGCTGCAGACAAAAGAAATCGAGAAGGTAGCGGATTGAAATTTCCAGACTACGTTGACGAATTGATGTCCGCTATTGCGGGATTGAATATGGTGAAGGAAAAAGCACTTTTGCTCTAACATAACAAAAATGAGTCCAACATATTGGTTTTGGTATAATACTAACTTCGGAGTGACAAGACTTCTTTTGGTAGAGTGACTTCACTATGACAAAACTTCTTTCATTAAGTTCGTGACAAAGAGTACTACAAGGTGATTATTTTTGAATCTTATTAATCCTTCTCAGTTCTTCAGATTGAATAAGTATTTTCATATTTTTGTGAATGATTAGTTATCTACTAGTATAACTAGCGGAGAAAAACATTACAATCCTATTATTTATTGATAGTGTAAGATTTTGTATAATAATCTTATGGGTATTTTTTCCAATTAGAATTTTTCATGTTAAATCTCGATGTTCTTGATTATTCCATGTCTAGTTTTATTATATTGGCGGTTGCTTTAAAAAAGAGGGAGAGTTATTTTATCATTATAAGACAATAATCTTTCCTAGCAGCGTCCGACAAGGGGGGAGAGAGAGAGAGGAATGGGCAGGTGCGGTATTTTCGAGAGACCTGGCTTTCCTTCCGCGTACATAAAAGAGGGACCATCTTCATCATTATCTGCGCTAAAAATCTTATTTAAGTAATTATGTAAATCACATGTTATTCATGAATGATCAAAACCTCACTCTATACTTGCCATTTTACTATTATGATTCAATAATTAAGTTTAATTAAATCTTATTTAAATAATTATTCTTAACAAGTTCAATAAAAAGGAGGGAAAAAAAAATCCGAAGCTGTTGTGTGTGTCGTGCATACCATATCAAGAGGCAACAGTTGACACTTGTCATCGGTCTTCTGCCAACCTCTAGAAATCTTATTAAATGAACCTACGTGGCATGAAGTTAGGAAGAACAACCTCCTGGCTGATACCATCCTTAACTTTCAACATTTCCCTCCTAATCCTACACGTAACCTACGGCTTACATAAGATTAACTCCTCGCTTCCTCAAACGCATCCATAACTAAACGAGCACTAGCAAGACACCAGAGCTGGAGAACCCACGACAAGGATTAATGGTGTCTTCCACGGATAAAGAAGCTGGTAGTCATGACGATCCTCATACAGCTCCAACATCGTCGTCCGTGGGGGAGAGGGCAGTCCGCGTGTACGCCGATGGTATCTATGACCTCTTCCATTTTGGCCACGCGCGATCCCTTGAACAAGCCAAGAAATCGTAATTCTCCTTGCTGCTTCTTAGTATACCATCAATTTTTAATTCTAAATGCTTTTTAATTTTAAAACGTTCAGTTGATCGTCGAATCCCTATCTCAAAAAAAATTTAGAAAAATTGTGAATCTATGTTACTTATATATAATCAATATTGGAATTGATAATTTCTAAAGTTTCCTCATTTAAAATAAAGAACTAAATGGGAATCTCATTATAAATCTATTCCATTTCTCAGCAATAACAATTGCATTATACGAGCGAAACGGGCAATATATGTCTATTATATTTGCTCCCCTTTCTTTTGGAGTTTTGCTTGCACTTCAGTACTTTTTATTTCTCTGAAAATATTTTATCTGTTGTCACCATAACAGGCAGGTTCCAAGGTGCTATTATAAAATACCTTGACATGGAACATAGAATGGAATATTATTAGAATGCTAACGGAATGGAATAGAGAGTAAAGGGTCTGTTGGTTTCATCATTTGGTATTTTTCAAATGAATTTTTGTTAAGAAACAGATATCCATAGATATGATACAGGTACAGATGCATATACAATATAAGTAAAAACCCGATAATCCAAACTAGATGGAGCGGAAGAGAGATTTATTCTAGCCTATATTTCTTTATTTGAAAATTGGATTCCTTGGCTTGCACAGAGAACTATTTATAATAGTTTTTTTTAATGTCTCATTTCTATTTAATATTTTAAGCTAGTGATCTAGCTAGTTAGTATTCTATATAATTTCCTAATAGTTGTTATGATTTCCCTCCTCCATTTGTGTTTCCTTGCTCTTACATGTACATGGCTCCTGCCGTTTCTCCATGAAATTATTCTTTGCTGTGGCTTGCATATACTTCTGGTCATCGTTCTCTTGTTGTTATCGTCCTTTGGTTGCTTCTTCGTGGCAATGGTCGTGTTTGAAACAATAAAACGATTCTGAAACGTTTTCTTGATGACTTTGTGCATCATCATAATCCTTGTAAGTAGTTCGTGAAATGGTTGATCACCGTAAAATCTTGGAGTATGGTTGATCTATATGCATTGTGGCATCTTTATCCTCTCTTTTATGGCCACCACATGGTCAAGCAGTGTGGCAATTTTACTTGAAAATGTAGTTAGCTTATATCATCCAGACATGCCATAACAATTTTAACATCATTCATAAATTGCTTTATCCGTGTAATCCTTCTTATTGTAACATTTCATTGGTTGTCATTAGTCCAACTCAATGCACAAGAGTAGTATCAATGTTAGAGAAGGTGATGATAGCTATAGTAGTTTTGCTCCTTTTAACTGTGTGGATTATTCGAGAAAGGATTGGTTGTGGTGGGTGATGTTCAGGATGGAGAGGGAAGGAGGCTTACTCAAGAGACCTCTATTTCTTCATATGAAAATTGAATCCTCTTGACTTGTACAGAACCCTTTATGATGGTTTTCTCATCACTCAATTCTAACCAATATTTCTAAATAGTGTCAATGTTCTAACTAGTTAGTATTCTAACTAATTTTCTAATAGGTGTAACAATGCATGTAAGTAGTCATGATGCAACGAATATATATATCCATCAGGTGGGCTTAGATGTGAAATAAATTTGTAAACTTTGGTTTTATTTAACATCTTATGCAAGTTTTGTTTTTCCCTGCTATTGGCATGTTATTATTTTGAAATTTGCTTTTATATAATGATCCTTGTGGTTGGCTTACACTAAGAGTCAAGTCAAGAACATGATGTGAAAAATAAATTTCTAGATTTCCATCTTTTTGTTATGCTATCAATGAGATTTTGAAAGAATTCATACTGAAGTAGAAAGTTATATGATCATTTCAATTCTCATCTAATTGGCTAGCATATTCAACATTCTTCTGTTATTAATAGACATACCAATGTTGTTGCACCTTTAGTACTTTCATGTCAACTATAGTGCAACCTATAACGCTTCCAGGTATTCAGGATTGTTTTATAGACTGTTTTTTTATTAATTTGCTAGTTTTCTTACAAAAAGCCAACGAAAATTACTCAGCCTTGTTGGTAGCTGACTTTTGAGCTATAAATCCTCTTCTGCTTCCTGCGTTGTTAATCTAACAGAATGGTGAAATCAGGTTCCCAAACACTTATTTGCTTGTTGGATGTTGCAATGATGAAGTAACTCGGAAATATAAAGGCAAGACAGTTATGACAGAAGAAGAGCGCTATGAATCTCTCCGCCATTGCAAGTATGTTTCTCCACTAACCCTATCTCTCTCTCTCTCTTCCCACCCACTCCCTCTCCCTCTCCTTTAATACTAGTTTCAATTAACTTTAATAATGGTTGACAAGGGAAATATGGTGCAAGATGCATGGATATACTGCTAAAAAAATTGAAGATATTTGGTCTTATATTTCATTCAAGTGTCATGAGAATACCCAATGTCTTTTCTTAATGTTTCAGATGGGTAGATGAAGTCATTCCAGATGCTCCCTGGGTAGTCTCACAAGAGTTTCTGGACAACCATAATATTGATTATGTGGCTCATGATGCTCTTCCGTAAGTATGAATCTCACCTGAACTCTGAACCTTTCAGGGACAGCACACTGCTTAGAGCTGTATGTCTGCTGTGTGAAATGATTTCTCTCTGCTTTATTATATTCCCTGATCAATAGCTACTTGGAGGAAAGATATATTGTAAAATCATTCTGTAGATATATATTATCATTCTATCAACACATTTCAACTGTGTTTGGTTTCTGAGAGACTCATGCATACTCTGCCCTATAATTTTTCAGTTATGCTGATACTAGTGGAGCAGGAAAGGATGTCTATGAATTTGTAAGTCTGCCTGTCCATTTCAAAATAAGTTGAGTCTTTGTTTTCATGTATTCATGTAAATTTTGCTCTGGAAGGTTAAAGCTGTTGGGAAGTTTAAGGAGACCAAACGCACGGAAGGGATTTCCACTTCAGATATTATAATGAGGATCGTCAAAGATTATAATCAATATGTGATGAGGAACTTAGATCGGGGCTATACTAGAGAAGATCTTAATGTCAGTTATGTAAAAGTATGGTGATTTTTCTTTTCTCTCTTTCTTCCATTACATGCTTCCCCATTCGAGCTATTTTAGGTTCTATTCCAATTTGAAGTTTGAAGCATGGCTCAATTTGTTTTTGATACAGGAGAAAGGGTTAAGGGTGAATATGAAACTAAAAAAATTACAAGATAAAGTTAAAGAGCATCAAGAAAGAGTTGAAGCGAAGGTATGCATTTTCTCCCTAAAATGTGCAAATGAATTTGGTTCCTAATTTCTAGACATGTTCAACATCTTATCCTTTCTCAAATTAGTTTCATGAACAATGATGCATTTATGTCTTCTTCAATTTGCTATTGATTATTTGCTACACCTGCTGTGAGGCCAAATAATCTTCCAACTTATTTAAGTGGTTTTAGTTTTTGCTGAAAGCCTGTTTAAGTTTTCTATAGTTGCAGGTAAGCTTGTTCTCTGTGCTTAAGGAGTTCCAAGTAATGCTTAATGTGCCTTTTACCGGCACTTTGATGCTGTGTATGTGGTATAGCAACTCAGATATCCCCAAACCTGCTTTTAAGGTTGAGACCTATTTTTATGCTAATGACTATGTAGGGTTTTGTTTTTTGGTCTATTAGGTGTGTCACACTAGTTTGCTTTAAAGTGTTATGCATGTTCTCACAACTAGCTAATAACTCATGCTGTTTTCATCTGATTGGGAAGAATTCCTAGTGGAAGTGCTGATCTGTGCTTGTAGGATGCACTCTTTGTCATGTTCGTGGAGGTGAAGCTTTAACTCTGAGTTTATACACGAATTGTTGTCTTATGTTCTTGCTGTCTCCATAGCTACTTTGCAATAATATGCATCCCTTCTTAAGTGATGAAGAGGAGAGAGAGACCGCAGCCTCACTTCTCTCCTAGTTGACTCTTAGCTTGAGTCTATAGCAGACTTGGATATAATGCCAACTTTCTGCTTCAATATTTTTTTCATTATTGATGCGCAAGATGGGTGTTATGAATGTTTAATTAAGATGAATACACGATTCCTTTTTCATAGATATAAGATAGACACACAGTGTCCTTTTTATGTTTCCATGGTGCATGTAATTGAGGAACAAAAACCTTCCCTGCCCTTCCGCTGACTCCTTGTCCAGTAGACTGAAATCATGAAGAAAACTTGGTATTGTTGTAGCGTAATATCTGGGTTGAAAATGCTGACCGATGGGTAGCTGGATTTCTGGAGATGTTTGAGGAAGGATGCCATAAGATGGTAAGCAATTGCATGTCCATGAAACCACTGATTCCTCTGACTCTGGATTTATGTGTATTCCTAATCTCTTATTGTGAATTTAATAGGGAACAGCAATTAGGGATCAGATCCAAGACCGGATAAGGGGTCAGCAGAAATATTTGGCTCCTCACCAAATTGGAAATGACGGCTTGGAAGATGCTGATGAATTCTATGATAATGAAAGTCATGAAGACAACGAAGATGAGGACTACTATTATTTTGAATGTGGAAAAGACGGCGACGAGGAAAATAAGGTTGAAAGAGAGGAAAATTAGGCATGTCCTATTTATCCATTGTCCCATGGTTTTTGTAGGTGTGCATAGCAGAAGCTGCACAACAGAAAAAGCAAAATGAAGAAGAACATAAGGAGTAAGTGGAAAGAGAGGAAGAGAGCTAGAGATGGGTATGAGATATTTCATGTACTAACCATGGTCTTTGTGTGTATTCGATTATGTTTGCATTTTCCACACAGATAGTAGTTGTTGGATGGGATAATTCCCAACCCATGAGCTTTTCTGCAGTGTATATATCAGCTCCAATCTCATGACATGCCAGGCACACACATCAGGGATTGGTACCTACTGGTATGCCATGACAAGTGAGAGGAAGTTTGATCGTGCAGTCAGAAGCTTCCCTTCACTGTTGGCATATCCCGGATCATGAAACCATATGCATGCCTTTTGGTAGAAATTTTTTTCCTTCTGTAGACCCAATTCATGACTATAGCACATAGTAGGGGTATTTTGCTAAAATACCATTCACATGGATCAGGTCCGCGCTAGAGTTCTTCTTTTTCTAAACATTAGAATCCATCGAAGCCACTTATCTTACATTTGATACACTAGAGTCATCTATAATGAAATAGATTTGAAGTGGAATGAAAATTATTCCATTCTCAAAGTTGGAATTGAATTCTTCTCAAAGTTGAAATCAACAATTCCCTGAAATTAAGATTCTAGTTTTCAAACTTGGGAACTTGGGAATAGATCCCGACATTGCAATTCCGTTATGGATTATCAAATATGACATTAAGTCTCACTCAGCGGAAAACTATAGAACCAAAGCACTGAAGAATGTAAGTGTTTAATAAAAATGAAAAAACGATACCCAGTGAACCATTTTCAACATTTTTTTTTTTTCAAAATAGCTCAATGGAAAGTAAATGATTTTGATTCATTTGGGGATTTTAAATCGAATCATTTCACATATTGAAAAAAATTTAAATATATATTTTCTTAGGATAAATTACTTTGGAATATATTAACGTTTGGAGTAGGTCTATTTGATTTATCAACATTTGAAATAGTTAAAAAAAGGTAATAAGGATCAAATAAAGTATCTTCAACTAACTTCATTGGTTGACTATTGATGTGGTAATTAACTGTCATGTGGTGCTTATATGGCATTTAAAAAGTAATAAATAAATAAAGATAAAATTAAAAATTAGAAGAAGAAATTAAAATACTAGAAAAATTGAAAAAAAAAGAAAAAAAAATTCAAGAAAAAAAAAACAGTCCTTCATGCATCACCGTCAAAACTTCAACATCACCACCATCTTCTCCATGGACAACTCGGCTTTGGGTAGAGATGGAGATAGAGTAAGCAAATAAGTAAATAAAAAAAGTTAGGCAAATAATAGAACAAATAAGTAAAAAGAATAATCAAATAAGAAATGGAAAAGGGCAGATATTGGAGTAGGATTGGCTTAACGATTGCAAATTGGGTTAGGGATGAACAAGGCATATGTCTCTCTCTCTTTCTCTCTTTCTCACTCTATTCAATTGGCATGATGTTAGATTTGTCTGGGTTTAAGGTGACATGTGTCAGATTGGGATTTGGTAATTAGTTGATAGCGTGTTAGAGGAGGTTAAAAGAGATAGTGGGTGACAAAGGAACCATAATGAAGGAGGGTCAAAATGGAGGAGGAGGGAGAGAATGCAGGTTTCTAGAGAGAGAGAGAGAGAGAGAGAGAGAGATTGGAGAGATTCTTCTTCATGTTCATCTATATGTTTGTTAAAAAAAAACATTGGGTGAGAAGCCTTCTGCTATTCAATAAATTTGCAATTATATACATTGAAAGGTTTGCTTAGTTACCGAAAAAGATTTTACTTTTTACTATTCAACTGTGTGCTTTCTCCTTATCTTCCTTTTTTTTAAGTGAAGATGGATGGGATATTCGGCTGATGGGTTGCCGATGTTCTAGGGAAGAAGATGATTGTTCTTTTTTTTTTTTTTTTTTAATTTTCCTAATTTTTTAATTTCTTCTTCCAATTCTTTTATTTTATCTTTATTTATTTATTATTTTTTAAACGCCACAAGACAGTTAACTGCCTCGTTAGCAGTCAACTAATGACATTAGTTAAGGATACCTTATTTGACTCCCTTTATATAAAGTTGCTACATCCTTCTAACCACTTCAAACGTTAATACATCAAATGAACTTACCTCAAAAAGTTGATTCATTAGGCGTAATTTACTCCTTTTTTAATTATTTAAATTTTTTTTATTTAGATGGATATATTTTATGAGAATAGAATTAAATCTTTGTTTTTCTTTTTCTTTGATTAATTGGTTCACTTATATTATTTAGTTATTTATTGGTTCATGTAATTAATAACGTGTTGATTGGAAGCACAACAAATTAAAATTTGTCTCATACTGGAGTAGTATTTCATATTTTATTAAGTTCAATATATCATAAGAATAATTTAAGAGAATGTGATTAGTATACGATTGCAATTTTATGCTAGATGAAATTTCTTCCTACTATAAATTTTGCATATATATATATATATATATACATTTTGGTGTAGACACTTCATCTTTTACTATTAAAACTTAAATATATCTATATGTATATATATATATATATATATAGATATATATGTTTCGGATATATAAAAATAAAATCATAAACCTATATTTATTACATTAAAATATAATATGGCTTAGAAAATTATACATAAATCTATTTTAAAGGCTGTAGAAAAATTATTTAGGTTTCACCAATATATAGATAAATAAATTACAATGAAGGGCAAAGTTGTCATATATAGATTATAAGAGGGCTTTATGGTCATATTAATAAAGGTATTAATTATATTTGATTTATAGCAAATTGAATTAATCAAGTGGAAATTGTTCGCGAAGGGTTGTAGGAGGAGGTCGAAGGCCTTGAGTGGGAATGCCGGCGTTGGTTTAGAAGGCCACAGATGTTTTGTGGAAGGCCGTGGCATTAACAAAGAAGGCCACCGGCGTATGGGCGGCGTTAGATGTTTGACTTTTCCATCTTTGAGTAAGCCGCCTGTGTTTTATTTTAAGGCTGCCAACATATGGTCCTAAGCTGCTAGCCTACATGCCAGTATATCGTTTCGGATTTTTAAGAATTTCCATAATCTATAAATAGCCCTAGCCTTATTTCTCTCTTCTCATAACCTCTCACAAGCTCTTGGAAACCCTATAAATCATCTCTAGATGTTGATCTTGCTTTAAGAAGGACCAATAATCAAGGAATAGGTAAGTGATTCATCTTAATCCTTTAGTGATTTAATAATATGATCTTTTTCCTGAAATTTCTTGTTAGTATTAAAGGGAGTCAAAGTTTTGGAGAAAAACCTGTGTTATTGTTAGAGATTTAGTGTTTTGCAATCAATGAGGAAAAAGAATCAAGAAATAGGTACGTTAAATCTATTCTATTCTTTTGATAATCTAAAAGTGTGATCTTTTTTGAGTTTTTGATTAATTTTGAAGGGAGTTATAGTTTTTGGAAGAGTTTTTGTAGAAACCCTAAGATATCTATCAAAGTTCTGATTTTTGCTTCAAAGAGGAAAAAGAACAGAGGAAATAGTTAAGTGATCTTTCTTGATTTTGTTGGTGGTTTCAAAATGTAATTTTTTCTTGAATTTCTTGGTGAATTTTGAAAGCGAATCAAGTTCTTGGAGCGAATTGGAGGAAAATCCCTAATCTTTGGCATGTGAGAATTTATGGTTCTACAATCTAAAGAAGAAAGGTGTGTATGATTCTAAGGCTTTGTGATTCTTCTCAGTTTAAGGTTTAGATGATGATAGAATTATGATTGTTTTGTGAAAATATATTTTTAATGAGTATTTGATTATGATAAGGCGTTTTTTGTGAAGTTAAGGTTCCTGTTCTTAAAAGCTGATTCAGGTATAACCTTACTTTGTTTGTTGATTATGCTTGTAGGCTTAGAATTGTAAAATTGACCTAATATTATTTTTCTTTAATTGAATCGTTTGTTGCTTATGATTGACTGCGGTTAATAAAAACCAGGCAGACTGTAATACTAATGCTGGCAACCTAATGATCCCTATGTGGTATTGTCTTGAGTGGAGTTGCACCTGGAGATGATTTTGGTAGTTTAGGCGTAGTGTCAGTATGACACCTCGAGTGTGTAGGAGATTCCCAACACCATATATATATACATTACCTATTTTCTATATTTGTTGTTTTTATAGAGTCATGAGTAAATCCAAGTTTAGAACTAAACTGCAGATGGTTCTAGAATGTGCTGTTTGTTGATTATTGAAAAGATAATAACCTGTGTTTGATGCATTAGAATAGGTTGTATGTGGTTATGTATGATGTGTGTTCATGGGCTTGTGTTTGTGGTTTGGCATACTGGGCAATTTTGCTCATTCTTTTATCTTTTTGAGGAACAGGTATATTATGATCTATCTGGGTTTAAGGTCTTTGTAGATTATAAGGAAGACGATAGTGGACAAGATTTCCCTGCTGACGTTTAGATCATATTACTTGGAATTAAATTGAGTTGAAGACTCTAAGAATTTTTTATGTTTTGTAAATTTTGAGGATGATTTATGAGACTTTATATGTTTTATGACTTTAAGACTGATTTATGAGATTTTCGTTTATGTTATAAGTTTGGATTACGTTGGTTATGGTTCTGCCAACAAGGTTATTTGGATGTTGTGTTGTTGAAAGCATTTTAAATAGTTACCTTTTTATTTGAGAGTTTGAAGTTATATGATATATATTTATGGATTAGTGATTCATAGCCTTAGTGTATCCATCTATGTTAAGGACATGTGGCGGGTTGTAATGGCATCAAGTTAGGGCGTTACATTTCATATAACGTGTTATTATATATTTAGCTTAGGATTCATTTAAATAACTTGTGATAGGCTAATTTATTTAAATGGGCTTGGGTTTCAAGCTTTAACATTACATTCTATGTAAAAATAAACCAGAACATAGGCCAACGACCTATTAATAAGACATACACATGCATAATATGAAGCCCTAGGTTCAAATCCAAGCAAAGGCATGAATCATCAAAGGATCTACAAAATTAGAATATAGAATCAAGAGTATAAACGTAAATTCTTATAACTTATGCAAAATGGTTTTGAAAAACCATAGATTTGCTTTAAAAAGTTGGATGTAAAAAAAATAATAATAAAAATAAAGAAATTAAGTTCTCTTTTTCATAAGGGTTTATGTCACAAATGGAATTGAACTTTGACAAATATATAATTAGGTATCTAAACTTTGAAATCGATAAACTTAGTATCTAAACTTTCAAATTGTTTGATTTAGTACCCGGAATAACTTTTTGTGTATACCAACAGTACTTTTATCAAGTTTTTTCGGGTATTAAATTAATTAGTTTTAAATTTTTTAATGTACTAAATTGATTAATTTCAAAACTCCAATACTAAATTGATCAATTTTAAAGTTCAAGTACTCAATTCAATATTTTATTAAAAAGTTCAAGCACAATTAGTGATATTAATGTTTTTCACAATAACTCTTAATCCGTAATATAACATACATAAAAAAGGTTATTAGAGTCAAAATTAAGTTCTTTATATTATTTTGTTTGAAAGAAGTTATGACTTGAAAGAGAATAAACATTTTAAACTTATCTTAAATTCTTAATAAGATAAATGAAATAAATAAGACTACATTTATAACTCAACTTGAACGAATTCTATAAATGCAGAATAGAGAAGTTGGGGAAAGGAAGCAAAAGTGATAAAGAGATTATGTGCAAACAAAATTTAAATGTGATAAAAAAGATGTATAATTCTAATAATTGATGAGTTTGTAGAAATACGATTTTATTTTTTATACTCTAGCCTATTTGACTTAATTAGGCAAAATCAGTAAATTTAGCTAAAAACATAAGATTCTACTTAAAAAAAAAAAAAATTCAAGTACAAGTCAACTTAGAGGGGTTACCTAAAGTCATAAATTCATGGAATCTTATGGGTGAAATTGTGATTTTAACAATTATACTTGTACATGACACATGGTAATTTCCCATTAGTTCACGTCAACACCACATCAACTGATATCATCATCATCATCTTCAACCTCCAGCCGACGTACATACTTGAACATGCTAGTTTGAAGCTATTTTTTGCCATTTTAACTTCGTAATTTCATCAAGTTAATGGTGAAATTGCAAAATAGAGAAGAAATACTATAATTTGGTACCAAATTTGCAAGATATCTTAGGGTTTTCCTAGATCATATCATTCTCAAGATTAATATCATATTTAATAAAAAAGAAACATCCAATTATTATACAATTCCTAAATTCTAAAAAATGTAAACCCCAAAAATTTGGATGTTGGACCTTTTCTCCCAAATGACGCTCTTACGTTAAATGCTCTAATGGCTACTATTTTGCTACATAGCATCTCCACACCATAGGCTACTATTTGAATGCCACCTACGTAATTAGAATGCAAGAGGATATAGATAATGCTACTATCCATATACCATACCCTAACATCCAAATGCTAACCCATTGTACCATGATCGGAAACATTCTGATAATGTGAAACATGCCTAACATAGGATGCCAACCCCTGGCATTTGGATCCTAGTTATAGTTCACAAGATTGAACTTTTGATTGTGTTAGCATTCAGATGTTTTGCTTAAAGGTATGTCAAGCATTTGGATGCTACTTGCATTATATCTAGGTCTTACAACTTCACACATAGACATAAATACAACACATATTATGTGCAATCACATTCCCATCCTATTACAAACACATTTTTGTTAATTGAGTGTATCTTAATTGTATCATTTGAATAATTATACGATGTATTTCCTCACCAAAATCCTAATTGAATAATTTGGTACCCTTATTATATCTTTATTAAGACACCTTTAATAGGCTTAGGCAATTTGTCATGATATCGTCACTATGTTAGGTGGTAGGGGCTCTACACCATTGTTTGGCTTTGCTCTTGATGCATTAGAGGTAGATATGCTCTATTTGTTGTGTGATTAGAGCTTGAGAAAAGAGTCAATCAGATTCTTCAGTTAGCTCTTATTTTTTGAGGTGGCATCGTTGTTAGATTTGGATGCTTAAGGTTACTGTTGGAGCTAGGGGTGTTGTAAACCTCGAAAAATTTCAGTAAGTAATTCCAAGATGAACTTCGAAAATAAACCCTAAAAATCACTCCAAATTAAAACCGAACTTCAACTAGTCCAAAAACACGAGCGAATCCAGAAATTTCCAAATCTTGAGGAAAATAAGAATCCTTAAAAACAAAATAAGAACTCAACATGCTTCAATTCCAATACCACTACATACGACAAATTCTATACGTAACTCCGACTTATAAAATTGGGTAATATAGAACCCAAAAATAAATTATTAAAAAGTAAATAACGACGAAACTTTCGAAAATAAAACTCAATTCAATAATTCTGAAAACGTTAAGAAATATTAATTACTTACAAAAATCGAATTTAACATAAATTTCTCAAATCAAATATGTTGTATAAACATAAAACATCAATTTCCCAATTGGCAAGGATTTAAACCGGAAAATCGCCCGGAAACCCTAAGTGGAATACAGTAGTTTAAGTCCGACAATCTAGCGCCCTTAACCCTAGAGGCCGAGGTGTAGTATAAGTATGAAGAATAGCTCGTAGTAATATAAATTTGCTTAAAAATATTAGGTTGGTAAATTTTTGATCTAGTTCGAACCCGTTCGGATACAAACTTCGAAAAGCGTGTCCCGGGGCTCGAGATATCAAAAATATACCATTAGTACCGTTAGACTCATAATTTCATAAGATTTTCAAATATATCAGTTATATAATTTTTCGGGTTATAAAAGTTACAGTTATAACATTTTTATCGTATTTTCATTATTACCGGTAATTAATTAGTCTTTTGCACTATTCACTTCTATTTCATTACACAATTTTATTATTCTTATAAAGCCTTATATTTTTAGATAAATATTTTATATATTATAGAAAACTTTGTTTTTCTAAAATTTAGTTCGTTTTGTGGTTTTTATGGGATCAGATTCTGTTTAAGACCCGATACTAAAAATAAAATAAATTAATTTAATAATTGGAAAATATTTTAAAAATATTTTTATTTTCATAAAATAATTTCTTAGAATTTTTCGGGTTATAAAAATATCATTTATATCCCATATTCGCGTATTTTGATCATTTGATACGACCCAAACAAGAAGGAACCGGAGGGAACCAAGATGGGTCAAGGATTATAACTAAATAGACGGAATAATCAGTTCATGTAAACAGATCTTTTCTTGTAAACAGTTTTACTTGTATCGTTTAGTTCAGTACATGTAACAGCATAAGAATAGATACAAAACAGAAATAACAGAACGAATAGATCAGAACCATAATAGTACAGCTGGCATAGTAAAAACATGTATAAATACAAAGAGATAATGAGAGGGAAAGGAGCTTGTTACTTCCCAAATTAGACAGAGCGTCTAAAGGAGTTCTTGGTGACTTGAACTACCAAGTTTATCATCTTCTCACATAAGCCATCTGTATTTACACAAACAAATAGAGTTAGGGTTTCTAACACGAGAGAAAAGTGAAAAAACACGAGAGAACAAGAGAAAATATCAATTAGGGTTAGAGAATTATCTGAAAGAGTGAGCGTGTGAGTAAAGCGGAGGCGTTAGGGTTAGAGAGTTATCCCTGACTCTTGTGGACCGGGCCTTTCAATACAAGGGGCCTACCATTTGGTGCTCTCGTTGAGACTTCAACCTCCATTGTTATGGCTCCAGAAACACGCAGTTCTAATCAACAAGATTCCGATTTTGTTAAACAATCTTTGATCGCAATTCAGGAAAGTTTAGGATTGCTTACCTCGCGTATTGAGAAATTGGAAGTCGGTCACAATGTTGATGCAACTTCTTCAGGGAATCAGAATCAGAATGATTCATCATCTTCCAAACATGGATCTGCGTTATCTGATTCTTTACTCAAGGGAATCAAGTTAGAAATCCCTAAGTTCACGGGGACAGATGTTTTGGGGTGGCTATTTCAGGTCGAGCAATTCTTCGAATTTCATGAAGTGCAAGAAGAACAACGTATCACTATTTGTTCTTTTGCATTGGAGGGGGAAGCTCGTGAGTGGTATAAATGGATGTTTAGAAACAAGCAGTTGAGTTCATGGAAGAAATTTACAGAAGCATTGACTTACCGATTTGGTCCATCTCCTTATGAAGATGTACATGGATTATTATCCAAATTGGTACAAACTACCACTGTTGCATTGTATCAATTACAATTTGAAGCCCTTGTTAATCGCACCGAAGGATTATCAGATGCTTTCATTCTCAGTTGTTTCATTTCTGGATTGAAGCCTGCTATCAAAAGAGAATTACAATTAGCTCGTCCAAAAGATATGATGGAAGCCATTTGGTTAGCACGAATGCATAAGGACAAACTGAATGATCAATTCAAGCATTACAAGCCATATCATTTTCAAACTCCACAATCTTCTTCTATTTCTGGTACTCTTCAATTTTCTAAACCTTTTAATTCTACTGTTTCTACACCTAAACCATCACATTCACTTCCTATTAAACAACTGACGTCTCAAGAAATGCAAGCTAGAAGAGAGAAAGGATTATGCTTTAATTGTGATGAGAAATTTCATAGAAATCATAAATGTAAGGCCAAATTTCTCATATTAATATCTTCCTCTGACACTCCTACTGAAGATAATGATACTATTGATGTTTCTGATGCTGAAAATGCGATGTATGATGATGATTCTTGTGCAATTAGTTATCATGCTCTCAATGGATTTCATGTACCAAGAACTTTACGATTTTTGGACAAATTAATCAGAAACTCTTAACAGTTTTGGTTGATTCTGGTAGTACTCACAATTTTATTCAGACTAAGATAGCTAGTCAAGTGGGATTACCTATTCAACCTACTACAAGATTTCCAGTGGTTATTGGCAATGGCCAAAAGCTTTATTGTGAGACTGTGTGTAAAGATGTTATGTTGCACATTCAAGGGTTGGAGTTTCTGGTCAATTTATGTATTACCTATACAAGGATCAGACGTGGTACTGGGGGTGGATTGGTTAGAGACTCTGGGTCCTGTCACCATTGAATACAGTACTCTCACGATGCAATTTCTGCATCAGGGACACTCAGTGGTTTTACATGGATCACAATCTCGATTGGGGGTCAGATTTCTTTCAATCAGTTCAGAAGATTACTTAAACATGATTCAGTGGCTCATGTTTCTCATTAGGGCTCAGGTGGATAGTAACTCACATCAATTCACCAACAACACACTTGTTGAACAAGTGTGGGCAAATATAATCATATATTCGAGCCACCCTCATCATTGCCTCCTTTACGCACAGTGCAACATAGGATACACTTAAAGGAAGGAATTTCAGCTATTAATGTGAAACCCTACCGATATCCTCATTTTCAAAAGGAGGAAATTGAAAAGCAAGTACAAGAAATGCTGGAGCAGGGATTATTCAGAATAGCACTTCACCTTTTTCTTCCCCAGTTCTTTTGGTGAAGAAAAAAGATGGGAGTTGGAGATTTTGTGTAGATTACAGAGCTCTGAACGAAGCTACTATTAAAGACGAATTTCCCATCCCAACAATTGATGAACTGTTGGATGAATTAAAGGGAGCCACAATATTTTCTAAGCTGGATTTAAGGGCAGGATATCATCAGATCAGAATGTATCCCTCTGATGTTGAGAAGACAGCATTTAGGACCCACGAGGGTCACTATGAATTCTTGGTTATGCCTTTCGGCCTTAGCAATGCACCAGCCACTTTCCAATCTATCATGAATAACATTTTCAAGCCTCACTTGCGAAGATTTGTTATAGTCTTCTTTGACGACATTCTTATTTACAGTGAGACACTTGAATTGCATGTTACACATTTGGATAAGGTATTGTCCATTCTTGCTGAACATACCATGTTCTTAAAAAATCCAAATGTGTCTTTGGACAGAGATCTATAGAGTATTTGGGACATGTGGTGCATGCGGAAGGGGTGTCACCTGACCCAGGGAAATTGGGAGCTATCGAAAATTGGCCAGAGCCAACATCACTTAAGCAACTCAGGGCCTTTTTGGGATTGGCAGGATATTACCGAAGATTTATTAAATCTTTTGCTTCTATAGCAAGTCCATTGATGATTTGTGAAGAAGGAGTTTTCACTGGGATACCACTGCTTTCCAAGCTTTTATGGCACTCAAACAAGCTTTAAAGCAGGCTCTATCTTGGTATTACCAGATTTTGGAAAACATTTTATCATTGAGACAGATGCTTCAGGTACTGGTATTGGAGCTGTTTTACTACAAGAGAGTAAACCTATTGCTTTCTTTAGTAAGAAGTTACCCACTCACTTAGTCAAAGCATCAGCCTATGTACGTGAATTGTATGCAGTAGTGGAGGCAGTCAAAAGTGGAGGCAGTATTTGTTGGGTTCCCATTTCACTATCAAAACAGATCACAGAAGTTTAAAAGAATTACTTACTCAAGTAATTCAAACTCCTGAGCAGCACAAATATATGACCAAACTACTCGGGTATGATTATACTATTGAGTACAAGGCTGGAAAAGAGAATGTAGTGGCAGATGCTCTTTCAAGACAACATGAGTTTAGTTATCTTGCTTTTTCTATGCCACATTTTACTTTTGTTGACAAGTTGAAACAGGAATACCACACTTTACCAGCATTTGTGAAAGTTATTGCAGATTTGAATGTTGGCCATCCTCTAAAATGGAATCTCAGGTGGTTCAATGACTTAATTTTCAAGGATCATCAACTATTTCTGGTTCCTACATCATCACTGATCCACTCATTTTAGAGGAATTCCATAGTATTCCTACAGCAGGGCATTTCGAGTTAGAAAGACATATCAGAGGATATTGGCTCAATTTTTTTGGCCTGGGGTTAAGCATGATGTGGAATTGTTTGTTCGGGGTTGTTTAACTTGTCAACAGATCAAGTATAGTACCCAAAGTCCAGCTGGGTTATTACAACCTTTACCTTTACCAGAGTTAATTTGGGAAGACTTATCAATGGATTTTGTGATTGGCCTTCCCAAATCTCAGGGGTACACGGTTATGTTAGTCATTGTGGACAAACTTTCCAAATACTGCCATATTGGTCCACTTGACTCTCATTTTACGGCAACAAAGGTGGCTCAATTGTTTTTACAATTGGTGGTCAAGTTACATGGCTTTCCGAGGAGCATTGTGAGTGATAGAGATAGTATTTTCATGAGTAAATTCTGGCAAGAATTATTTTGTTTGAGTGGCACAAAACTCTTCATGAGTAGTGCTTAACGGATGGGCAAACCGAGGCATTTAATAGGGTACTGCAACAGTACCTCAGGAGTTATGCTATGGATCGACCACAGGATTGGGTTTCTTATTTGCCTTAGGCTGAATTTACCTATAATGTGTCTTATCACGAAGGAGCAAGAATTACACCCTTTGAAGCTGTTTATGGCAGAACTCCACCCACTATTCCCATGTATTTGAGGGGCACTTCTAAGCTGGAAGCTATTGACTATGAGTTAAAAACTAGAGATGAGATTTTATCACTTCTTAAAACTCATCTCTTATCAGCTCAACAAGGATGAAAACTCAGGCTGACAAACATCGCACTGATGTAAATTTTGCAGAAGGAGATATGGTTTTCGTCAAGCTTCAGCCTTACAGACAGGCATCAGTAGCTGGAGACTATCACAAATTATCCAAGAAGTATTATGGGCCCTATAGGATCTCTAAGAGGATTGGTCAAGTTGCATATGTTTTGCAACTCCCTGAAGGCTCTAGGATCCACAACACTTTTCATGTCTCCTGTCTTAAACCAGCATATGGGTCAGTACTACCAAGCCTGGAATTACCACATAGGGTTTTTCACAATAACCCTATTTTAGACCCACTGCGTATCTTGGATTCTAGGGTTATTTTGCGACAGGGTCAATCCATCCGACAGATCTTAGTTCAGTGGTTGGGTCTACCACAAGAAGACACAAGTTGGGAGGATCTTAATCTGTTTAAACAACTTTACCCACAATTTCACCTTGAGGACAAGGTGTTATTTCAACAGGGGGAGACATTTGATACGACCCAAACAAGAAGGAACCGGAGGGAACCAAGATGGCTCAAGGATTATAACTAAATAGACAGAATAATCAGTTCATGTAAACAGATCTTTTCTTGTAAACAGTTTTACTTGTATCGTTTAGTTCAGTACATGTAACAGCATAAGAATAGATACAAAACAGAAATAACGGAACGAATAGATCAGAACCAGAATAGTACAGCTGGCATAGTAAAAACATGTATAAATACAAAGAGATAATGAGAGGGAAAGGAGCTTGTTACTTCCCAAATTAGACAGAGCGTCTAAAGGAGTTCTTGGTGACTCGAACTACCAAGTTTATCATCTTCTCACATAAGCCATCTGCATTTACACAAACAAATAGAGTTAAGGTATCCAATATGAGAGAAAGAGAGAAACAAACACGAGAGAACGAGAGAAAATATCAATTAGGGTTAGAGAATTATCTGAAAGAGTGAGCGTGTGAGTAAAGCGGAGGCGTTAGGGTTAGAGAGTTATTCCCTGACTCTTGTGGACCGGGCCTTTCAATACAAGGGGCCTACCATCATACCGGTAATATATTTGTTAAAATACTAAAATAATTCAAATAATTATTTAATTTTATTTATGAAAATTTTGCCACTTATTTAAAAATATTTTTCCTAATTTTATTTTGTATTTTTCTTAATAAAAAGCACTTTTTTCAACCTATACTTCAAGTACACCTTACAAATATCACTTCCTTTTCACTTCAATCTTTCTACATTTTGTCCCACACCTCATGGCAGATTTTTCCCTCCTTTATGGCTGCCATTTTCCTTTAATTCACTCTTATTTTTACTAAAATAAATATATTTCAATCATTCTTCAAAAAGCTACACATACTATTAATTATACAATTCAATTTCAAGTCAAAATTCAAACAAATTCACTCTCTCTCTTCTCCTAATTCACGTGCAGCTCCTCCACATCTTGGCTGCCCTTGTTTTATTTTTTTTCTTTCTTACAATTAATACACTCATTCTCTCTCTCTTTCATTTACTCCTTTTTCTCTTTTCCATTCCTTAACTTTTTCTCTCTCTTTTTCCTCTCTTTTTCCTCTTCATTTTGTTCTTGTTTCTTCAAGAATACAAGCTACCCCCTTCTTTTTCCGTGAGCTCCCACACATATTTTTGAAGACTTTTAAGTAAATCTTCCTCTCAAAGCTTTCATAGGTGAGATAGGTAAAGTGTAATGAAAGTTTCATGCATCAAATGACCTTCCATAAGCTTAAAAGCTTAGGATGATGATGCCAAAAAAATGAAACACTCCTTTTCTCTAAAGTTAATCTCTTGTATCACTATTATTTTCTTGTTTAAAGTAGTTATATTTTATAGATCTAACTTTTTATAGCTTTGATTTTCGTTTATGCTATAGGTCTTGTTGTTTGAGTTATTATTTTTGTTATTGCTTATGATTTATGCATATATTCCTGATTCACATGTGTTCATGCACTCAAAACTAGTGTAGTAAACTAGATCTAGTGTTTTGAGTTCATAAAATGCATTATACTTTGTTTTATGTTCATGAACAAATTGTAGTGGCATGAAGATAGTAGGGATGTTTTAGAAAACTTAAGATCTATTTTATTCTCAACAAAATCATCTTTGAAAATTCGGATGAAAATGGAACCATATTTGGAAAGGTTGTTTTTCAACTTCAAAATGTGTATTTTTCATTTAAAATGAAGGGCTTAGGGAATAGATAACATAAATGAAGGATTTTGATGAGTAAAGTTTAGATCTATGAGTTTATAGTTTACTACCATGGGTTTCTTTTATATTTATGTTCATATTAAGAGTAGATCTTGGTTTTGAACTCAAACAAAAATGATGAAATTCGTATTTTGGCAAGACCCCTACTTAAAAACGACTTTCCAAGTGCCAAAAGGAAATTTTTGCTTAAGATAACGAAGGCTTAATGTATGTATATCATCAAGACTTCTTTTTACAAGAATCAAAGGCGATTTTCAAAACAAAATTCTATTTTCGGATTTTGGCCAAGGCATATTTTAAAAACATGTTTTCCAACTAAAAAATGAAGTTTTTATTCAAGATATGGAAAGCTCTTAAGATAGGATATGTAAGGAATAGATTTTCATAAGTTTAGATAGATTTTATCAAAAGATATGTCCAAAAATAAATTTTGTAAATTCGGATCTCGACCGAGGTCAATTTTGAAAACCTATTTTTCAACTTCAAAACAAGATTTTTATTAAGGAAATGGAAGCCTTAAGGGATAGGTTTGATTAGGAAATGGTTTTTGAAAGACTAAATGAGTTTTACAAAGAAAACAAGCTCAATTGAATTTCTCAAAATTTAGATTTGAAAATAGCCACTATTCAAACACCTATTTTCAAATGCCAAAATGATAATTTTTATAGGAAAATGGAAGTCCTAGGAATATATGTAATAAATACCAAGTTTTGACAAGATAAGAGAAGTTTATCAAAATATAATCCTAGGATGACAAATGGTTCCAAGAATAGGTTAAACAATGTTTTCATTCTAACCTCAAAATGAAGGTTTTTGTTGACATAATGAAGGTGATGGTTATATAGGTCATCAAGGTTAAATTTTGCTAAAAGCAAACATGATTTTACAAGAAGAAAAACTATTTTTCTTAAGTCTAGTTAAATTCAAAGTTTTGCAAAGTAAAGGTTTTCAAAAAGAATTCTTGGTACTATATGTATACATATAGATAGATCATCTCATAACCTTCATAACAATAGCTTGTAGGCAATACATATATGCATGATGCATTGCAGAAATAAAGTATGAAAATTGAGTTTATCCAAAATTTGTAAATTCGGATGATTTCAAAACCATGCCTTAAAAACCCATTTATCAACTCCAAAACTTATGTTTTATATGAAAAATGAGGAGTTTAGGTCATAGGTATCATCAAGTAATGATTTTGATAAATTAAGATGGGATTTGACGAGAAAAATATATAGAACAAGGAGTAGAAATGAAGTAGGAAAAATTTGAGTTGTTATCATTTTAAGAAATTCGTAACAATGGAATAAGGGCATGAAAACCCATATTTTTCAAACTCAAATTAGAAGTTTTATCAAAGAAATGAAGTCCTTAGTGGCTAGGCATGGTTGAGCTTTAATTTTCAAAGTATCCAATTATTTTTTTACTTAAAGGAATCACCACAAAAACAATTTTTTTCAAATTCGGATATTGGAATCAACTCTACTTGAAGACATGTTTACAAAGGGTAAAATGGAAATTTTTATGTACAAATGAAGGTCATAAGTAATAGATATAATGAAGACTCAATTTTAACAAGGATAATTATATTTTCTTAAGAAATAAATCCAAAACAAATGGAAATGATCAAAGTTAGAAAACTAGATTTTTCATAAGTAGTTGTTATTGTGGTATTGCAAAATAAAAAGTTATAAAATTTTCTTTTAGCAAAAATCATCAAGATCATACATACATTAAACTCATCTCATGTCATTCATGTTAGGAAAACATCAATATTGCATGTATAGCTAATCTATATAGTAGGAACATTACAAACATTTACAAAACTATTTTTCGGAATTGAAATTTGCTATTGATCAGAACTGATCGGACCTTTTTGAAGCTTCAAAGTTTTCAAAACTTAAATATAATATTAGAAATAGATAGATCTTTCGAAGTAGATAGAAATCGATATATAATTTACGAGATTCCGAGTTAAAATGACTAAGTTATGGCCGTTTTAAGTTGGAATTCTCGCTTAGGACGAGAATTACGAATTTGATAGTTTGTATAAGATCGTTTGGATTAGTTTGAGTTGAAATACTTATTAGAGTATTTCTTCCTTTTTAGGTGATCCCGAAATCGACGATTCTCTACCACCGAATTACTTTTACTAAGAGACCGGTGATCTAATGGTCGAGTGAGTCTTCTTCTTATTTTGTTACCTTGTTTGTGCTTGTAGCTAGTCGCATTAGAAGTATAGGAACAAGATAAAAATTGATATGAATGGGGATGGGATATATGATGAGACTGTAATGGATGTATGCCAAAGAATACTAAAGCATATCGAAACCACGATTTGATTGGATAACTGCACTGTTCATATTATTTCTGTTATATGTATGATATTGGTTAGTCACTCTAAAGAATGTATGAATATTTTGACTAATGCAAAAAATTAAATTGGTCATGCATTGCATCGGACATATTGCATTTGGTAGCATGCTACTCCTACGCAGGTCGATCGGTAAGGTCCGATGATTTCTCGTTTGGATAACGAGGCCAGTATCAGAACTCATTCATGAGAATTAAGGCGCATGTGGATGCATTCCATGAATGAGCCTAGCTGAGTCGAGTGCTATGAGTAAAGGGCTTGAGGACTAGCAGCAGTCATGTAGACTTCAATACCATTCCTAACCCAAGATACGGAGGGCGTAAATCCGTTCTGTGTATGGGTTCCGGATACTCATACATAATTATTTGCTCATGTGTTTGTTCATGCATAGCATATAATTGATTATAACTTGCTTGTTATGGTACATAATTAAGGAAATTCTCACTAAGCTAGTGTAGCTTATACCCCAATAGTTGTTTAAATGAACATGTTATCTCAAAAATGCAAAGTGGAGACGGAAATGGTTGGAGCCGAGAATGACTTCGGGATTCGGTAAAGAATAAGAATGTTTGAAGTTATCAGCTAGGTTTTATAATTTGCCTTGTAAAAATTTTTGTAGTAGAATCTTTTGATGACTATAATTGAAGTTTAATGATTTGTATTTTGGAGTATAGTAAATTGAATTTCCTTTACATTGTTACTCAAGTTATATCAACATAAAATGTATCACTCCGATGAGTCTCCTCCATGTGTTAGATGCCTTGTATATAGTATGAAAGCCTTTGCGTGACTGAGCGGTCATTCTTAAGCTTTAATATTGTGTACGGCGGACTGCCACTTTTAGGGCGTGACAGGTGTGCATGGTATGGTTCGATTCGATTTGCATCTCGAACCAAATCATACCATATTTTACGGTTTGCTTTTCTTTTAAATTCGAACCTAACCATACGGTTCGATTCATAATTTTTTCGAACCGAAACAAAAAGGGTATGGTACGGTTCGGTCTGCGATTCAAACTATTTTTTCATAAAATAAAAAATACATTCTATCGAAAAACTTTTATTACTTATTTCTTATCACTAATGTAATATATAAGCAACAATATTTTAAATTAATCATTTACCAAATAAACATGTAAAACTTATAGGAAGGAAGGGATTTTATCCATTATAAAATTATAATTGTGACTAGTCTCATTTTTTTAAATTATCTTGAACTATAATCGTATACTAGACTTTATCCCAATATAAAACATAAAATTTAATTCGTTGTATGCTTCTAACTAACATGTTACCAATTATATAAATCAATAAGTAACTAAATAATAGAAGTAGATTAATTAGTAAGACAAATGGAAAAGAAATATGCAGGAGTTAGAATACTAGAAGCTAAAATCTAAAATCTATCTTACTTATAGACAACATAACAATTAAAACATATTATGAAAAATCTAATTATATTCTAATGAATAACACATATCTAAGTTACAAATTTTAAAAATAGTTAATTTTTTACAAATTTTAAAAACAATTATTTTTTTGATATGTATCATTAATAAAACAATTAAGAGTAAAAGTACTATATTTAATTTTTTTAATGTATAAAATGGTTTGGTTTTGTTCATGGTCCCGAACTGAACTGCGAATCGTTTTCTCTTTGCTGAATTGAACCGCGAACTAAGCCATTTCAAAAAAGAACCGAAATTTTGGTTCAGTTTAGTCCGATCTGGTTCGGTTCACGGTTCGAACGGTTTTTTTACATAGCCTTAGTTGGGGCTTTGCTTGTTATGGCTTGTTGGATTTAGGGGGTTTACATGTTACTTTGGGATTAATCAAAGGTGGTTGTGTTGCTCTGCTTGGTTTATATTGTTGTGCATAACATGCAGCCTTAAATAGTGTTTGTGGGAAGATACTACCATAAAGTTGCTTTTATTAGAGAAAGAGAAGAGGTTTTTCTCTCATCTTTTTATGTATCTCGGATGTTTTCTTTTCCTCAACCTTTATGTGCTTTCGTTGCAACTTTAGGGGCATATGTGGTATAATGTGTATTTTAGAGAGTCTTAAGAAATAATTAACTATATTGGCTTTTTTTGTTAGTTTTTTAAGGAACAGGACATAGTGTTTCCTTATGAGTCAAGAGATTGAACATGCAAACCTTGTTGCATTGTCTTTGCCTTACGTGTTTTTTTTTTTTTCTTATTTTGTATATTTACCCATCTTAGGTTCATTTAAGCTCATGGTGACTTTAGAGCGATTGAGGTATTGAATTCATGTATTATTACATGCATGTTGCATTTGGGCTAATGTATGCAAGTAGTGTTGCATGTGTAAGCTAGTGTTTGTGCTAGCTTCGTGGCTTATGGCGGCTCACTTCCCAATGCAACAACAATTTGAGTAGTATTTGGATTTATCATAGACGGTGGCTTGTAAACTAACTGTACCATGCTAATAGTTGGTAAGAGTATCCTCTATTTGTATTTAGGACTTCATAGATGATTAGTGTTAAGATGATGGCATTAGTTAGACCTTATGTAATAGTACTGGCTTTGCTCTTTTCATGCTAGGGGCAATATAGGGAGTGATTATTTATGTCTAAGATGGTGGGCACTAAAATATTGGTACCATTCGTTTGAGCAAAGCCCACAGTTGTAAGAAGTCATGCTGTAAGTGATGGGTATCAAAACATTGGTGTACAATTTTGGTTTGCTAGTCTTAAGCTAACTTAATGGCCTTTTCTTTGTATAGATGTTTTAAGCTATCCACACAATTGCCAAATGAAGAGAGTAAGTAAGAATGAGAGTATCCCCAAAATAGGTACTCCAAAACTCAAGTTAGTAAAGTAAATTAAGCTAATAGGGAATATAAAACCAACCATTTAAGGGCAAAGAAGAATCGGGCCATCCTAGTGTCCCTCACCATTGAGATTGAAGGCTTCAAAACTGACAAGCTTGTTTTTCTTTGTAGGTTTATATGTCTTAGGGAGATACGAGCTACCTTATTATATTCTCAAGTTTGCATTTTTGTCAAACATGGTAGCGGTCTTTATCCTTTGCGAATGTAAGTACCCTCAATTTCTTCTATTTTGTAGGTCATGTTTTAGATAAAAAATGAGGCCGAACTTGTTTGTTGGGGCATGGTTGAAAAATGATTGTCAACACATGTTATGCCATGGCTACAAAATGGTTGGCCACTATGGGATGATATAAGAAGTCGGATGTCAAGAGTAGTCAGTTAAAGCTCAAATGGCTTGGTGGGCTCCAACCCATTTGAAAATTGAGGGTAAATATCATATTTTGTATCTTTACTTTACTTATTTTTTATAAAAGTGTTAATTTATTAGCTATAAACATTTTAAAGTCTTTTATGGTAGATAGTTAATTATAAAAATAAACAGAGTTCAAGTAGATCATTGTAAAGATTAAGTTTATGTAGTTAGTTGTAAAACTAGAAAAATTGATATAATAAATTGATACAATTTGCACATTAGTTAGATAATTGCAAAAATAAGTCAAATTAGGTACCAAACGTAATAATTATTTGAAAATAATTAAGAGAACATGAATAAATTCCAACTCATTTATGACCCAATAGGTCATTTTCATCATTTGTTGTTCTTGTTTTTTTTTTTTTTAAATATATTTTTAAGGATGGTAGATAGCCACCATTGCTACATACCAGTATGATCCACTAAGTCTGGTAATATATTACCCACCATATGTAACGTACAACAAATCACGCACAGTTGAGCTGATATATATAAATAATAAATATTATACAGCGCATGTTGATATGTATTACCCATTATATATATCTCACCCACTTAATATTTTTATTTATTCATGTATTAAACAATATCATTCAAGCATGAAGATCTTGGCATTGTATCAGTATATTGATGATTAAAATTGTTGGGATCCTTTGTCAGATTAGTTAGATGATCAAAAAGTAAGTCGCTTTAACCAAAAGTATATAAAAACTTTTAATATATTTTGCACCAATAGAAATGCATTTAAAATTTTATAGTTTTTAGACATTTCACGGGAAAAGTTAGTTAAAAGGTTTCCTTACGAAGTTCTTTTATCCCCTATTTTCAAGTTTAAATAATTCACTAAATCTAGTTATAGCGTAACATTAGTACAAATAGAGACAGAATTAATAAATAATGACGGTTTACCACATTTTTTGCCAACCTCTTTTACTTCATTAATCTACAATTTTAAAGTAGTTCTAGAGGGAAAAGGAGAAAAGATAAAATGTATCAAATTTCCGCATAGGGTTTTAAATTGAATTTGATTTCTTTAATTTATAAAATAATAGTTGAGGTTATTTTAAATTTTAAAAGTATTTTATAAAATTATTATAAATTTATTTTGTTTTTATATTTTGCAAATTGATAATACGTGACGTCTTAATGGATAATATTATTTCATAACTATTATATCCGTGAATTGTGTTTATAACAAAATTTAGAACTGTTGATGTTATAACTTAAATGTAACATATAATAAATTAAGAAGAAGAAGAAGTGTTTATAACAAAATTTAGAACTATTGACGTTATAACTTAAATGTAAGAAGAAGAAGAAGAAGAAGAAGAAGAAGAAGAAGAGAAGAAGAAGAATAAGAAGAAACTACTGACAATTGTAATTAGAAACAAGTATCTCATGGAGTGGCCAAAAAAACAAGTATTTCATGGGAAAAGACACTTATTACATATTTGAAGCCAAAAATTATAAATAGTTTATAATAATAATTTTTATTAGTATTAGTTCATTAGGTATTTTACTATTATTAGATTTCTTTTATTTATTAGTTCTTTTATTACATTAATAGGAGAGTCCTTTTCTTTTTTTAATATTGCACATATGGCATGGAATTTTCAAGGTTTAGTGTAAATAGGTTTATTATTTTGAAAGAAACAATTGATGTATTTTTAATAGTTAAATGAACATCTTTGAGTGTTCTTTCTCTAGAATCTTCTTGTCTTATCAATCTTTTAGATAGTGGCAATAAAACCCTAAACCTTATATTATTATTATGTGAAAAGTAATTAATTCGTGTAAAAAAATAGAACTACAGTCAATCATTTTAATTCTCTTATTCCATAATTTTAGGAGCAGTTTTTTATTTATTTATTTAATAACTGCTCCTTCCTTAAAAGATAATAACTAGTCCTTCCTTAAAAGATAATAACTACTCTATATTTTACCATCAAACCAACATAGCAATGGTTATCTATGTCCATATTACAACTGCATCTCATACAAGTTTCACGCACTATCAATTTTCCAAGACCAGTTTCCTATTTCTCTGTTATGATCTTTCATCTTCCCACAACAACCACCCCACCACACACACCCCCCCCCCAAACAACAACACGGGAGTTGTTCTTGAAAACAACGATCAACCGAATAAACTGACTTCAACTGCAGTAATCCAGTTTAAAGTTCATAGTTCGTCAATCTTACACAAAGATTGAGTGCAGGAATGTACGCTTTTGGAGTAGGTTCGAAGTGTCGTATATGAAAGCATATTCCATTGTCATTTCAACGTTATTCATTTGCTGACGACGTGGACTTTATACGGTTTCACGAAATTGTTCCAATAACACACGACGTAAACTTCAAACCGTGCTCTATTATCTTTACTTACTGCCATGCACGTATATGGATATTCATGGGTTTTCCTTATTTCAGCATTTTTGTTATTAGATAACAGTTTGTGCATATGATTGTAACACATGATATATCCTTGTTTGGATTAATGTAATACCTAATTAATGATAGTATAAAATTATATTTTGTCTACATGATTGAGTCTTAGATGATGCAACTAATTAAAAACCTACAATATTAAGCATCATGAACCAATCTATATATTTAATAGGCATAGTATAATAAAATACGAATTAAATTGCCAAACAATCTCTAATTCATTCCTTTTTTTAGTGGTCTGTATAGTTTCATTTTTTTCCTCTTTCAAAAGCTTGATTTTTTTCCTTATTTTTTTAATTAATAAAAAATAATTTATTGTACATTTCAATATGATTTTTTTTTTCTTTTTCTTAGCACATGTATCGCACCGTCGATAAATTCTAATACAAGAATTGTGGCAATAAAAAATTCTATTTGATATAATTGTGGTGATTTACTCTTATCGGTTAAATTAAATAAACTCTTTGTTTTGTATAATCTGGCATCATAAACTTATCAGTTATATTAAACAAGAGACGGAGTTCATATTAGTTAATAGTGGCATCTTTGACTTATCAATTAAATTAATTTGTTTATATCTTTGCTTTTGTTTTATTTATAAAACCCAAAAATTCATAAAAAATAAAAAATCTAGAAATCATGAAAATTACATCTCTCATTGTGTTTATTCAATTATGGATTCTACCCGGATCATGTAGAGTGGGCAAGGTAAGATCTAACTCATGCACTACCTATTAAATCCAAATTAATCTTTCGTGAAAACCATCACATATAAAACCCTCAATCGTTCATGTTTAATCATTAAGAATTAAATAATAGATAAGCAGAAGTGTACTTGAATCCATAGCAATCAATAATTTTAGAGTTTTACGGTTGGCCTTCTAGATCAACATGTTTTCCTTGAGAGATCCCTTTTGTTTTCTCTCCGTACTCTCTGATGATGTGATTCAGAAGAGACTAGAAAAAATTATACATGTAATCTAGGGACCATAACCACTATTTATAAAGATAACTCCATATTATCTTTAAGTATTTCTATTTTAGTCCATCATAAAAATAGAAATTACCCATAAGGTCTCTACACATAAAAGGGTCATACCCTATTATATACATTAAAACCTAAATACCTAAATCTTATTGATCACTTTTAATTGAGCTTAACTTAATATGACAGCCCATAACATATAATTATTTCACATATAAGGCCAACGTTGGATTAAGGATCCAACAC
The DNA here is from genome assembly GCA_024138025.1 of Combretum micranthum. NCBI lineage: Eukaryota > Viridiplantae > Streptophyta > Magnoliopsida > Myrtales > Combretaceae > Combretum > Combretum micranthum. The sequence continues at coordinate 157,718 of JAMXBD010001273.1, forward strand.
TACCTTATAAAGTACAGGGTATCAAGTCTTATACTTGCAAGTCACTTGTTATATATATATGTATAGGAACCTTACGATTTGGTTTGGTTTGCAACTTCAAACCAAACCGTGCACCAAACATCATTCCCCTCAACTGAACCAGTTGAAAAAAAAGTCGAATTTTCGATTTGATGTGGTGTGGTCGGTTGGTCTTCATTTTCCCCACTCTTAATTTTAAGGTTTTGAATGCTTGGATGTCATACCTTGCACTGGGCTCTAATTGTGGCAACTTACCACGAATGCCCAATTAACCATATAAAAGTATTAGCGAAAGCGTCTAACCATACAAAAATAACTTTATATTCAGATTTATATGTCTAAACTGGTAAAGGAGTTTCAATGCATAAAAAGTACCTCGATTCTATCACGTGAAATTACCAATTGATGTTGATAAGGTGATTAAGTAGGTATCTCACTAGTCCATATCAAAATACAAACTATAAAACATAATAAGTATATCTACTTCATATGAGGTGGAAGAAAAGAGATAAATATCATGTTCTATTGATTTTGCGAATGCCTGGAAAGTGAAGATTAAAATAAAATCGAAATTCTTTGAATCACACACTATTACTAGAAGAGAATCTTCTATATATCTATTGATTCTCAAAATACTTAGACAAACATTCAATAAGAGTGTAAATTTTGGAAAAGAGATAAACATTGCAATCTGTTGATTTGCACACAAATTCCAGAAAAAACAATATCCTATCAACTTATTGATTTCATAGAATACCAAGAAAGATAAGAGAGACAAAACAATATTTTTATTATCTTGAAAATCTTTGTCTTAATTTTTATAATCCTAGTCTATTTAAAGGATAAAAATAAAAATTTAATTAAAAGACTTGACATGTATAAAAAAAGAGATATTAATCCTATTAAAAGATACCACTCTTATTAAAATAGTACTAATAAAATCTATAAAAAAAAAAATCGTCCTAAGATAATAATAAAACCTTTCTTTTTACGCTTGCACCAATAATCTAAGCCTGTCATGCGTTCTACATCATTCTCCTTAGATTGGATATGATTTGCTATCGAATTTTCATCATTGGCTTGCCTTTGTATTGGCATAACATCCCAAGATGAACCTAACTTTAATACCAGCTGACGCAGTGGAAGCAAAGAGATGGCTATCATGTTTCGTTAATTCTGCGAATACCTAAAAAGTGACTATTGAAATAAAATTAAAATCCGTTGAATCACATACAATTGTTGAATGATGATCTTCTACATGTCTATTAATTCTCAGAATACCCGGATAAATAAACATCAAAATTCAAAAACTCAACAAGAGTGTGAATTTTGGAAAAGAGATAAATATTGCAATATGTTGATTTCCATACAAATTCCAGAAAAGCAATTTGCTATCAACTTATTGATTCCATAGAATACCAGGAAAGATATAAGAGACAAAACGATATTTTTATTAAATTAAAAATCTCTTTCTCAATTTTTACAATTCTAGTCTATTTATAGGAGGGGTAGGAAAAAAAAAGACTAAACAGAGAAACCGAACCGAAACCAGAAAACCAATAAGAAAGATACGTTTAACCAGTCCATTGGTTTTGGTTTAGGTTCATGGTTTTAATTTTTTTGATTTTCAGTTTTGGTTTAAGTCTGTAACCGCAAAAAATCAACGGTTAATGGTTAACCGATATCTATAAATATATAATATTGTATATAATTAATTTTTCTAAATATAAAAGGGTAAAGAATTGAAATCCTAATATAATATTATTAAGCATTGGTCAGAGTCTAAATTACTTCCACTACTTATGTTTTATGATATTATAGTTCTATCTATATGAACAAAGTTTTTATTTATTTATCTATTTTTCTTTTAAAAGCTGTTGGTGTTGTGATGGAAAAGAAGTAATAAAAATATGAGCATTTGATATTTTTTTGGGGATGAGTTTGAGAGGTTTTGAAACAATAGATATGGCTATTATTTTCATGTTACTATTCGTATTATTCTCCTTTCTTGCATGAACTGACATGACTTTATCCATTACAGTTAAGAGAAGTTTTTAATAGTATGTAACTTTAGGAAATAAAATAGTTTAGTTTTTTATGGACCAATTGGAAACATGGTTAACCACAGCTTTTAGTTAACAATTATGCTGAATGGTTAAAAATCGAAAATATTAATCGAGAAAAATGGTTAACCATTAATAATGAACCGATTTAGGTTTAACATTTTAAAAAACCGATTCTAATGGTTAGGTTCAAAAAATTGAATCATTGACTGGTTAACCGGTCTATGCCTACCCCTAGATATTAATCTTTTTAAAAGATACTACTCTTATTAAAATAATATCAATGAAATTTATCCAAAAAAAAAAACTTCCTAAAATAATAAGATACCCTTTTCTTTTTATGCTTACACTAATAATCAAAGCCTTTCAAACGTCTTGCATCACTTCATCTCTCATAATATCCATGAATCCCAAAAGCATCTATTATTACTACAATTGTCAACATGTTAGTGCTATAGATAGGCTTGGAAGTGCTTGCAACACCAATCACACTATAAGGGAATGATCAAAATCCATAGCTTGGTGAGATAAGAGAGCAATATTTTTATTATTACTCAACAAGCAATAAAAAATAAGTTATTAATTATATACCAATAAGCAACAAAATACTAAATCATTGAGTATATTGTACGACCTTGATCCCATTGCCTTTTATCGGAATACTCACGCACTTAATTCGAGAAATCAAAGTTTTCATCTAAAATATGAGTGAAAAATAATTTCTTAAGTTTAACAAACTAGAATATAAAATTTATAATTGAAAATTTATGTAAAAGTATTAAGAATTATGATAGTTTTACGGTTTTGGCATATGTATACACATAACTTCGAACAAAACCTTGCTAAGTCTACTCATAAATCGAAGAGCACTTTGTCATGATTACAAAGTTATGAATTTTTTTAAATATTTTGGTGGATTTATGTTTTTGGTGACCAGAAAGCAAGAAAAGGAAAAGAAAATAAAGAAGAAAAGAGAAGGAGGAAAAGGAAAGGATGAAAGCAAATGAAATGTGAGAGGAGGAGAGAGAATATAAAGAGAGGAATTTAGTAGGCAACAAAGGTTGCCATAATTTGTGCAATATATATATTTTTTGGGTCTAAATAACATATACGATAAATATAGGTTTGATAAAATTTTTAGATGAAAACTTACATATATATATATATTATATTAAGTATTTTGAAAACTATGGTATTTTTAAATCTTTAATTAAAAACTTTTATTTTTTAGATCTAATATGTGTTATCATAAACTATAATCTATTTGTTAAGTATTTAAGTTATTAGTGTTTTGATATTTTATAGCCTAATTAATAATTAAATCATCCTTAATTGGATTTTAATTATATTTCATTACTATAAATTTATGGGGTCTCACATTGGGATCGGACTCTTTTTCTAATAAAAAAATCTTATAGCTTGAAAACAATACTATTAAATTTTATACAATTGCTAATATTATTTAATAATTTTTTAGTAAGGATATGAAAACCTCGGAAGCTTCTATGATCCCATCAATGGGATCGTCATTCGAACATGGTTGGATATGATGTGAGCCATTGGATGATGATGGGACCAGTCTCATCAAAATTAATGGTGAGACTATAGAATTTCCCAGAACTCTATATTTGTACTTTACTTCATAATAGCAAATTCCAAAGAATTTACACCTGTAACCTACTTTATGACCCATGATAGGCACTTGGACCTACTTGGTTGAGCATATGATTGGTATATACCCTACCCTTACAATTTGCAACAATGAACATAATAGATGTCCTTGAATTTTTTTGAATAATTTTTTTCTTCTAAAGAACAAGTCCATTATATGGAACTCAAAAAATATACACTATATTGTCTATACTAAACATCATCTGTTCTAGAATCAAATCAAATAAGAACCAAAATAGTTAATTTTGGGTCTTGAAATTAAGGACTAGAATTAGAATCAGAATCATCTCCCATAATTCCAATATGGTTTTATAGAATTGGCGGTTTCCAGTCTAGTTCCGAAACTGTGGAGCCACCAATTTTTTTCTTATTTTCTAAGTTAAAATTAAAAAAATAATAAGTGAATTTTAGTTTTTAATAAGATAATTTTAAATTGAAAATAATAATTAGGTGTAAGAATATTAAATTTATATTATTTGATCATAAAGGAAGGTTCTTTTTTCAGTAGTTATACAAAGTTAAATTGGTGAAATAATAGGTTTTGATTCTTTCACTCCTATTCTCCGATGCTTCTCCCAGGTAAAATTTAGCTATAATTGTATCTTGATAGAACAATTATATATGCTCTCTTAGCAGTACGGTATTTTGATTAATCTTTTGAAACGTGATTCAATGAGTTCAAATAGGATAGTAAAAAAATAAATATATAAATTAAAAAAAATGAAACAATCAATGATAGCACTTCCACATACTTGAATTTTCATTCTTCTTCCTGTTCAATTCGGGATAGAGGCAAGTCATGTACTTGTACTTTTAATTTTTGGTAATTCGGTGTTTAACCTTTAGATTTTGGTAAATTAGTATCTTTATTTTCAAAGTATATATAGTTCGATGTCTCTATTACATAATATTTGATAGACGTTTATTTTGATGATGAGATAATGTCTGTCGCTTGTCCAAAAATTTCGATACTAAACTGCAAAAAATTAAAATTACAACTACGTGATCTGTCATTATTCTACCATCAAAATGAATGTCTATCAAATCTTATTTAATAGAGGCATAAAAAATCATACTTTGAAAATATGAATACTAATTTATCAAAATTTAAAGATAAGGTACTAAATTATAAAAAATAAAAAATAAAAGTACAAGTAGTTGATGTCACATTATCTCGTTCCATATTTGTAAACATAAGACATCAAACTCCTTTTAAATATTATAGCCTTATAGTTGATCTCGCGTATACCTTAAAGTAATTTATGTTCCATGGAACTGAGTCCTAATAATTGTATGCCTTTGCCCATGTGATATGGTACCCTTTTCACAAAACCACAGTGTGCATTTCCTAGCCATCATTTCGACCGCATAGCATTTGGAGAAATGTTGGACAATCATACGTCATGATTCTCTGGATAATATCTACAAATTTGCTATAAATTGTTCTCTTTGAATTTTTTATGATGATAGTAATGGGAAAAAAAAAAAAAAACATGAAATAAGATGCTTTCATCAATTTGGCTTATACTCCGTGCGTTAACATGTTCATATAGTAAATTAATTAATTTTGTAGTTCAAATATTAAATATCAATTTTAAAATTTATGTATCTAATTGAATATTTTCTTAAAATTTAGATATTGATAATGATAATAATAATATCCTAACTTCCTAAGGTCTCATCTGGTTTGTAAGGAAAATAGTTGGAGTGTGATAATTTACAAATAAAGTGTTGTTAGGATTATAAAGACAACAACACATCCACTTATGCCCGAGATGGAATAGTTAATCCTTTCCATTTGAAATAAACTTCTTACTTTATGCCCCAATGTAACATTGTCAGGTACATGGGTCTATATGTTTTACTATTTATGAATTTTGAGATTTTCCGATTTATATGTTCATGTTTTTTCTTGGGATTTATATCCTATGATATGAGTATTCAAATTTGATTTGATTATATGAAATCTAACTAGGAATTTATGGTCATTGTATCGAGTTTATTTATGATAGCTATTTCCGCTTAAATTAAATGATAAATGAGACCTGGTTTACAATTTGCCATTTTTGGTGCATTACTATGTTTAGCAATGTATGCGGTATGATGTGTGTGTTTGTGCACGGAGTATTTCTATTTCATGCATTGGGTTGTGTAGTTTACCTAAGTTAGAATATGGGTTTTAAGAAAGAGAAAATGCCTAAGTCGATACTAAAACTTTACTTGAAAATTTAATTTGTTACCTAAACTTTAAATTAGCCAATTTATTATTTAATTAAAGTTTTCGTAACAATTAACTAATTCAGTAAAATTGTTTATTTTGTTTTTAGACGTAGGGAAGAAGTGGTCTATTATTATCAGATAATATTAGGAGTATCATTAAAAATTTAATAATACACTCTCTTTAATATTTGCAAACAAAATAAATAACAAAAATAGCCAAGAAAAGTAAAGGGGGAAAATTATAAAGATATATACAAGTAAATGATTTTTAAAATTTGAACTATTTTCATGAGAGTAGTAAAACTTCATATTCTATTCTCAATATTAAGGGACAGTGTGGTGGCTTTTTTTACCTCTCATTTTAATCTCTATATATAAATATATTCCTTAAATCTGTATCGCTAAGATGGAATATATTTTTATTATTTGGCAAGACAACTAGCGGTTTATTATATCGGTATAAAACATAAAATAAAAAAGTACACTTTATTGCATTGTGATTGACTTGTCTTGATGATAGAGATAACGACAGTTGACAAAAAAAAAAAAGGTTTATAATTTAACAATTTTAAACTTGAGATGCATAATTGCAAAAATGCCTATAATTGAGTTGTAAACCAAGACATTGTCCACAATATTTAAAAGTGTCGTCATTATTTACAAGAAATAAATATACCTTAAAAGTATTCTTCATGGGAACTTCTACGATCTTGTCATAATATGATAGTGCACTAATATGAAAACTAAATGGATAAAAAATAAGTATAAAAAATTTCAGGGGTTTGATCATTATTGAAAAAATATCTAGATTATTCATTAATATGAAAGGACCGATCCAAGTCCCATTGTAACAACCTTAGGACTATAGAATTCACCGTTCTTCATTTGATTTACATATGTTCTATAAAGGAAAATTCCATTCCTTAACAATGTAGGACTAATTTTTATTATTAATCTTTTTTATGACCTCTATTTCTTTTTTCTTTAGTTTTCATTCTATACAATTTAATTGGATTTGGTTGTGTAAAAATGAATAAACATCATTGATAATTCTTTGGGCAAGGTATAGATACCCTTCAAGTAAGGTTTGGATGCCTCCCATAAATTATGCAAGTTGTGAGGTTGGTCTTTTGAGCAAGTTAGGTTCTTTGGTCTCAATCTTGGCTCCTCTGTGGTTTGTGTTGATTCATTTCTTAACTCTTGATTTTGCATTACGAGTTTGAATCATGATCCACTATTTATTTGCTTTAGGTTTGGATTTCAATTTGGATCTCATCATATTCTCCCACTTAAAAGTAGATTTATCTCAAATTTTAAAGCTTTAGATTGTTTGTGATCCTTTAGTGTCAACTACCATCCTAGAAGAAGTAGAAACATGATAGCTCAATTGAATATAAAATAGCATCAATATTTATAATTCTTTGTGCTCTTTGTGTGCTTAAGTAACTTAATTCAAGAAATCCATTTTTTTTTTAAATAATTACAGAGCTTTCAAATAATATGTTCCTCTTTTGCATCAAGAGCACCATGCTAACACGACCCACTAACTTTTGTTTGAGGGTTGCAATCCTTTAGCTTGTTGGTGGGTATTCTAACCACTAAGGTTAGGGGATAGTTAGATTTTTAAAAAAAAAATTTAAAGCTTCTACATTTTTCATTATTTTTTATTTTATTTTTCCTTTTTCTATTATTTTCATTACTTTAGTTACATGCAACACATGTTTAAGAAGATAAGTGTAAATGACATGGAGATCTTTTAGGAGAATGGAGATAGATGGAGATTAATTGTAAACACATGAGACTAATTGATATAAAATGTATAATACCATTTTAAAAATATGGATAAAAAATTAAGGGTAAATGCCCTAAATGGTACTTGAATGTTCATGAAAAGCACGATTAGGTACCTGAACTTATAAATTGATCATTTTAGTACTTAGTTGAAGTTTTCAAGCACCTTTATGCTACCTTCATTATTTTCGTCAAATTCGTCTACTGAGTTGGACACTTTAGCCAATGAGCATTGGATAGGTGGCTCAAATGCAATTGAAATTATCTCCTACATTAGATTAAATTTAAATATGAAAAAATGCAGTAAAATTTTGGGTGATTGAGTTAGTCGTACCAACAGTGCACTACTTAAGTTGAGTTAAAGAGCTGTGTCTTGTAAGTTCAAAAATCTCTATATTATCAAAGCAAATAAACCCAAATTGCCACGAACCTTACATAAATTAGAAAACCTAATATAAGAAGAAGCCCTAATTCAAGAAGAAACCCTAAATACATATAAGCCACATTTGAAGAGAGTGAAGCTTCACTCATGGTAGTACATCACCAGCTGCATTACACTAAACCACAATTAGTAGAAAGACAATACAGATCCCACTTTTATAGTTGTGGTCCATGAATGATAGGGTTGGACCAATAGCAACACCACTTTGTTGTACACATCTACTCCTTGTGGTACCCACATTCGAAGAGTGGTGCTTATCTTAGTTGCGTGCGCATTGTGTGTCTTACACGAAGGGGTCAAAGCACTTTTGAGAAACGCAAAATGAAAACACCTACCTCAAATTGTAGTAGAAGTTAATGACTTGTTGCTCTCTCTGCATGCTTTTTACAAACACTAGGTCTTTTTTGGTTTAGGATAGCTTCATTCTATTTTATAAGTTCATGTAAGCTTACCGTGTTATTTTGTTCTATCGTTTGCTTATTATACAAATATAATTGTCATGGAAAACACATGTGACAAATCTGAGTGGATGTAAAGACTATTCGTTGACATCTTAATACGTATGATAGATGACACTTTTTCATTCTGTGGCATTGTGAAGACATCATATTAAAGTTAGTAGGTGCCAACAAACGCTCTCATTAACCTAAGCCAATAGTGCATGTAGGTTCCGCAGGCAGAAGTACACTAATCTAATATACTGATGAGGGTTGTAAACTTGTTATGCACATATCTTATCAATGCTAATTTTGTTCTTTTTTGGCTTGCATGGTGAACCTGATGTTACATACCAGTAGGAGATTCAAAGGAGATGGACAAGCCCAACAATATGATAGCATTGAGCGGTTAGGGTAGATAGTAGACTTGGATGCAGTGAATGAAGCTGCCTTCCTTTCATTCTTCTCTAACTTTGGATTTGTCAACATCAACAAGTTATTTTTTCTCGTTCCAGGCAAGACACTTGTTGATGGCCTGTTGTTGCAACCTTAGGGTGAAGATGCCCCCTGTGGTGGAATGGTAGCAATTATTAATGTACATGGAAGTGGACATGTTTATGTTTAGCATGCTGATGGTGAGCCCACCTACGATGGGGCATGTCTACATGCGATAGTGAGATAACACCTGAGTCTAAGGAGGAAGAGGAGATTATAGAAGTTGACCGTTTGTCAGATGGTGATGACGATGAGGTACTTGTAGCGAGATCCATGAAGAATTCTTTCCTCATAAACAGTGGCAATTACTGCATACAAGGTTTTGAAATGGATGTAGATATGGTGTTTGATGATTATAGGGAGGATGTTCAAAGAGCAAAGAACAAGGGTTGTGTTGAAGGCAATGTATCACAAAGTGTCATTGAAGTTGATTTTTTGGATGATTAAGGCAGTTTCTTTATAGGTTCTAGGAAAGAGGAGGATGGCCAGGTAAAGCCATCTAGAAGACAAAGAAGTAAGGATGATTATGACCCTACAATACTAGTCCCACTTATTGTTGTAAGGATAGTCTTTAAGAGCAGAGAACAATTCAAAGAGTGTATGCCTAAATATTCATTTGCCGATAAGAGGGACTTAAGGATGACATTGAATGACAACAGGCAGGTTCAGTATAAGTGCAAAAGTGAAGGATGTGACTTCACCATATTTGCATCTACTTAGGGCCAGACAAAGGAATGGTAGTGAGAGATAAGCACTTGGATTTTAGTTGCCAATCATTCTCCAATAGGCGTGTCACCTATAAAGTTCTCAGGACAAATTTTCCTATCCAAATGATGGTTGTTGACATAAAACATTTGGCAAAGGAAGAGCTTCTAGTTGATGTTACTTACATACGGTATAGGAGGACGGAGGATTGTGCCCTTAAAATTATCAACACGTGCTATAAGATGGAGGTTGATCGATTATGGGATTATGCCTGTGTGCTCAAGAATGCATCTAAAGGCCTTTCTAAAGAGGTTCAAATGCCAACCCTTCATGTCCACTACACTTCAAAAAGATGTTGATATGTCTTGATGCATGTCGATTGGGCTTCGTAGAGGGATGTAGGCTCATCCTTAGCCTATAGGAGAATTGAAGGGAGACTTATTGAGTGCTATTGCATGAGATGGGAATGAACAAATGTACCCAGTAGCATGGGCCCATGTTGAGGGTGAGAGCATGGACAACTAAGGTTAGTTTATAAGTCAGCTTGATCCAATTGTGGATATCAAAGCATTGATGTCGTTTACCACCATAAATGAGATGGAGAAGGTAATTGTCCATCTCCTAATATTCACTTAATCTATATAGTGTTGATATGTTACCATGACTTTGCTTATGTATTGCTTATGTATTCAAACAAATTGTTATAGTGTTGATATGGTACTATTACCTTGCGTATGCATTCACTCAAATTGTCATGTGCTCTTTCAGTTGTAGGGGTAAGAAGCAGTAATGTCCAAAGATTACCCATAAGTGGAACACAACTTTTGCACAAGGCATTTCTTTGCGAACTGGTGAAAGAAGCACAAGGGAAGAGAGCTTCAAAGATTTTTCTAGAAGGCATGCAAAGCGTCAACTAAAGCAGAACTCCATGAATGCCTTGCGAAAATAAAGATAATAAAGTTGTCTGTAGTAGAATATATGCTGAGATGAAGCCCAGAGCATTAGTCAAGGGCATTCTTCAAGCACAACTCAAGATGCAACGTCGTGGACAATAATATGTTGAAGTGCTTCAAAGCTACTATAGTCGAAAGAAGACATATGTTGATAATCTTGATGATGGAGTGTGTTAGGAAGCAATTAGCTTTTTTGTATTGACACCCACTCACATAGATGGTTTAATGCTTTTTTTTTCATACTTCTAGGTAATGGGCCGAATTGTAGCAAAGTTAGAGGAAGGTTCATATTAGACTAATCGCTTTACTCCAAGAATAAGAACAAGCATTGAGTGACACAAGTCAATAAGTACAAGTTGCTGCCCACTTCTGAGTGTTAGGATGGAGTTGAAAGCATTACAAGGAATGGAGACATTCATGGTAGATCTCGAGAATAAAAGTACACATGTAACCTATGGGGGTTAAGCGACATTCCATGTGCTCGTGCTGCATCATGCTTGATATATTTGTCATGAGATGTGGAAAATTACATTAATGAGTACTATATTGTAGAGAGGCATAAGATGACATATTGGCATGTACTGCTCCCTCCACTAAGCACAAAGTTCTAGACGAAAACTAATCAAGAGAAGATTCTTGCACTGATAATGAAGTAGTTACCTAATAGGCTTAGCCTGAAGAACAACACAAGGGAAAAAAGGCGAAGGGAGTGGATCCTATAAGTGGCTCACTCAATCAATGGCATACGTGTTGTGTGGGCGGAAGGATCACAATGTTAGAGGATGTATGCTGTCTTCTTTCTTCCAAAATATTGTGACTTAATGTAGTTATATTATGTGCTGCTTATCCTTATTCCCAAAGTGGTAGCAACCATGTTGGTCGTAGCGTGATGATGGAAGGCTATCAACATAATCCTGCTCTAACACAAGATACAACATAAGTCAAGCAACTTCGACAATAGACCACCCCTGCGATAACCAGTAAAGGAATAGGAACAAAGCATAAAAGGCCATTACGATATATATGAAATCTATCACACAATTCATTTGAGACACAAAAACACAATTAGCAACTACATAATCTGATAACATTCTATTTGTATGTAGAAGCAAGCTCCAAAGGTGAATGCATAACACCTCCCCAATTGGAGGGCATATCGGTTGGTCTTGCTTAGATGTGCTAAGCACTTACCACACGTCGATCACATACCATATAATCCCCTACCACCTTAGTACCTGAACCTTCATGTGATAATGAGATTCAACAGGAAGTGCCACTAGTGGCACCACTCCCCGCTCCTATGGTGACAATCGTAGCTATTGAGAGCAGCATCAAACTCAGCTTAGTATTGTTGTGTTGTTAATTTTAAATATTTTGTGCATATAATGTTATCTTATGGAAATGTTTTCTTGCATCATGAAGACATTTGTAATTGTTAAATGTGTAGTCAGGTAGTAACTGTGGCATGACAACACAATACATTGCCAGGAAGAAGCATTCACCCTCATGTGTACAGTTGAAAACACAAGAGCAACATCCGACCACACAAAGGTGACAAGCACAGTTACAAGTTGTTCTTAGTGAAGCAGATAGGTTAAGCGAATGCCACAATCAAAGGGGAATATTCATATCGAAAATTTCTATCAGAAAAAAAAACACTAGGTGTCCTTCTACAAATAATAAGTTCAGATGATGATGAGGGAGGGAGCTTCATGGTAACGCAAGAGAGCTGAAAGAGATGGTGAATTGAAGTACACATGCTTTGTCAATAGTTGCTTTTTTTTTTCTTTTGATCATCCCCTGTAGATTATGATTATCTATAATGTGTATGTTGTGATTGGAGGAAGATAAAGTGCGACACTCTAGCTATTTTGTTGAAAGACATCCCTTGGGATGCTTGGGTATGTGGCACATTTTCATGTCTTGTCATAGTAATATCTTATAATACTTTTGGCCATAGCTACTGCTTTTGATTTTGGGCATCACGCAGGTAGCTATGATGAGCACCTGGTGGTTATGTGCATGGTGAAGGATATGACAATATCTGGGTTATACTTACTATTTGTAATTAATGGGATGATGATATGTAATGGCACCACATGCTGTCATTCCTGTTTCTTTTATGTGTTGGCTTCATGATGAAAAATCATCTTGTTATTTATTATGACACGGATTGAACAACGATTGATGCTAAAGCACACAACACATGAGCAGTATTTTTTTTTACCTAATTGGTCAAGGCAAGACAAAATCACAAAATGTTGGTACAGAATAATAACAATATGTCTTCATAACTCTTACAAAAAAGTCCTATCATGTGTAGTATTCTAACATATTCTTATCTTGGATATTTGTTCCTAGCTTTTAATGACTCGTATATACTCAGCACGTATCATGTCAGATATAGTACAAACAGGAAATGCAATTGAAAATCATTGATTAAAATTTAGGAAGAAAAAATTGATCTTTTTATACATGTTAGCTTAGTTTGTAGTATCCTTTTGATAGTTTGTTATAAAGTGTAAAATATGGAAATTTAACTTCATCATACGGCGTTATGACTACTTTCATGAAATACAATATGCAATGTATGTGAAAGGAAATTAGTACTTCGAATTCCTTGTGCTTTGATGCGAAGATTGAAAATAAAATGTAATGTGCAATCAAAGTAAAGTAGGAAAGGATAAGGACATCAAATATATGAGAACAACTACATTATACCAACATGGACTTCAAGTCAGTTACAAAAGATACACTATCAAAACATAGCACCTACTTTCATGGCATCCATTCTAAATACACATTTAGCAATATGGACTAAGTGAAAATATAAACTAGAATACTAGAGGGGAGGGAGAGGGGGGTGGGGGGTGTGTGAATTGAGTATTTACCCAAAAATTCAAAATAAATAATTTTCAAATCAGTAGATTAAAATAAAAGGATTTATAGCGGATTTAATAAACAATAAATAGAATGTATAAAATAAAAGAGAGGATAGTGAAAATCAAGCCACAAATATAATGTGAAGTTTGGCTCTTTGCCTACTCGTCACGATCCACCAAATGTCTCTTTCGAGGTCTTCACCACCGCTTCAATTAATTTCAAAAGTTGACTCAAGATGAGCAACATTACACCAACAGAAAATAAAATATTTCCTTTCTCTCTCTAAGTGCTTTTATAATAAACTAAGCACTAGAGTAAATTTTTTCTCTCTTAATAATTTGCAAATATTATTTATGAGAGAAGAGAGAAAATGAATTCGTTTAATCACAGTTAATGAACTCGTAAAATAATTTGGCACTCCAATTGCCGACACCACAATTTGCTTTCTGGGTGTCGGTATAGGTAGGGCAGCTCATAGAAATTCAAAAGTTCTTTGCGGTAAGCGTTCTTACCTTCCAAATATTAAATGCACTCCAATGGCTCTTTTTCTTTCCACATTACCTTCTGACTTTAAGCCATCATGCCTTAAGTACCCTTTGCGCCTCATTTTTTCGTGCCCAGATTTTGCTCTCAACAGCTTCTTATATGCGTGCATTGTCAAGCTTCAAAAAAAGAATTTTCGAGCCCTAAACTTGATCTTTGACAGTACTGTTTGCTTCTTTAGCTTCGTCGAGCCTCAACTTTTTGGCACATCGAGCCCTAAACTCTTGATATTGCGAGGCCTAAATTTGACCCTTGACATGCTTCTGTTTTGCCCCAATATGCTCCTTGTTCTGCTAAAAATCTGCAAAAAAACTCCACAAATATGCATAAAACACACACATATATTCATAACTAATCAAGTGTAGTTTACAACAAATAGATGGTTATTTGTGCATTATATTGTTTTATCAAAATTTATATTAAATACTCAAGTTCAACACTAAGTGTTCCTTACAAAATTACCATTCCCATAATTATACTGAACAAAGCTCGACACGATATAGGGAGCATGTTCCACTATCACGATTGCCTTCCAATGAGCCAAAAGAAAGCAATGCCCATCCATGTGTTAATAAGCATGTACTTACAGAAGTAGAACATCAACATATTGTGTCTATGATTTTGATCCGTTGGGTGTAGATCGTTATAACCTCCCTTCATGTTTCTGCACTGCTGCTATTGCACTTCAACTCCTCCTCTCAATATGAGGGACTCAAAGGTACTAAAGTCTACACTTAATTGTTTCCTTTCGACTCTCAACTTCTCAAACTTAGATTTGACATCCTTAGCTCTATTTCAACCAGTTTTAACTACTTCCAATATGTTGCTATCACCCTTGACATTGTAGTGAGCTTACTAAAATTGAAAGTAATTGCATCCATCATCCTACACGTTAGCCATCTCATTGTCAATATATTAAAGTTGTCCGTGCAATGCCTCATCCAATGGAAAATTAAGCTCGTAACATACCATATTGTATCTAAGACATCCATAGAAAAGTCGACCATTATTCGTCTTTGCTCATACCATCGATAGCCTTGCTTTTAAATGGCACTTGCACAACACAGGACCATATGCACTATTAACTAAATGCCCTAATGAATTACTTGACAACTCACCTAATTTTTCCATCTTGAAAACATTTAACAAATTAGACAAAGTAGCATAACATAAAGGAAAGGTGGTCATATGATGGTAAAGGGTAAAGTCGGCATGTGATGCAAATTAAACAGTAATGAGATACAAAATTAAGATGTAATGTTCTAAACAACAACCAAAAAAGCAAGACGTAATGGGTGTCACATTGTTTGACAAGGAATGGGTCCCATTGATTAGCTCATAAAATTGAACACATACTAAGTGGGAGCTCTTCCTTGCAATCCATAACAAGGAGATTGACATTGGCAATTTGAAAGTGCCAACTACAACGAAGTGCGTATAGCAGCGTAATGGGGGTATTAAGGTTTCCCTCAATCGTATGTCTCAAAAAATAATAATCATCGTGATGAGATTCAATGTGAAGTGGGAATAAATTGTCTTTACAAATAACAAGTAGGGAAAAGGGTTGTATGGAGTAACATGACAACAGATTAAACATACTATTTGACGAACAAGGGTCAGTCTTTATCTTCAAATAGCAATGCCTGAGGGTAGAAACTTCACCGATATATATCGTCTACTGAGTCGAATCTTCTGCTTCAAGGATCTCCTGTTCTTTTGTCTAGATTGTGCGCTCAATGTATCGAGCATAGGGTTTTATCGTCTCTTTCTTCCTCATTCTTGACCAAGGTTACGAACTATTCTGACTCTGATTGTTTTTTCAAGCATCTAATAATATATAATAGTTTGTGAAATGACCCAAAGTTAATTTCTAATTAATACATGTAAATTGACTGTTGCATGTGTGTATGTGTATGTGTAGAATGAATTGTGGTGTTTGATATAATTGTATATGTTAGGAAGTAATAAATAGATTAGTCTATGGTAATATATTTAGGATGATAGTTTACTTATGTTATCAATTATTATGTTAATGCAAATGGTTGTTGTGGTAATTAATACATAATGAATTAAGTTTATTTTAAGCTAAGTTTGTAGTTTTTAACTTAGTAGATTTTTTTTGCCCTCTTAAGCCCCAATATAAGCCCAATTAAAGCCCAAAGCCTTTCCCAAATCTGCCCTAAAAGTCAATATTAATATGGATAAACATCAAAGCCTATTTGTACAATTAAGACATTCCAAAACAGAGCAAAGGGAAAGAAAATTCGTAACTCCTCCAAGACCAAAATTTTCAACATCCAAACTAAGCTTTCTTGACTCAACACACAGAATCCTTCCCAAGCCTTATATATACATTAAGGTAGTTTATTTGGTGTTTAAAGTGCTTTATTTCCCTCCTAGTCCATGAAATATGCATGTGTGGTATAATACAAGTAGTTGATATGTTAAATTCTTGTTGAGATGTTGTAGAGTTGTTAGGAAAGCTTTAGAATGCTTGAGATGCTGTAGATAAGCTGTAGAGCTCTCATGTGGTTTGGAATGAGTTGGAAGAGTTGAAATGTAGAAATTTTTTGTCTTTGGAAAACAGAGGAATTCTGCAACTCGAATTGCAGTGTACGCCGCCTCGTACGCCGCCGGTGTACTTACCGGCGTTAGGATTTTTATTTCAGATCTTTTGAAAATTATCTTAAACACCGCCAGTGTTGAAGTCGAAATTTGCCGATGTTAGAATTCTGATTTCTAATCTTTTGAAATTTTTCCTAAACGCCACTGGCATTGAGGTTGAAATTGCCGGTATAAAGACTCAAAGGTTCTGTATATAATGCATACTTCTTAATGCCGCTTTATATGCCACCGGTTGTATAATGCTACACTGTCGTCGTTAAGGTTTGCATTACAGGCGTTAATGGCCAGCGTGGACTTTGTAAATTTCAAAATTTCTAACTTCTTCCAACATCTTCCAATACATGATATATGACTTCTTGATCAAAGATTTGCTATATATATATATGTTATGTAATGACTTTGGATTGTTTTTGCATAAGATTCAATAATTTTCCTAAGTTCTAACCTAGTGAATATAAGATTGACTTAGGATAGTAATGTGATATAGTTGATTTATCTGGAACAGAGATAGATACTCAGTTGGAGATTCCCATCGATTCTCAATCTGAACTAGGTACACAATACTTTGATTGATTGTTGCTTAGGATAGGCATATACCAATTTAACCTTAATCAAAGAATAATGAAAGATATTGAAATTGGTTGTGCTTTATGTCATTGAATCCGGATTCGGGGAGCGACAACCTTATCATGATGCAATGGCACGGTAGTTTAGGCACTTAGCCCAATCTTTTGTCATGATGCAATGACTCAAATCCATGATGCAATGGCTCACCATGATGCAATGCTGGTTTCTTTTATTGGCTAAGTGGGTAGCTAATAGGGTTAACTGTATCGGTGTATTCTCTACTTAGGCTCGAAATGAAATAATATGTTTTAGTTCACGGGTATGAGACCGTTGAACTAATTGATGTTATAGACCAGGATAAGTGGAGTGTATAAAGGAGTGTGAACCTTAGATGATGCTATTAATATTCTTTATCGGTTAGATATAGGAGATATGGATATCCAGTTTATCTATATCAACCCCCTGAGCAGCTGCTATTACTCAGGACCCTTAGAATTCCCAAGCTTGAATCGGAGTTTGAATACTCTAGTGTTATTCTACTTACTTAACTAAAAATAATGAAGTTATGGTGATTTATTGCATTGCATTTAGTTAAGTATGCATGGCATATGTATTTGTTTGCACTATTATGTACTGGGCCTTTGGCTCATGCTACTATCTTGCAGGTGACTTTGATGATAACTCTATATTGATATATGCTATGGGACTGACTAGGGACTTTATGGATGATTAGGAGAGAGAGACCTAGTATGTGCTTAGGATTCCTTTTAATGTAATTTTTGTGAAGTGTTTAGGCTTATTTGTTAAGCCTTAAAATGTATTTCAATTTGAATTGTATTTTTAATGTAGCTAGGTTGTAAGTAAGATTCTATGTTTATGTGATCCTTGGGAAGTCGTAATGTATATATATGATATATGTCTTGTATATAGGTGATGACCTACTACTTATGTAGTGGTAGTGTTTCTTAGTTCAAATCATGTGAATGTTATATTTGTTTTAAACAGGTAGCCATTACAAACACTTTTTTTTAAGACGACCTTATGTATAATACTTGAATATTTTTCATAATATTTGGGTATTATGCATGGTCGGAAGATTTGACACACTTAATATATGGGTTAAGTGGGCCGGGTCTTTACAGTTGGTATCAGAGCTTTAGTTTATATGACTGCTTTTTAAATGAGATTGCTAAATATGATTTGACTTTGAGTGTAATGTGATTTGTTTGGAATAAACTTAAATTGACTTGAGTGACATGAATGTTTCAATTATTACCTTGATTGTTTGCTTGATTGTTGATTGAATGACATTTCATTAGGATTGCACATTTAATAAAGGCCATGCATATATTGTATGTTGATCATAAATGGATAAGACCCGAAGACAGACTAGACAACAGTCGAAAAGAGAGGACATGCTGCCCCCTCCTTCACCGTCAACTACTCAAGCTTCTATTTCATCATCTATTCCAGCTTCTACTACTACTCCATCTCCTGCTTCTGCTTCTACAGCTCAAGCTCCACAACCATCTCCGATGCCCTAAATGCCTTCTTTTCCACCAATGCCAGAGATGACACAAATGCCAATTGGAGATCCGAATGCTATGTGTGCGATATTCAAAGATATGTTTGCTATGATACAATAGTATCAACAAATGATGTACCAACACCAGCAACAGTTTATACAACAACGTACTCCTCAAGCGATGGGACATGGAGCAAATGTGCAAGGCAATGAGAGGAATGACCAAGTTAAATTATGATTTTGTCGAGATTATGCCAGAATTTGATAGAACAGTTTCAGATCTTACTGCTGCTGAGCATTGGGTTGAGGAACTAGAGAAAGCCTTTGCAGCTAGTGAAGTACCAAAGAATAAAAAGGTTGATTGAGCGGTTTATATGCTCAAGAAGGATGCAAATAATTGGTAGAGATTGATAAGTCAAGACATGGTGAGACCGATTTCATGGTTTAGATTCAAGGAAGCTTTCTTCTACAATCTTTTCCCAACACGGTTCAAGAACAAATGATTTCAGATTGGCTGAGTCTAGGCAAGGCAATAGAACAGTTGAAGAGAATTATGCAGAGTTTTGTAAATTGCTCAACTTTTTGGAGGCGTATACAATGATGTAAGTTGAAAGTTCAGAAATTTCAGATGGATTGAATATGGAAATCAAGGGAGAAGTTAAAATGTTTCACTTCTGACCTTATCAGATGCTGTGAATAAGGCGAAGCTAGTAGAACATATTCAGAAAGAGAACAAGACCCAAAGTGATAGGTGAGCTACATTTCTAGGAAAAAGACTTGCACCCTTCTCCTTATAAGAAGTATGATAACTATGGCAAAGGGAAGAAACCATTTCCGGGAAAGAAATTGAATTTGGGATCTTCTACTAAGACTTCTACTCCCTTCAACACATTTGAGAAAAGATGTCCTAGATGTTTCGGGCCTCATGAACAAACTCAATGTAAGTGGACTCCGGGAGTATGTTTTGCTTGTGAGAAAGTAGGACACAAAGCTTCCGAGTGCAAGGATCCGGTGTTATAACCTATTTTCTGTGCCTATTGCAAACAAAGAGGGCATCAAGTAGCTAATTGTACAACTAAACCAAAGAATGATGGTCTTAACCCTGGGAAAGGAATGACAGCAGCTAGGATCTTTGCTTTACAACAATGTGAGAAAGCTCCATCAGTAGATACTCTAGCAAGTACTATAATGATTACAAATCATCTAGCATATGCATTAATAGACACTGGTGCAATGCATGCATGTTTGGCTGAAAAGTTTGTGAATGAGTGTGGTTTGAAATTTGAAGTGTTGACTGATAGAGTAATGAGTATTAATACTGCTTTGGGTGTGAAGTCTAGACAGCCTTGTATTTGTAGAGAAGTTAATGTAAGAATTGCTAATAGTGATATGCCAATTGATATGATGGTTTTGTCTATGGTTGATTTTGATGCAATTTTGGATATGAATTGGTTAAATATGTATAAAGTAATTATAGATTGTAATAAGGCGGAGATAAGTTTTGATCTGGAGAGTGGGAAGGTTACTCATGTCTTGGAGAGGAAGAGACCTAAGAGTACGTATACAATGGAGTTACGGGAGAAGACTTTAGAAATAGTTGTAAATGGTGAAGAGCTTGATATTGGTGTAGTACCCGTGGTGAGAGACTTTGTAGATGTTTTCCTTGAAGAATTACCTGGGTTACCACCAGATAGGGAAATTGAATTTGGTATTGAAGTGATTCCGAGGACCACTCCTATATCAAAGGCTCCTTATAGACTGGCTTCTGCGGAATTGAAAGAATTGAAGATTCAGTTGGAGGAATTGCAAAAGATTGGTTTTATTTCAACCTAGTATTTCTCCAAATGGGTAACTCACCAAATGGGAGGTGCCACGTAGCAAATACTCATTCACTTATTTAAACACATGTGCTACCATTATAAATTTGGCATATCATATAGCATAAAGGTGCTCAAAACTTCAACGAAATATCAAATTCATCAATTTTTAAGATCAGATATTTAATTACATTTTTCAAAAAAGTTCATCTACCATTTAGGGCATTTACTCAAAAATTAATATGCTAATAAAAATCCAACTAATTAAATTATCGGTATCCATGCATTGGAGTATTGAAACTAGAGTTGGTGATGGCTCAAGTACCAGGCAGCATACAAAAATTTTGGATCTTATCCTCGTCTTGTCACCCGCCCTGACTTCATCAAGCATGCACTAGTCTATGTACCATGTATTATCATTCATATTTCGTAAACTCTCTCTGTGTAAATAATCCAATCCGGTAGTTTCATTCCTTTAGTTTTCTATTGCATCCCGTTTTTAATAGTCGAGTTGAATTTAATCAAAATCCTATTTGATGTTTTGGCAGAAGGAGTTGGGTGATAACCATGGATTCAATAGCCTTTTCTCTCTCTTCGTAGAAATGACATTTAGGCTTTAAAAACATACCTTCACTATTATTATTATTATAATAATGACCATCTGTGTTTGCTCGCTAGACGCCGCGAGTCTTGTAAAATTAACGGGATTTTCCTTTTAAGGTTCATGGATATTACAAATTTTGAAGAAAGTTATGAAACTCGTCTCTTTTCCTAATTTCTCTCAATTAATGGGTTAATGGTTGAGATTTTTTAAACTCTTACAATATTGACATTATTATGAGGCCATTTTTTTAATAATTTCAATAATTAATTATGGGTGATAATATTACATGGGTAATTTGTAAATTCTCCTAAAATATTATTATTATATCATATTTTTTTCCTCATATGTCTGGTATATTTAATAAATAATTGAAGGATTTGATTCAAATATAGATTTAATTGATTGATATCATAAACATTTGTAATTAAAATGTTTTATACTTTTACTTTTTATTAATCTTGATTCGATCCTTAACCCCTAGAATGTACGGATCAACCCCGATCTAATTCCAACAATACTAAGAATTAATAAGATTGTTAAGAAAATGAGTAAAAACCCATGAGGAACGTCTTCCTTTTTGAATCATTGAACTTATACATACATTTCTTCTTATCATCAGCTATGTAATACATTTTTTCGTCTTAATTCATCATTTCGATATATTATTTGGATAAAACTATATATAAGTATTAAGACTCAACTTATTATATTTTTATTTTGTGCGGTCCCAAAGGAGCGTGAGGAGGGTGTGGTAAGCTCGGTGGAGGCTTGTAAATTCCATAGTCGTTAAGGCCATTGATCTGCAAATCCATTCTTTCATTGAGGAGGTTTGCCCTTGATTCCTCACCCTTCGAATCCCACTGCATGCATATTATTATCCAAATATTTCGTCAAAATTTAATATAATTGAACTTTACTTTAAAAATCTAAAAGGAAGAAATTGAAATTGAATTGTGATCATAGATATGGAGAAGTTTTAGATAGAGTATCAATTTATCATCAACTAATGAAAAAAAAAAAAAAGAGTGAAAAATGGCTGAATCGGTTGGCCAAAAGAAAAAAAAAAAAAAACAACATTAATAAAGACCCAAAGGTAAAACGATTATTTTTATTCACTCAAGTTTAAGTAATAGGTCTATCATAACCTGATCAAGCAAAGATGTGTCTAGTGAAACTTTTTCTTCGATTGTCTTGAGGCTCCCTATAAAAGAGGTGTTAAGTGAATCGATAAACATATAAAAAGGTCAACCAGTAAAATCCAAAGAAAATATATGTGTTAAAGTGAAAGAACTTATTCTTACTAGTTGAAGGAATAGCCAAAGTTGAGAGAATGCACGAGAAGCCTAACATCAGTATTAGCAATTTGATCATCCCCTTCATTTTTGTGTGGTCTAAGATCTTCAACACAGATTTTGGGCTATTACAAAAATAATTCATATATTTCAACAAGGTGGTCTTTTTAAACTCGCAAATAAATGTTGGGAAAAAAGAAAAAAAACAACTCGCAAATAAATGTAAAAAGAAAAGCGCCATAAATACATAAAATCTGGGATCCTGTGAGATTTTCTTTCCATTAATAGTTAGATTGTAGGTCTTTAATAAAGAAAAGCAAAAAGGAAAAGAAATCACTTCTTCTTAGTATTAGTAGGAAATGAATCATACTATGCTTGAAATTTAATAAAATAGCTCGTTAATTAAGTTTACATATTTCATTAGAAATTCAATTGGAGTGAGTTTAAAAATGAATCATTGTAAAACTAGAAATTCTACCTAGAATTATTTGGGGGATTCATAGAATTGGAGTCTAGATTCGTAAGATTCCACAACTAATGTAAATTTGTTTGCAAAAATGGTAGATTTACATACTATACTAACAAAACTTTAAATAAATGATAAAAATAAAGAACTCAACATTAATTTTAGTTATGTACAACCAAAATATAAGTTGTACCAATCACAATTCATATGCTCTTGTTAATATGATTAATACAATCCTAATAATTATTTACGTTTACTAGTAATTCACAGTCTACAATTACTAAGATGTATTGTGGATTGTTCAAATTATTATGTACAAGTAGTTGGTTTTTTACAGTATTGGACATTTTAACGCTCACTATATATTTGCACAAAAAATCATTAAATTTATGACAAATAAATTACATACATAAAATTTTAAAAGGGGAGAAAATATAGCACTCTATATATTTGTTTAATTTCTGTTTCAATCATTTAAAATATATCAAAGTATATAACCCTCAAGAAAATAAACCTCTAAAAAAGAAAAAAATAAAGGAGAAAGAAATAAAAAAACCTAAAATTAGGTTAGCTTAAGATAAATATCAAGAACTGACCCCAAAGTTCATAAATATTAACATATTAAATTACTTGCTTTTTTAAAGTTCAAATAGAACAAAAATGTATAAAACTACTACACTACAATTCTATTATTGATTTTACCATGATTCTACTACCGATTCTACCACCGATTCTACTACCCATTCTATAATGTAGAATCATGAGTCTACACAAATTTGCTCCAAAAACGATTTTGTATGTGAGTTGAATCGAAATTGCATCATCAACTCATACACTTATAGAAACGCATTAGTTGACTCACGAGTTTGACAACCATTAATCATACAAAATCTAAACTCAATACAAACAAAATATTTTACAACCTGGTAAAAATTTTATAAATATTTTTTAATCAAACCCGCAACCCACCTCTATAAGAATTATGAAGATCCAAAACTTGCCCCATTCCATCCCATTTAATTAAATTTTTATCGTCAATGATCCCCCTCTTTCATAATTTTAGTATTGCAGTCTTGGCTATGACCTCCTATCATTTCCTTTGTTATTACCTACATCTACTATTTAGTTTAGTATTGATAAATAAGTTTTTGAATTTAAAAATGAAGCTTTGATAGGGATCAAGATGAGATTGATCAAGATTTGATGTTAAATCTTCAAGAGGCCAAGGGAAATGATAGGAGTCGAGTTCCAGAGGAGATTACAGCCTTAAACCTACCTGTGATGGACATCACGGCCCCATGTTGCTCCTAATGAAGGCTGTTTGCACGTTGACGATAGAGATTTGTGAGCACAATGAAAATCATGGGCCTTGTCACGTCCCATTACATAGCCCGTGATGTTCCATATCAGGCCAGTGACTATCAGGAACTGGAAGAGAAGATTTTTTTATCTCGGAGGATCATGGCCTGTCTCGCGGTCGTGATCAATAAGGGAATCGCCTGTATGTTTCATGCATTTTTAAAACGCTACTTTCCTTTTCTATTTGTTTGTCTTGTGTTTTTACTTGTGTTGTTCTTACCTAACTTGTAGGAATATTTAAAGGACTTTATGGCTATGTTTAAGATATAGAACCTTTGCTTATCATTGATTGAGATCAATTGGCTTGTTGCCTCCCATGGAATTGTTTTCCAAAACCTTTTGAGTAATATTGAGTTTTTCCTCAAGATTATTCTTTACTTGTTTCTTTGATCGTGTGTCATATCGATTGAATGAAACAATTAGTTCGTTTCTTTTTCTTGGCGCATCATATTCATGATAGATCATTTATATCTTTTACTTTCCTATTTTATATAAGTGAAAAACCCAAAAACATATTTTAATTCTTGTTAATTTTTCTATCTAACTCTAACATAGATCTAATTCATATCAAGCTTCAAATTGGGGAAAAAAAAGGATATGTATATGCTTTTAGTGAGTCGAGTTTCCTACTTTTTTTTTTTAACAAAATCCTAGATCTTATAGAATTTTGAATCATGACCAAAACCCTAAGGGGGCTTTATTAAGATGAAAAATCTACTACCTGTAACGACATGTCTTGCTTGCATCCTTATTAGATTTTTTTCATCATTATTTAACTAACTTTAATTAACAAAATCATATGGTGAGGAACTAATGACAAAAATAAAGTATCATATGGTCAAGGGCGAACAAAAATACAGTGCCAACATAATGAAGGGTTTATATATAGAAATCTCTCGTATTCAAATAAATCATATCATAATGTCGTATATCTACTTATCGTCCACTAACTCCTCCATCATCATATGCATCCTTCAATCCATATCCCCAATTTCCATAAGAAATATCAATAATAAGGCCATCATTTCCTAAAATAGGACTAAGCCAAACCCAATACACAGTGATCACAAATGTTGTAAGACACACAATTCTATTTTATTTTAGCAACCAACAATTTAGTTATGCAACTTAAAGTATGGCGAGGAACATAGGAATACCTATGACTCCAAGATAACTCAACAAGGAACAATGGGGCAAGATACCATTGTAGTATTATCATCGATTGATGAAAGCCACCAAACCCTTGCCCAAAAGGAAAAATAAAAGTTAGTCTTGTTGAAGGATTACAAATTACAACCGTTATGTAGAAGTTATGGTTTCTATTGTTGAGTTTCAAAACCTTCAAATCGTGTTAATAACTTCTTTCTATTTGGATGATCGTTACGCTATTTACCATTTGCATTATCAACTATCTGCTAAGACACTTACAGTAACATAAGCGTTGGACTACAATGTTAGGGTTACTACACTTGTAAATGAAGACTATAAGCTTGTTCCTTGGCGGATCAAGACAACTGCATAAAAGAAACACATATAAATTCATCAAGTTTACATTTTAGTTTAGTTTTTAATTACTATCCTAACAAGTAACAAGTAATCATTGCATACCTAGTGTAGCAAACCTCTCACATTGTTGGATTATATAAAATAAGAGTATAGATATTTGTTAAGAAAAGTGCACATATTAGTATAGTTTTAGGTGTAATCGAATTATTTAAATTATTCGTCTATAAGTTTCTATTGTGTTAGGGCCTTAAGTTTTCTTAAAGCCTATTAAAGAATATTAGACCTATTTTGGGTTGACTCTCTCTTCTCTCTCCAGCTAATTATGGAACCAGGTTCACTCTCTTCACTCTTTGTTTATCCCCCTATAACTCATCATTGCCCACTTATTAACTTGAGTATTAGAGTGGCTGCATTAGGTACACTCTTGGCACCCATTAACCGATCATGTCTTGTCGGCCCAAAAACCATCAATCTCTATGGCCCATAATGTGCGAAGTGGAGTAGATTGTAGTTTTAAGGGATTTAAAGACTATAAGAAAGAACCCTATAAGAACATTTAGCATTGCTTGTAAGAAATGACTTATTCTTCTCACAGACTTGGCCACAATTAAAAGTAGTGAAACTAGGAGTGGAAGTGTTATTCTGAACATTACCCCTTAGTTCTATGACTAAAAATTTTCAGATCATATGAAACATGCTGACCATTTAAATGATAACATTTTGATCAAGCGAAGCATGCCTACTACTTGGACGCTAGTCCCTAATGTTGGAATGCTAGCTATAGTTCACATGACTAGCTTCTGATCATGGTAGTATTCAAATTCTACGCCTTAAGACATGTTTAGTATCCAAATGCTAGCTGCAATTCGGGTAGGTAACTATTACAAACACAAAAAATAAAATAAGAAACCTCAATCTCTAACAAACAAACACATTTTGCCATTTGAGTGTAACTTTACCATTTAAGTAATAGTGCAATATATTTTCTCATCAAAATCCCAATGGAACCTTCTGATTCAATAGTATTATAACCCCATTACATCTTGATCGGGACCTTTGATAAGTTTAGCAATTTTTCATGATGTCATCACTAAGCAAGTCGGGTGGTAGGGAATCTATACCATTTTAGGGCTTTGTTGTGATTCCTTGCAAGTGTATTGAGTTCTATTTTTTGCGTGAATAAAGCTTTAAGAAAAGGGCTCGATTGATTTCCCTAGTTAACTCTTATTTTTGGAAGTGACATTTTTGTTGGATGTAGATGCTTTGCTATAGATGCTTACTAGTGGAGCTTTGCTTGTTGTGGCCTATTGAGGGGCTATAGTACTTTGGGTGTAAGTGACAGTGATTGTGTTGCTCTACTTAGTTTATGTTTTTGTGCATACCATGCAACCTTGAATAGTATGTATGAGGAGATATTAGCTCCATGTTGTTGCTTTTGTTAGAGAAAGAGCAGAGGTTCTCTCTCTCACACACACACACACACACATCTTGGATGTTTTCTTGTCCCCCTGCTTTATGCACTTTCAAAGAAACTTTTGGAGCACATGGCACAATGTGTGTTTAGAGAATTATGAGAAAAAACTCAACTTTTTTGACCCTTTGTCAGCTTATTGTAAAGGAACATGATAGAGCGATTCCATGGAAGTTAAGAGATTGGACATGCAAGCTTTGTTATGTTATTTTTGCCTTGCATGTGGTTTTTTTTTTATTTAATATTTTTAGCCATCTTGGTTTGTTTACGTTGTTTTATGGTGCTTTAGTGTGTCTAAGGTATTGAATGTAGGTGTTATTGCATACATGTTATGTTTGGGGTGACGTATACAAGCAATGTTGCATATGGTGTTTTCGAGAGTATAGTATTGTTTGTGCTAATTTTTTTGGCTTATGGAGGCTGATTTGTCCCTTGCAAAAACAGTTTTGAGTAGTGCTTGTTTTTATCAGGGATGATGGTTGCTTGTATAGTAGCTGTACCACACTAATCATTCATAAGAGTGTGCTTTGTTCATATTTAAGACTACATAGACAATTAGTGATAAGATGCTAACACTTTGACCTTATCTAATTGTAGTAGCTTTGCTATTCTATGTTAGGCATTAGCATGAGTAAATATTTATGCCAAAGATAATGGGCACTAAAATGCTAGCGCCATTTGTTTGGACAAAACCCATGGCTATGACAAGCCATATTGTAAGTAATTGGTGACATAATTTTAATGTACAATTCTTGTCTACTAGTTGTTACCTGGCTTATGGCCTTTTTCATGTATAGCTATTTTTAGTTGTCCACACAGTAAGAAATGAGAGTTAAGTGGATATGGGAGTGACCCACATAAGCATCAAAAAACTTAAGTTAATGGACGTAATCGAGCTAAGAGAGAGTATAATACCAACCATTTAAGGGTAAGAAACAATCAAATCATTCTAGTGCCTAGACTAAATGAAAGTCTTAGTTGGAGACTTATAGATGACAGAAGAATAGATTGTGTGGAGGACATTATTAATTGTGCCCTAAGTCAATTGTTGGATATTGTCATCCTTATAATTTTTTAACAAAGTGACATTTATTATTATGTTGTTTACATATTTAGTTTATAATAATATCCATGAATAATCATATAACTATTCTAAATGTCCTTACTCCTCATTATTATGCGACCAATGATGAATTAAGTCTAATATGAGGTTTGATTGATAATTATAGGATATTTATTTTTATGGAGATACAAATCAAACTCATAAGTACATGTTACAGAATTAAGTACCAGATTGATCTGCCATGAGATCATTACAAGGATTAATGTCATAAGTGATTCTCATAATAACAATGTCATCAAATTATTAGACATGAAATCATCAATGATTCCTATGTAAGGAATATTACAATTTGATGCAATCAAACGTTATCTTTAATCGGATAATTATAAATGTTGTCATTGAGCATAGTGTGAATCATCGAGAGGAAGATGATTGATTAAGATAGTATTTGTCCTTTTTATTATGAGAGAGAATATCTAGGCCTCTTGATTAGCCATACTCAAATGGATTGATGGTATGATCAATGTCATTTGTTTTAGGGTTAATTACAAAAACATAACCCGTGTTTTGATCAATTTGCAAACATATTACCTGTGTTATCTTTTCTGACAATTAGGTGACTCGAATGTTATAAAAAATGTCAATATTTTATTGGTCATGAAAATTAATTTTACATTTTTTTCACTTTAATTATTTTCAATTATTTTTAATAATTTATGTATTTAATTTTATTTAGTATTATTTTTTATTATATTATTTTTTATACCAATAAAACTCTAACACATTCCCTTTAATAATAAGTAATAATATTGGCTTTTTTTTTAAAACTCGGATAACCTAATTGTCAAAAAAGATAACACAGGTCTTGCGTTTGCAAATTGATCAAAACACGGGTTATGTTTTTGTAATTAACCCTTTGTTTTGTCAGTCTACTTGGAGATAAAAAAGAATAAGATTGAACAATATTAGGTTGACATTATCCATGCTTATGTTCAGTGAAGATATCGAGTGACAAAATGATTATGACATAAGTTATGAATTAGGTTATGTCGGATTGACGACCTTCATTTAATTTGGATAGTCATAATGTCTTGTTAGAGGCCACTTATGACTTGGGCTTAAAATAAGATTTAAGTTTACTGCCAGCATTAAATGAACCTATAAGGTCACACATAAAAAATGAACTAATGCAAACACATGATTGAATTTGGAAAGTGTCCAAATTTAGTATATATATTGTCGATCTTAATTAAGTAATCATGAAAGGGAGTTGAATTGGTTACTCTTTTTCAAGTTAAAAATTTTTCTCAAAAATAAACTCCCTTGATTACTTAAATTATAATGGCATGTAACAATGTTTGTAATTCAAAAGTTGAACTACAAATAAAGTATGTGCAAAAACTAAAGAGAGAGGGAAGAAAAACCTTGAATTTAGTGATGTATAGTGGTTCGAGACCTTGTGCCTACATCTACTCTTCCAACTTCAAGCGAGAGAACCTATAATCCACACGAGTTCATTCCACTAAATCCAATAAACTTGATTATAAATAGTTGTCAATCATTTGGACTCAATTCCCTCTATTCAGCCTCCTTAGCTCAACGTTAAGCTATCATTAACTATAGAGATTATTTGTAATACAACCAAAATGAAGAACACACTAAAATTCCTTCTCTAAACAAATCATCAAGCAAAGAAAGATTAAGGAAAATTGCAGTAAGGTTAATTTGAAAGTTTTAGTTCTTGAAGACAATATTTAATATTGTTGTTGTTTGTGTGTATGTATCTAGAAAGTTTTAACACCTCTTGTGTACATATATTATATATATATATTTTTTTTTTTTCAATGGATAAATTTGGATGATGAAATGTTGGAGTTTAACCGTTGATTATATAAGTTGTTTATGATATTTTGTAGTTGTATTTTTCTCATCTTATCCTTGTGGTGCTTCAAAATTCAAACTATGTAAATATCTTTCTTGTCATGTGTCTTTGGTGTTGGTTACTTTCTTCTAGGAATATCTCCTTTAAACTGATATATAATTGTGAAAAAAAATTGCTCTTATTTAGGTATAGTTGTCTTCATAATATCCTTTAAGAGTAGGAGCAAATCTTGTACCAACTGAAATGTGAATTTTGAACTTTCATCTAAACATTTTCCAAACCGAAACTTGAGATATTTTGAACTTTATCTTTGTGTCTTCATAAGGAAAAACAAATAAACCCATAACCTACTTGGATTTTCAAACATGGTGCAGAATCTATCAGCTTGCTCAACTAAAATTTGAAATAACTTGATGAACTTACTAAAAATTCAACTCAAATCCTCATGAACTTTGATCTAACTTAGTGGAATATGTGAATGCATTACCCAAACATATTCATCTTTGGGAGCTAGGCCTTAGAATCACGTTTAACAAACATTCTAATCATGTTATGATTAATCTATGATCAAATCGTAATTTCTTGTTTGCTGTAGTACTGCTCTCTAAAGATCACTCCGAATAACCTCTGTGTGCTTTATGTTCTTTTAGTCCGTCACATGTATCCACTAAGTAATGCTCTAAGTAACTTGGTAGTATTCACAATTTGATCTTATTTTCTAAATAATTTCCTCCACACTTAAAGAGTTATTAGTATTTTTTTTTTTACACTTTTGTTATCATCAAAACATACTTAAAGAGAACCTAATGTACACCACCTTAATTAGATTGTCCTATTTAGAATAGGAAAGTTGAGTTTTGTTTTAAATTAAAAGGATTTATTTTAAAATAAACTGTAATAGATAATAATGAATCTTAGTTACCTATCCAAAATATGAAAGCATGTGATAAAAAAAGATTATGTTTTATTCCAATAGATAGACACACACACACACACATACACATACACACTATGCTCTTTTCTTGTATGATATATGAAAATATTAAGAAAGTGAGAAACACCCTAAAAACACAATATTAAGTGGAAAATAAGATTTTCTATATAGAGAGAAAAATAATAGAATGGTAGTAGCAAATCGAAGGTGTTAACACACTTGTGCTCATGATCCGAAGGGAGGTTTGTTCATGTAGACACTAGTAAAGGGTGTTCGTGAGAAGCAACACTTAAATCTGATGGTATTTGTAGATCAAATATAGATTTTCTTAAAAAAATCCATCATCTACATTTGTGGACAGCAAAAGGTTTGTACTTCTAATTCTCTTGTCGATTTTTATTGAACCGCATGGATCTTGGTGAGATTCTTTGAGTTTTTATTTATTCCGCTGGCAATCTTTAACAATTATCGATCTCTAGAAATCCTAATAGAGGGAAATCTTTCCAAGATATCTTTCTAAATTTGAGAGAGTAAACCCTCACCCTGTCAACTCTCGCGATTGAGGCTTGTAAAGTAACAAGCTTTCTTGTCTCGACGGGTTTATATGTCTTAAGGAGATGTGAGTTAATTTATTCTCTTCCCATGTCTACATGCTTACCATTTGTCAATCATGGCCAATGGTCTTTATCCTTTGTGAAGTTATGTCCCTTCAATTTTACTCTTTTAGGTCATCTTTTAGATCCGAAATGAGGTTGGACTTGTTCCATGGAGCTTGGTTAAAAAATGACAATCAACACATGTTATTCCATGGTTACAAGATAGTCACCATAAGAGGATTGGTTAAAAAAGGACAATCAACACATGTTATTCCATGGTTATAAGATAGTTACCACAAGAAGACGTAGGGAGTCGGTTTTCAACGGTAGCTAGCCAAAACTAGGATAGCTTGATAGGTTGCAACCTATTTGAAAAATAAGGGTAAATGTTATATTGTATCTAAACTTTAATTATTTTTGTAATTAACAACTTGAAGTTTAAAAGTTCCAATTTTTTTACCTGTAAACTTCTTAGAGTCATTCATGGTACCTAATAAGGTGGTTAATTACAAAAATAGATAGACTTCAAGTGGTTAATTGCAAATATAATAAAATTTCGTAGTCAATTGTAAAATTAGACAAAATTTGAACATGAGTCACACCTTTAGGTATTCTATATGTTTTCTTACGTGAAGCAATATGCATATTTCTATGTGAATCACATCTTGCTATAAATTTTATCATACTTTATCATCTAATAAATAAATTTTTCTAAAATTATGGATCCATTTTTCAAGATAAAAAAATAATAGATTTTACACTTTAAGTAGTTAATTACAAAAAACTAGACAAATCAGGTACCAAATGTAATATAGAATTAAATAAAAGAACAAGAATAAGTTCATTAACTCATAGGACTCAATTGTGGCCTAATTGGTCTTTTTCATCATTCCTGGTTTTTTTCTTTATATTTTTAAGAATGGTAGATAATCATTCATCGCTATATATATATGATCCACTAGGACAAATAACATGTTACCCATTATCTCACTTACACTAATAAAATATAATTAAACAAACATACAATATATAATATAATATTATACGACCAATGTTGATATATTTTATAATAAGATATCCCACTTAAAAATTTTCGATGATATATTTAATACGGGCCATTTGTTGTTTCTATTTATTTGTGAATTACATGATATATTCAAGCATGAAGATTTGAGCTATGTATTAACATAATGTTAATTAAGAATTTTCTGATTTTTATCTACATCGTATCTGTATCAGATACTGCATTTGTAACTTATTTGTAACATATATATATATATATATATCATATCATATCCACTTAGTCTATGTATGCAGGGATGTAACCAGGTGAGCTGTAATAGGGTTCTTGACCCATTAAAAACCCTATATGGTATGACCCTATAAGGTTTTAAGGTCATGCTTGGAAAAATGGTAAAAATCCTATAGGGTTATGGGGTTAGGTTTGGATCATATAACAAATCCAATAGATGCCCAATGACCCAGTATCATAATTTGAAAAATAAATAAATAAAAACATTACTAAAGAGGCAAGGAGAGGAAAGAAAACATGGATGAGCTATCACCTTTTCTACCTCTTAGAAATGTTTTTCTTTTAGATTTACTAAACTAGTTAAAGATTTTACAACTTCTCATTAAAATTTATTCAAGTCATGTTTGCTTTAATATTGTTTGATATGTTATATTTTAGTCTCATCATGAGATTTAATTTAACTATGTTTTTTTATAAGTCTCTTAGATGAGACATAGTAACAAAAGTAATAAACTTATGTGTTTAAATATTGAATCAGGAATATGGTATGTCACATATTTTATCTATTGCCTGTATCTTTTCATTTTCAAATGTACAAAAAACATATATCAGAAGTATCGACTTCTTTTAAATTTATTATTAAAACTTGAAAATAAGTTAGAAAAAAATTAAGGTTATAAGGTCAGGTTTCAGGTACTAAATCAATATCTATAGGGCGAGTTTCAATATAGCTTGAAAACCCTATAAGGTTATAGGATCGGGTTTGGTAGATCCTATGGGGTAGTGGGTTATATGATCCGTTCGAAACTTGATCCAATTGCATTATTATATTTATGAGTAAAATTATCGGGTTTTTTATCGATATCTGTTTCTTGACAAACATCTGTTTAAAAATAATAAAAGTATAATATCAAACTAACCAGAAAATGAAAACAAACAGACAAAATTAGTCCGACGCTTTGTCACATTAGTTAGATGATAAAAATGATAGTCGGTTTAACCAAAAGTATATGTGAGCTTTTAATATATTTTGCACCAGGAAAAAAAGTACATTTAAAATTTTATAGTTTTGGGTATATTTCACGAAAAAGGTCATCTAGAAGGCTTCCTTACGAAATTCTCTCATTCCTCATTTTTTTTTCTTTTTTTATCTTATTATATTTTTAAGATTACTACTCTTAAGTCTTAACTAGAGGTAATTTAGCTTTCCAAAAGTTTAAATATTTCATTAGATGTGGTTATAGCGTAACACTAATACTAATAGAGGCCTGAACAGAAGATAAGGACAATTTATCGCATTTTTAGCCAACCCCTTTTTCTTCATTAATCTACAATTTTAAAGTGGTTCTAGACGGAAAAGTGAAAAGATAAAATATACCAAGTTACATAATAATTCCACTCACCAAATAGTAGAGTGACATTAAAGTGAGAAAGCACTCATTCTTTAAAGGAAGTATACCTTGAACTTGATCTGTAGGTTAAAATAACAGTAGACATTCATTTTGATATCCTAAACACATTTATCCTTTGCTATCTTTTTTGTGCCATTTAAGGAAATTTAAAAATAAATAAACCATATTAAGAACTACCCCACAATAGGGCACCTTAAAATGGGGTAAATAGAAGGTTAAGGTCATTGGTTAGGAGAAAAGGATTAACTAGTCTATGCTTACCTTTGTTGCATCAATTCAAGGGCAATCTATTAACAAAAATAAGTCATTTCCTTTAAAATGATAAAAAGCCTCTAATTTAGATACACCATCCATACACTTTGAGCCTTCAATTGTCTAACAAAAATGAATTAAATGAAAATCACCCTAAGCTCCTTATTATATATATATAAACAAAGAGAGATAGAGAAAGGAAAAATAAAAAAGAAGGAGAATATGGAGGATGCTCGGTCAAAGGTGATTATACCTAAATACAAAAATTGGAGACACTTGCTTAGAGCCTATATTGGATCAAATTCATCAATTAATTATTAAATAAATATGATGTAATGATTATATTTTATAAATTTATAATAAAATATGAATAAATATTTGGATTTCTAGTTTTCTATTTTATTTATTTATTTTTTTTGCCCAGGTCTACCAGTCCAGGTCGACCTGCTTGACCTCTTGGTTTTCCGATTCAACCCAATTTGACCACTCACATCAATCTAGTTCTCATCGATTCAATAAAAAAACGAGTCTTTGGTAAGACCCAACCTGACATTAGTAATGGTTCTAGTATGATCGGGTTGAACCGGCCAGTCTGGGCCGGTTTTGACAACAATGGTTTATATCATGACTTCACCCATAATACCTCCCTTTGGGGGCTCTTTTGATTATGGGATTGATTTATTAATGCTCTTGAAACTAAGGACAAATTCATTTTTAGTTTTCCTTAAGGGTTATGGACTTGTAAACTCAGGAAGTAAGGATTTCTTTTTTCAAAAATGGATTTCACATCACATCTCTTAACTTAAACCATTGACTAAAAACCTACATTATAACCTAAAGGAAGACGTGATAGAGTGACCAAGGCATATCACTTACAAGTTGGATTGTAATTTTTTGGAATCTAAGTTGAAAGTGTAAAATTATGACTAAGAAAGTGAAGAAAACTTTTGGAACTAAAAAAATTCAAAATTAAATAATTATCTCATAGTAAGAACTTTTCCTTTAGAAAAAAACATTGAAATCATAGTTTAGGAGTATTAAAAAACAATATAAGTTTAAGGGATGCTTTTGTATCGAGATAAAAGTCTGGAACGTCATTTTTAATTTTTTAAAGATTATTTAACAATATATTAAAGTTCTTTGCATTATACAAAAGTGTAGAAGTTATATCCGCACTAAGAACAAAGTTTAGAGATTTATTTATATTTTCATCTTTATTTAAAATAAAATAAAAATAAGGATATCTATATATATTTATCAATATATATATTTTTTATTTTTTACTATTAGAAACTATAATTAGGGAAAAAATGTGAAAGAAAGAAATATTGTACCAACCTTAAAGTAATAGTAGAATAGCCAAATAATTTTTTGTTTAAGGTTGTTATAATAATTACTTAAATATGGTCAAATTGAAAATAATTACCAATATACAATATTAAAATCACATCTTACAAATGAGACATCAAAATACATATGATCCGTTCGTATATCGCATTTTATAATCGTAAATGTGGCATATCGCAATAATAATACAAAGTATACAAACGAAGGAAATAGAGATGGGATGGAAAGATAGCTAAGAAAAGAGAGAAAGAGAAAGAGAGAGGATGGAAGAGAGCCAAAGAGAAGGATTGAGTAGACAAGGAGAAAGAGATTGAGTGAGAAAGTGAGAAAGAGAGAAAGAGATCAAAGGGCAAGACGATGTGAAATACCTTAAACATTATGCTTAATTTATTTTATATGTGCATGCTTTGTTTGCTTGAAATATGAGTTTAATATTAAATAAATAAATTAATAAAATATGAAGAGTCAGCATGAATTACTATTACATTGAATTTCATATAGAAAGTGAATTTTTATCAGTATTATATTGTTTGTAGTATGTGAATTTAAAACTTATGCTTTCATAACATAGATTAGAATTAGAACATATTTTATTAAAAATTAAGCCCAATTCCAAGATAAAAACAAATATTTTTAGTAGCCTCAAAAGTGAATAAAGTAGATAGTGGATAAGTACTAAGATTATTATCTAAAAGTGTCATTTCAAAATAGACCTTAAAAGAAAATTTGTTTTCTTGAGAAGAAGAAGAAAGTAACTTTACCAAAAATTTTAGCCAATTTTACTTTAAATTTTCTCGTCAAAATTTCCAACCAGTTTTCATTTCCAAGTTAAGCTCCTTTGAGGTAAGTTTTACAAGAAAACCCTATTTTAATAAGATATAGTGACACATTGATGATTTAAGTAGATTTACAAGGTTAAATAGATTATTAAAGTGTATGAGTATATAAAGTCTAGCAAATGGAGTATAATATTATGAGTTTAATATTATGAGTGTGTGTGTGTGTGTAAGTATGTGTGTCTGTTATGTTTTAAAAAGGAGAAAACAAGAGAAACATATGTGATGTTTTGGTTGTGTTTTTCATTGAGTCTTCAAAGATATACTACTCGAAGAGAGATACAAGAAAAGCAAGACCATTTGTATTTACTGTGGTTCTCGTTGTGTTTTGATATGAGTTTCATTATGAACTAGAGATAGGTTGTAGATGATAAGTTTCATGTTGAAGATAATAAGATGCTAGAAGTTATTATGATTGGTAGTTTCTATGTATGTTTTGACATTAAATACGGTTTTTGAAGATGTTTGCAATTATATATGTTGTTTATGTATTAAATTTTGCAGTTAACTATGGTTCTATAAAAGTTTGTAAATGTATAAAAGATAATCTCTATATTATATATATATATATATATATACACATATTCTATCAAGGCTTGGTTTTTGTTTTTTAGCCTCAAGGCGGATTAGAGGTAGGCCTAAAGTAAGTGTCGAAGGGTAAAAAGTTAATATAAAGTATTTATCGAAGACAAAATTTAGACCTCGACATTCCCTCGACAAACACTAAATAATGTCGAGCCTTAAGTCTTGAAGCTTAGGACCTGTCGAGGCCTGAAGTCAAGCATTCGATGTAGCCTATGACGGTTATTAAGACTCATCGAGACAAAAAAATAAATAATGTATATTGAGCATGGCTTTTGTCAAGGCCTAAAGTTAAGCTCTCGTCGTGACCTTGATATAAGCTATAAAGCTTTTTATCAATATTCAACCTATTATATGATGAGGCTCGACATGATTTTCTTTTAACAATGTACCCCACGATTCTTTCTAAGTTACCTTAAACATATAGTTTGTTTCAAAATTTGGGTTAATAGAAATGTGTTATATTTATATGTGTGCATACATGTTAAACTATGTTTTAATGTGGAATATATTCAAATTTTACATTGAATTCTTTTCTTACAGATTATTCATGTTAGTTGAATGTGTCTTTTGCTTTTTTAACAGACATATCAGAATAACATGAATGTTGTTTTCTTAGGGTAGACATATCCAAAATTGATCTTAATTAAAGAAGGCTTAAAAAGTGTTTATATTGATTGTGCTTTCGCCGTTGAATTCAATATGGGGAGCAACAACCTTGTCTCGAGCAGGATACAGTAGTTAGGCGCTTAGGCTACGTTTTATCATGATGCAATGACTTTGTTAAGTAGCTTACTGGGTAATTGATAGGATAGATGATATTAGTGTAGCATTTGCTTTATTTAGGAGGAAATAATAAGATCTAGTTCACATTTATGGGATCAGTTAAACTAAGTGATATAATGGATTAAGTTAAGTAATGGCTATTAGCCCTAGATGAAATTACTATCCTTTTTAATTAGATATAGGAGATATAGATAATCGGGTTGCCTATATCAACCCTTTGAGCAGCTGCTGTTACTCAGGACCCCCAGCTTCCCAATGGCTTATTCTGGAGTTTGAATACTCCTATGTTGCTTAACAAACTTAATTATTAGATAATAAATTGATGATTGTTGCATTGCATATAGTCTAAGTGTGCTTGTCACTTCATATTTGTTTGTGTTACTTATGTACTGGGTCTTTGGCTCATGATTATTCTATTTCAGGTGTTGAAGATGGGTTTTATCTTAAATGGGTTATGGATATGATTTTGAAGATTTTCTAGATGAATTGGAGGATTAGGAACGTTGATGACGATGATGATCTTTTTATAATAGATATAGAAATACGTTTTCTGTATATGTATAATTTATTTAAGATTTTTGTAAATCTTCATACTTTGTAAAGGCTTGATGATAAGTCTTGATATGTAATAATTACATATGAAGTTTTTTTTATGTATTAATAAACAACCAAGTGTTTGTTTAGTAAGTTTTATACTTCTTCTAATGAAAAGTTTGATAAATGAATTTTATGGTATTTAGACAAACATTTATATGAATCATTTCTTTAAAGATAGACTTACATGTATTGGGGGACTGTTCACACTAGGATATTATATCCAACCATGACAGTCCTTACAGAATGATATCAAGCTAGATTTGTATAATTGTTTAACTAAATTTAATAGATTAAGAATGACTAAACCTTAGATACAATGAGTTAGTATAAGAAAGGTTTAGGATTAGTTAAATAAGATGTAGTGTTTGTTTGTTGCTTGCTTTAAATATTATAATAAATGTAACAAATTAATGCATGAATTGATAAGTATGTATGTGTGTTATAAATGTGTTGCATGTTTATGCATAAGATAGATAAGTCCGGAAGATTAGCCTGACAACAATTTGAGAGAGAGAGCATGCCTCCACCACCACCACAATCAACTATACCAGCTATTACTTCATCTATAGCTCTGAGTACTACCATTATGCCATTGCCTGCATCAACCTCGGCACCACAAACTCTACTGCAATCACAATTTTTCGCCACTGCCACAAATGCCACCTTTTCCTCCTTTGCCACAAATGACAATAGACAATTCAACAATGATGTATACAATGTTTAGAGATATGATTACTATGGTGCAATAATATCAGCATATGATGTATTAGTAGCAATAGCAATTTATGCAGTAGTATGGTCCTCCTGTAGTAAGACAGGGTGAAAATCTACCAGCTAATGATCAAGGCATTCAAATAAAGTTACATGAGTTTAACAGATTGGTTCTAGATTTTGATGGAATGGATACTGATCCAACAGTGGCTAAAAGTTGGATAGAAGAGCTGGAGAAAGCACCTGCAGCATGCGAGACTACAAATGATAGGAAGGTGGATTTGGCCGTGTATATGCTAAAGAAAGAAGCTTACAACTAGTGGAGACTAGTTAGTGAGAACTTGCCAAGACCTATTCCCTGGATGAGATTTAAAGATGTTTTCTTTATTCAATATTTTCCAACTATTGTAAGGGAACAAATGGTTTTCGGATTGGTTGAATTTGAGACAAGGAAGTAAATCAATTGATGAGTATCATGCAAAATTTTGCAGATTGCTAAGGTTTGGTTGTGAAGGATATAGAGATGAAAGAATGAAAGTGCAAAAGTTTCAAAATGGATTAAATGATGAGATAAAAGGAGAAGTCAAGATGTTTCAACTCCATACCTTGGCAGATACTGTTGCTAAAGCTAAATTAGCAGAACAAATTCAAAATGACAATAAAGCGAAGAAGGCTAAAAGGGCTACTTATCTAGGGAAAAGACCTATACCCTTTACATCTTTTGGGAGTTATCAAGGTATTGGTAGAAGTAAAAATTATCAGAGGGAAAACAAGAAACCGTTCTTGGGAAAGAAAGCTGATCAAAAGATAGCGACTTAGGCTCCTATCTCTGTCTTTGAGAAGAAATGTATTAGGTGTTATGGGCCACATAAGTTAGCTGATTGTAAGCAGAACCCAAAGGCATGTTTTGCTTGTGGTCAGGAAGGACATCAAGCTTCAGAGTGTAAAATCCAATGCTACAACCCATATTTTGTGCTTACTATGAACAAAGGGTCATCATATTTCAACTTGCAAAGAGAGACCTAATAATAACAAGAGTGGACTTAATTCCGAAAAAGTAAAAGTAATAGAGAGTGTTTGCTTTGCAGCAAGTAAAGGAAGCTCCTTCAATGGAGACGTTGGCAAGTACTTTACTTGTTTCCAAGCAACATTCATATGTTTTGATTGATACGGAGCTACACATGCTTGTATATCTGAAAAATTTATGAATGAGTGTAAGCTTGTTTTTTAAATTCTTACTAATCATGTAATGTGTATTATACTTTTAGTGTTAAGACAAGATAGCCATGTGTATGTTGGAGTGTTAGTATGTTGATTTCTAGTGTAAACATGCCAACTGATATGAGTTTTGTCAATGTCTGATTTTGATGTGATTCTAGGTATGAATTAGCTAAATTTATATGAAGTTACAATAGATTGCAATAAACCAGAGTTAAGTTTTGAATTAGAAGGTAGAAAATTTACATATTCTCTTGAGAGACATAGACCAAGATGTATGGATTCAATGGAATTATAGGAAAAATCTGTTGTAGCAGCGGTTAATGCAGAAGAAATTAATATCAAAGTAGTTACAACAGTGAAAGATTTTACAGACGTATTTCATGAAGAGCTACTTGGTTTGCTTCTTAATCATGAGATTAGTTTGGAATTAAGGTGATATTAAGGACAGTGCCAATATCAAAAGCATCTTATATAATGGCTCCATCTGAGTTGAAAGAATTGAAAACAACAATTACATGATTTACAAGAGCTTAGTTTTATCAGACCTAGTATTTCTCCTTAGGGTGCACTGGTTTTGTTTGTGAAGAAGAAAGATGGAAATCTGAGAATGTGTATTGACTATAGGGAATTGAATCAAGTCACCATAAATAAATAAGTATCATTTACCAAGAATTGATGATTTATTTGAACAATTAAAAGGAGCAAAAGTGCTTTCGAAGATTGATTTGAGATTAGGATATTATGAGCTTCGAATGAAACCTCAGGACATTCCAAAGACAGCTTTTCGTACCCAATATGGACACTTCGAGTTCCTAGTCATGGTGTTTGGATTGATGAACTCTCCAGCAGCTTTTATAGACCTTATAAATAGAGTGTTTAAGGATTATTTGGATCTGTTGTGATAGTATTCATTGATGATATATTGGTTTATTCAAGAGACCAAAAAGAACATGAAGAATATCTAAAGTTAGTACTGCAAAGGCTTAGAGAAAAGAAGTTATATACAAAATTCTATAAATGCAAATTCTATCTTGAAGAGATAGCTTTCTTGGGGCATGTAATATCAAAAGAAGGTGTGTTAGTCAATCCAGAAAAAGTTAAATATGCTATAGAGTGGCAAAGACCAACCAATGTTACAAAGGTGAGAAGTTTTAGGGTTGGCTGGTTATTATAGAAGATTTGTTGAATGATTCTCAAAGAGTGCATCTCCATTAACAATATTAACACAAAAACATGTCAGATTTGCATGGATGATAAATGTGAAAGCAATTTTCAAGAATTGAAGGAACGGTTAATATCAGCTCCTATATTAGCTCTGCCAATTAGTGAAAAAGAGTTTGTGATCTATAGTGATGCATCATTTCAAGGTCTAGGATGTGTTTTTATGCAAGATGATAAAGTTATTGCTTATGCTTCAAGACAACTAAAACCACACGAGAAGAATTATTCAATCCATGATTTAGAGTTGGCAACTATAGTTTTAGCTCTAAAATTATGGAGACATTATCTTTTTGGTGAAAGATGTAGAATATATATGGATTACAAGAGTTTAAAGTATCTTTTCACTCAAAAGGAGCTAAATGTGAGACAAAGATGATGGTTGGAGTTAATCAAAGACTATGATGTTGAAATTTTATACCATCCAAGACAAGCCAATGTAGTTGCAGATACTTTGAGTAGCAAGAAGCAATGAATATGGCAACTATGATCACAGATAAAAAGAACTATAAGAGGATTTAAAGAAAATGAATATTGAGGTGACCTTGAAGAAGATTGATGTAATGCTTGCAAATTTAACCTTGCAACCCACAATTTTGGATCAAATCAAACAAGGTCAGAAAGAGGATACTGAAAGCAAGAAATTGAGGACTGCAATAAGAATAGGAAAAAGAAAGAATTAAAATGATGATGATGGTATTATTAGGCATGGAAATAGAATTTGTGCCTAGAATTCATGATTTGAGAAAAGAAGTAATGAAGAAAGCTCATGCTTTAGCTTATTCTACTCATCCAAGAAGTACAAAGATATATCAGGACTTGAAAAAAATATGCTGGTGGGATAATATGAATTGTGATGTAGCAGATCATGTGTCAAAGTGCTTAACATTTCAACAAATTAGAATTGAACATCAAAGACCTGGAGATGAGCTACTAACCATTCTCTATACCAAAATGGAAATGGGAAAACATAATTATGGACTTTGTATTTGCCTTGCCAAGAACATTGGCTAGACATGAAGTGGTATGGGTAATAGTTGATAGACTGACAAAATTTATACATTTTATTCCCTTGAGAGTTGAATGTTCAGTGGAGAAAATGGCACAGATCTATATTTAAAGAGACATGAGATTACATAGTGTACCAGTATCTATTGTATCAAATAGAGATTCAAGATTTGTGAGTCAATATTGGAAAAGTTTGCATGAATCCTTGGGTATCGTCTACAATTCAACATTGCTTTCCATCCCAAACAGATGGACAATCAGAGAGAACTATTCAAATTTTAGAAGATATGTTCAGAGCTTGCGCACTAGATTTTGGTGGATGATGAGATGACCATCTTCCTTTAGTTGAGTTTACATATAGTAGCAGTTATCAAGCAACTATTCAGATGGCCCCGTATGAAGCTTTATGGGAGAAAGTGCAAATCTCCCTTACACTGGACGAAGTGTGAGCGAACGAATCTTAATTGGTCTAGAATTAATGCAACAAACTATAGATAAAATTCAAACTTTTAAATAGAGAATGAAAGCAGCTCAGCCTAGGTATAAAAGCTATGCAGATTCTAGACGAAGACCTCTTGAGTTTGAAACTGGTAAGCATGTATTTCTTAGCATATCTCCTACTAAAGAAGTATTTAAATTTGACGAGAAAGGGAAGTTGAATCCAAGGTATATAGGTCCATTCTAAGTGCTGGAAAGGATTGGACCATTAGCTTATCGATTGGCATTGACACCGAATTTATCAAATGTACATAATGTTTTTCATGTATCATAATTAAGGAAATGTATATCTGATCCAAAGGCAATTATCAGTACACATCAGCCAGAGATTCAACCTAACGTGATGACTATAGATAAAATTTCGAAGAGGAAAACCATTCCATTTATAAAGGTTCAATGGAGTAGTTAATCAGAAAGAGAAGCCACATGGGAAACTGTTAAAGCAAATTATACTCAATTTTTATTGAACAAAACATGCTAAATTAGTTATTGATTTTATAGAAATCCATTGGAATTGGTACTTTTGTGTGTTTGATGTTACATTTCAGGACTTGAGCGAACTTTAGGACAAAATAAAAGTAATTTGAGGATGTTCTGTGCAAATTTGGAATT
This sequence comes from Combretum micranthum, assembly GCA_024138025.1. NCBI lineage: Eukaryota > Viridiplantae > Streptophyta > Magnoliopsida > Myrtales > Combretaceae > Combretum > Combretum micranthum. Next base: position 201,978 of record JAMXBD010001273.1, read on the forward strand.
AAAAACACCTAGGCTTGCTGTTCTATCATCAAAGCTGGTAGCTTAGGAATAAGAAGAGCCATCCAAAGTCCTAAAGTTGCCTCTTTCACATTCCAAACGTCTCCAATTGTAAAATTTAAGAATGGAAGTCCAAAAGATTGCTTCTTTTCATCTTCAAAATGTTTCAGTTTGCAGAATTAAAGAGTAAAATTCCAAAAGTTGTATTCTTTAGCTGTTGTTTGCCTTCTATAAATTGGCTTATTGTAGAAGAGGGAATTCATTCAGAAAAACTTCAGGAAAAAAAAAACTTTAGAGTATTGTTCTTGTTACTATGTGTGGCTAAAAACTTTATTCTAGCCAAGGGATCCGCTGCAGATTCAACTTGTCAAGATTGTGAGATCTAATTAGTTTATCTTATTTATTCTTCTTTTTCTGAATATTCATATATCATCTATTATTCATGCATTTGTTGTTTTGTTGATTGATTTGAATTTGAGTTCATTCGTTCAATTAACAAGCGATAATCTGTCAATTAGAACATTAAATCCGTAATTGTTCGATTGTTCTAATCTAAGTGATACAATAACATAATTGGTTACAGAATAGGTAATTGATTTGTGTTATGGTGATATATAATCTAATTTAAATTGTTCAAGCTTTTGATTTGTTAATCTGAATTGGTAGTCTCTCTCTTGATTCATGCTATTGATGGATTAAATCCTCAAATCTTATCTAGGGTTGTCTAATTGGTATGGGAAATAATCATAGATCTTATCGTGATTATCGACACAGTAAGGAGAGATAGGTTATCAAAGCTTGTTGATAGCCATAACCAATTTATTCAGAAAATAAAATGAATATCATTGCATCAATGATCAATCTGATAAGTTGAACTGTATGATACCTAGGTTGGAAATCTTTTGATATTGTTTGAAAAATAAAATCACGTTTCTAGTCTTTAGATAAAATTGATCTTTTGATTTACAAACCCCCTTGTTCTTCTCTTTTCTCTTGAATAGAAATAAATTATTTCCAGTCCCTATGGAGACGATCCCTACTCACCACTGATTACAAACTTTTTGAGTAGGTTAATAATTTGTTAGATTTAATACCCACCAAATTTTGGCGTCGTTGCCGGGGATTGGTGTCAAAAGTTGTTTCTATTTTCTTTTATATGACTGGTTCTTCTCATTCAGGTGAACTAGAATTTTATCCAGAAATTGAGAAGACAATTAAGGAATTGCACAAACAAGCCAAGCAACGTGCTAACGACGCTACTTCATCTTCATCTCCTGGATTAACACAAGCACTGGAATTTACTGATCCAGTGAATTTGAATCTAAAAAAAAAGGAAGAGATGGCAAATCCGGATAGAACTTTAAGATGGTTGGTTGCACAGGATGATAATCAACAACCACTGTGTATTCAATATCTAGAACTCAACGTGCCATTTGAGTTAAAGTCAGGTTTGATTCATCTACTCCCTAATTTTCATGGTTTTGAGAATGAAGACCCACACAAGCACCTCAAAGAGTTCCATGTAGTCTGTTCTGGCATGAGACCACAAGGAGTCACTGAAGAGCAAATTAAACTACGTGCTTTTCCATTTTCTCCGAAGGATAAAGCAAAAGATTGGGTGTTCTATTTGCCTCTGGTTCTATAAATACATGGAATGATCTGGTAAGATTGTTTTTAGATAAATTTTTCCCTGCTACAAAAGCTGCTGATATTATGAGGGAAATTTGTGGGATTAAACAAAAGGATACCGAGAATCTTCATGAATATTGGGAGAGGTTCAAGCAATTGTGTGCCAGTTGTCCACAACATGGTATATCCGAGCAACTCCTAATTCAATACTTCTATGAAGGTTTGCTTCCTATGGAAAGGAAGATGATGGATGCAGCAAGTGGAGGGGCAATTGTTGACAAAACTCCTGCACAAGCTAGGGATTTGATCTCTCTAATGGCTGCAAATTCTCACAATTTGGGTATTGACATGATTCTTCAACAAGGAGAGTGAATGAGGTAAGTGTTTCTCACCTTGAAAATCAGATTTCTAACCTCACTTCTCTTGTTCAGTAAATGGTTATAGGTAATCAACAGCAAGTGAAAGTTTATGGAATTTGTACTGCTCCTGATCATCCTACAAATATGTGCCCTACACTTCAAGAGGATTTCCATGAGCATGCCAATGCAATTGGGGGATTTAGATTGCCACAAAGGAATATATCCCTATTCAAATACTTACAATCCTGGATGGAAGAATAACCCAATCTTAGTTACGGACCTAGACCTCATCAATTCCACAGTATCATCCAAGGCCACAAAATCCAGCTCCACAATCTTCTTCTTCAAATTCAGGTATGTCTCTTGAAGATATTGTTAAGTCACTTGCAATTAACAAAACAATTTCAGGAAGAGACAAAGCAAAGCATTCAAAATTTGGAGAATCAAGTGAGTCAACTTGCATCATCTATGAGTAAGTTAGAATCTCAAGGTAAGTTGCCTTCTCAAACTGTTACCAATCCTAAGCAAAGTGCTAATGCAATTACTTTGAGAAGTGGCAAGGAATTACAGGACCCATTAAGAAGGCAAATGAGAGGAAAGAAGAGGAAGAAATCGAGAAAGAAGTGGTCAAACCACAAGGCAATCAAATGGAAGGAGCTTCATCTAAAACAATAGTGCCAACACCCCCCTTTCCTTAGATTGGCAAAGTCTAATAAAGAGGAAGAAGAAAGGGAAATTCTTGATACTTTTCGCAAAATAGAGGTAAATATTCTTTTGCTTGATGCTATTAAATAAGTGCTTCGATATGCGAAATTTCTTAAAGAATTGTGCACTAACAAGAAGAAATTGAAAGGAAATGAAAGAATAAGTGTAGGAGAAAATATTTCTGCTATACTCTAAAGAAAGCTTCCTCCCAAATGCAAAGATCTAGGCATGTTCACTATCCCTTATAAGATAGGCAATTTTGGAATCGCTAAGGCTATGTGTGATTTAGGTGCTTCAATCAATGTTATGCCTCTTTCAGTTTATCAATCTCTGAATGTGGGTCCTCTAAAGAAACTGGTGTGATTGTTCAACTTGCTGATAGATCTAATGTATATCCTGAGGGTGTTTTAGAGGATGTTTTAGTGCAAGTGAATGGGTTGGTTTTTCTTGCTGATTTTTATGTTCTTGACATGGAAAATGATGATTCTATCAATTCATCATTAATCTTACTAGGAAGACCTTTTCTCAAAACATCTAAAACAAAAATTGATGTTCACAATGGTACACTCACTATGGAATTTGATGGAGAGATTATAAAATTCAATATCTATGATGCCATGAAATATCCTAGTGAAGCCTCTTCTGTTTTTGTGATAGATGTTATTGACCCATTAGCATACAAAACATTTGAATTTAGCAATGATGATAAATTGAAAATTGTGCTTGAAAGAAGTCTCACTGTTGAGAAATTGAGGGATATTGAAAACAAGTTTGTAATGCACCCTGAATTGACAGAAGCTGTTCATAAGTTGCAATCACTTCAAAATTTGAGGTATAGTGTTTCTTATGTTGATTTGCCATCTTCTGCTCCAAAACTTCTTCCTTCTATTGTGCAGGCACCAAAGTTGGAGCTAAAACCATTGCCCAAACATTTGAAGTATATTTATTTGGGAGATCAAGACACTCTAGTAGTGTTAGTCTCAAATAAATTGAGTGCTTTAGAAGAGGAAAAGTTAATCCGAGTGCTTAGGAAATACAAAGAAGCTATCGGATGGACTATTGCTGACATTAAGGGATTAAGCCCTTCCACATGCATGCATAAAATCCTATTAGAGGATAATTGTAAGCCCACAAGAGAAGTCTAGCGCCGACTAAATCCGCCCATGATGGAAGTGGTAAAGAAAGAGATTTTGAAACTTCTCAATGCAGGTATGATCTATCCAATTTTTGATAGTAAATGGGTAAGTCCTATTCAAGTTGTTCCTAAGAAAACAGGTTTGACTGTGATTGGAAATTCTGAGGGAGAGTTGGTACCTACTCGTGTTCGAAATGGATGGAGGGTATGTATTGATTACAGGAAGTTAAATGTAGCAACTAGGAAAGATCATTTCTCACTTCCTTTTATTGATCAAATGGTTGAAAGATTGGTTGGTCATTCTCATTATTATTGTTTAGATGGCTTTTTAGGTTTTCATCAAATTCCATTTGCACCCAAAGATCAAGAAAAAACCACCTTCACTTGTCCATTTGGAACTTTTGCTAATTGAAGGATGCCATTTGGACTTTGCATTGCCCCTGCTACTTTCCAAAGGTGTATGGTTAGTATATTCTCAGATTATGTGGAAAATATCATAGAAGTCTTCATGGATGATTTTACTGTCTATGGTAATACCTTTGATTCATGTTACTAACCTTACAAAAGTGCTTAAGAGATGCATAGAAACTAATCTTGTGTTGAATTATGAGAAATGTCATTTTATGGTTGATCAAGGTTTGATTTTAGGGAATATTGTGTCTTCTAGGGGACTTGAAGTAGATAAAGCTAAAATTGAAGTGATTAAATCCTTGCCTTACCTCGTAAATGTTGGGAAGTTCGTTCTTTTCTTGGAAGTGCAGGTTTTTATAGGTACTTTATTAAGGATTTCTCCAAGATCACTCAACCCCTATGTAGATTTTTACAAAAGGATGTGGCGTTTGAATTTGATGAGGCTTGTAAATTCGCTTTTGACAAACTGAAGGAGAAGCTTACCACAGCTCCAGTCATTAAACCTCCTTCTTGGGATCTCCCTTTTGAGATCATGTGTGATGCAAGCAATCACGCTGTTGGTGCTATCCTTGGTCAGAGAGTTGGAAGAGCCCCTCATGTTATTTGTTATGCTTTTAGGATGCTTGACAATGCCCAATCCAACTACTCAACGGAAAAAGAACTCTTGGCTATTGTTTTTGCTTTAGAAAAATTCCGTTCTTATTTACTTGGCACTAAAGTGATTGTTTATTCTGATCATGCAACTCTCAAGTATTTACTCTCAAAGAAGGAAGCAAACCAAGACTTATCAGATGGATACTCTTATTACAAGAGTTTGACTTGGAGATAAAGGATAGGAAAGGTTTTGAAATCTTGGTTGCAGATCATCTCATAGGATCTTTAAATGAGAACCAACACCATTACAAGATGATTTCCCAGATGAGCATCTCTTTTCTGTTCAACAGGCAATTCCTTGGTATGTAGATATTGTTAACTATTTGGTTACTAGAACTTTACCAAGTGATTTGTCTAAGGCTCAAAAAGATAAGATCAAAAGTGACTCTAAGTATTACATTTGGGATGATCCTTATCTATGGAAACATTGTGCTGATCAAATCATTAGAAGATTTGTTTCTCAAGATGAAATTCCCTCTATTTGCAATTTTGTCATACTTATGCATGTGGAGGTCACTTTGGTCCCAAGAAGACAGCTCACAAGGTATTGGAAAGTGGATTGTTTTGGCCCTCTCTATTTTGTGATTCTTATATGTTTTGTAAGTCTTGTGGACGTTGCCAAAAAGTTGGAAATTTAGGACATAGAGATCAAATGCCTCTTATCCCTATACTTGTGTGTGAAATTTTTGATATATGGGGTATTGATTTATGGGTCCTTTTCCTTCTCCCTTTGGGAATACTTACATTATTCTTGCTGTGGATTATGTATCCAAGTGGGTAGAGGCTAAAGCCACCCGAACTAACGATGCTAAGGTTATTGTAGATTTTGTCAAATCTCACATTTTTGCTAGGTTTGGAACACCAAGAGCTCTCATCAGTGATCATGGCACCCATTTTTGTAATAGAGTGGTGGAAGCTCTACTCAAGAAATACAAAGTCACCCATCGTGTTTCTACAGCATATCATCCACAGACAAATGGATTAGCAGAAGTTTCAAACAGAGAAACAAAATCCATCCTTGAGAAGACTGTCAATGAAAGTAAGAAAGATTGGAGCGCAAGGCTTGATGACGCACTCTAGGCATATAGGACGGCTTTCAAGACTCCTATAGGAATGTCACCTTACCATTTGGTATTTGGCAAGCCATGTCATCTTCCTGTTGAGTTAGAACACAAGGCTTACTAGGCTGTGAAGCAATGTAACATGAAAAAAGATGAGGTGGGCGAACAAAGAAAGCTTCAATTGTAAGAACTGGAGGAAATTCGTAATGATGCCTATGAAAACTCTAAGATTTACAAGGAAAAAACTAAAGCTTTTCATGACCAAAATACTTCAAGAAAACACTTTTCTGTTGGTCAAAAAGTTTTGCTGTTTCATTCTCGCTTAAAGTTATTTCCTGGTTTAGATCTAGGTAGATAGGTCCTTTTGTTGTTACTAACGTATTTCCTCATGGTGCAGTTGAGATTCAGGGCATTGAAACTGGTAAAGTATTCAAAGTGAACGATCATCGCTTGAAACCCTTCTACGAAGGATTTCAAGTGAACAATATTGAAGAAACCAGTTTGGAATATCCAGATTATACTAAGGTATATCACGTCTAGCCAAAGACGTTAAAGAAAAGCGCTACGTGGGAGGTAACCCATGAATATTATTTTTTGTTAAAAAAAAAAAACAAAAACTGAAGAATGGCCGACGACTTTCATTTGAAAGCCACAACCGGCCTAGAAGATCGGCCGTCAGCCACATTTCAACATTGGCGGCCATTTCGTGTCGGATCCATAGCAACAATCCTAGGGCGGCCACTTAGGCCGGTAGCGTAGACGTCCCCCATGTTGGGAATTTACTATCCAAATCTGAATCGTGCAGCGGAAAATCGTTTTTTTTTTTTTTTAAATTCCCAATCGGATCCAAGTGCTCCAATTAAATCAGAAAGAAAAGGGAATCGTGTACCCTTTTTATTTTGATGATAGGATCAAGGAGATGCAGATTAACCAACTCCCTCTACCGGTATCCACGCGAATGAATTGGATCTTCGTGTGTGTTAGCACGTCGAAAAATTTCGACCTTTGGGAATCCCTCACACTCTCTTTCTAGGTTACGAATTTTCTTTCTAAATGACCGCCAGCGTCAGATGATCGAAAAATTAACCTAGGGGAGATTTTTCTTTTAAATTATGTAGGGTTATGTCTCTTTAATTACCTGATATATTTAGGGTTATGTCTCTTTAATTACCCTGATATATATATAAGGGTTATGTCTCTTTAAATTATGTAGAAAGACATATATATCCTTATTATCCGAATTTATTTATTTGTTAATTTTAATCTAATTAAAATTGACAAATAAATAATTAATCAATTCCCAATACGATTATCGAAGATCCATCTTATTCATTCTTTGTGTGTGACCCTGTAGGTTCACTTAAAATGGGTAGTAGCTCTTAAACATTTTTTTAGGACTACAAGACATAATTGGTCTCTAGCAAGACATTATGTCTACCCAATTTTAGTGAAGATCGATGATCCGACTTTACCTACTAACAATTAGTCATTCGGTCCTTTTGTTACACGATATCTTATAATCAAACATAAGGTGTGGATCAAAACACTCTTATATTATCTAATTACTTATTTCTTGAATCTAGAGTTTGACTGACTTAAACAAATGATATTGATAACTCTTTATCAATTCATTCGAGCATGGCCATGCATTTCTCAGTCTTACTCATCAAGGGGCCTGATAGATATCTCTCTCAAATTAATGAGATGAACAAGTCCCTTCACTAACACTCACATTCCTCTATATAACATATTACATGCCCAAGTTTATTCTTACAATTATCCGATTAAAGATTATGAAGAGATGAATCAAAACATGAAAACTGCTATATAGGAATCCATGGTGCCATTAGGTCAAAGGACTAAAACAACATTGTAAATAAGAATACTTATTGCATTGATCCATACAGTATTCTTATAGTTGGTCAATCCAATACAATACACTCCTGTTTGTATCTATGTGCTGAATTGATATCCCATATCCATGATCAGTAAAACTTGATCATCATACAGCAATCATACTAGTCTTAATTCATTATCATTCCACATAATGAGGCCATTAGGTCAAAGGACTAAAACAACATTGTAAATAAGAATACTTATTGCATTGATCCATACAGTATTCTTATAGTTGGTCAATCCAATACAATACACTCCTGTTTGTATCTATGTGCTGAATTGATATCCCATATCCATGATCAGTAAAACTTGATCATCATACAGCAATCATACTAGTCTTAATTCATTATCATTCCACATAATGAGTGACTAGGGATAATTTAGAATAAAGTTATAATTCAGCTTATGGTTCTACTATTAAAGTCACATACTTTAACGACATAAGGTATAACTAAATATTCAAGGAATAACATTACCAAAGTAAATAGGCCAAAAATAACTTTGATAATTAAAATGACTTGATAACAAACATATAAATGATAAATAATCCATATGGCCTAGGGCACATCACTAGCACCCCAAGCCGGCCAAAACCCTCTGGTGCATTTTGCACGACTTCAAAACAAGTTCCTCTTCATTTTTACTCCGTTCTTCTCTCTTTTTCTCTCCTTCTTCTACTCTCTTTCACCAAGACTTCCCCTTCCAAGCTCTCTTGTCCATAGTTTCCCTCATTTTATCATCTTCAACTTACTTCAAGAGAAGGTATTTGGAGTGTGTAATTTGGGGTTAGATGGCTGCATGGTGGATTTATGTATGAATTGCTAGTCTATACTTAAACTTAACCTTGCTTTTTCCTCTTCTTTCTACTATGATTTTTGTTGATCACAAGACTCCCATATGTTTGACAACTGTCTCTATAGCTGTACCCGTTGGAGCTGACAATTCCTTCAATTCCATTCACTAATCTGGGGAAGTACCAATGATCTTATTCATTTCTATTTTATTCCTTTCCTGTTTTGAACTAATTTTGGAATAGTGAGGACACTGTTCATAATAGGTGTGGGGGAAGGGATAAAATAAAGAAGAAAATTAAGTATTGAATTGTTGTTTGTTTATTTAAGACATATGAGCTTAAATTGTTGCACCCACATTTTAAATCATTGTTTGTTTGTTTTTGAGTAATATATGGCAATTTTAGGCCAAATTTTTCAAAATTTTCTTCAAAATCTAAAGATAGTGCAGAAAAATTGAAATAGCATATTTGAAAAATTGAAATTGACTTGCTAAGTGCCTTACTCACCTACTGTTGTGATTATTTTACTTGGTCAAAATTAAATAGTGAAATCTTTAAGGAACAAATTTACCTTGTATTTAGCTTAGGAATTAGAAGATTAAGAGTGAGTCGAGTCCTTTTTGTGAAAAATAAACAAGTCTACTTCTATGAAAATTTAGCATGTATATACTCCAAATTGGTTCTTTTTAAAAGAATTTTTCGACATTTAGTAAAAGAGGTAAATGAAACTTTTTACTTAGTGATCTTTAATAAAAAGTCTTATATTTGTTATTACATTCAAAACAAAGAAACAAGCATAGCCTATACTCCACTAACTTAAGCAATTGAGTTATGAGTATCCAAACTTGAAAGTTAGAGTGAGGAAGAGTTCTTAGGGGTCCCTTTAAAACCTGGTTACTTAGGTGATGAGCCCGGGATCAACCGACTCAATGAACTCACTATAACAAGAAGGGAGGAAAGGCAAAATTTCTATACATGAGCTTTGAAAAAAAATATATGAAAGAGCTGAAAAGAAGTGGGAAAAAACCCATCCAGAGAATTTTCTCTGAAGGCTATCTATATATGCTTGAAAGAATCAAAAGAAAAATGAATGTTGGGCAACAAGTAAAATAGGACTTATAAAAAAAAAAAAAAAAAAAGAAAAATTCTACGGAAAGAGTTGATACCAAATGCTTTTGCTTTCTGTTGATTGGAGTATATATCTGTTAAATGTCCAGTGAAGTCTAAATGGGTGTTTTTCCTTATAGGACTGAGAATTTACTTTTGATCAGAAGAATCTTTTGCTAAACATGCGGATTAAAGTTTGTTTTGTTTAGATTAGCTATTGAAATTTGATTTTTGTACTCTAATTACATGTAATCAGTTTGGTTAGAGCAATAGGCACTGAAATTGCGAATTGTGAATCAAAGTTAAAAGAAGATACTTGAAATTGGAAATTTTGAAATTACATTCTCCATGACAGATTTCTTTTTGTGATCTTATTTGTATTGCTTGAGGACAAACAATGGTTTAAGTGTGGGGGAATTTGTTAAAGCAAATTATACTCAATTTTTATTGAACAAAACATGCTAAATTAGTTATTGATTTTATAGAAATCCATTGGAATTGGTACTTTTGTGTGTTTGATGTTACATTTCAGGACTTGAGCGAACTTTAAGACAAAATAAAAGTAATTTGAGGATGTTCTGTGCAAATTTGGAATTAAAAACACCTAGGCTTGCTGTTCTATCATCAAAGCTGGTAGCTTAGGAATAAGAAGAGCCAGCCAAAGTCCTAAAGTTGCCTCTTTCACATTCCAAATGTCTCCAGTTGCAAAATTTAAGAATGGAAATCCAAAAGATTGCTTCTTTTCATCTTCAAAACATTTCAGTTTGCAGAATTAAAGAGGAGAATTCCAAAAGTTATATTCTTTAGCTGCTGTTTGCTTTCTATAAATTGGCTTGTTGTAGAAGAGGGAACTCATTCAGAAAAACTTCAAAAAAAAAAAAAAAACTTTAGAGTATTGTTCTTGTTACTATGTGTGGCTAAAAACTTTATTTTAGCCAAGGGATCCACTGCAGATTTAACTTGTCAAGATTGTGAGATCTAATTAGTTTATCTTATTTATTCTTCTTTTTCTGAATATTCATATATCATCTATTATTCATGCATTTGTTGTTTTGTTGATTGATTGGAATTTGAGTTCATTTGTTCAATTAACAAGCGATAATCTATCAATTAGAACATTAAATTCGTAATTGTTCGATTGTTCTAATCTAAGTGATACAATAACATAATTGGTTACAGAATAGGTAATTGATTTGTGTTATGGTGATATATAATCTAATTTAAATTGTTCAAGCTTTTGATCTGTTAATCTGAATTGGTAGTCTCTCTCTTGATTCATGCTATTGATAGATTAAATCCTCAAATCTTATCTAGGGTTGTCTAATTGGTATGGGAAATAATCATAGATCTTATCGTGATTATCAACACAGTAAGGAGAGATAGGTTGTCAAAGCTTGTTGATAACCATAACCAATTTATTCAGAAAAGAAAATGAATATCATTACATCAATGATCAATCTAATAAGTTGAACTGTATGATACCTTGGTTAGAAATCTTTTGATATTGTTTGAAAACTAAAATCGCGTTTCTAGTCTTTAGATAAAATTGATCTTTTGATTTACAAACCTCCCTTGTTCTTCTCTTTTCTCTTGAATAGAAATAAATTATTTCCAATCCCTGTGAAGACGATCCTTGCTCACCGCTGATTACAAACTTTTTGAGTAGGATAATAACTTGTTGGATTCGACACCCACCAGAAACTAAAAGTTTTATAAGACAAAAGTACGCAGAGTTATTGAGCAAAAAGATAAGATAAGTTTCAAGGAAAAAACTTTTTGAAGGAGGAAAAAGTGAAATACCTTAAACATTATGCTTAATTTATTTTATATTAGCATGCTTTGTTTGCTTGAAATAAGAGTTTAATAGTAAATAATTAAATTAATAGAATATGAAGAGTCAACATGAATTATTAATTACATTGAATTTCATATAGAAAGCGAAGTTTTGTTAGTATTGTATTGTTTGTAGTATGTGAATTTAAAACTTATGCTTTCATAATATAGATTAGACTTAGAACATATTTTATTAAAAATTAAGCCCAAGCCTAAGTTAAAAACAAATATTTTTAGTAGTCTCAAAAGTTAATAAAGTAGATAGTGAATAAGTACCAAGATTATTATCTAAAAGTGTCATTTCAAAACAGTCCCTAAAAGAAATTTTTTTTTTGGAGAAGAAGATGAAAGTAACTTTACCATAAATTTTACCTGATTTTACTTTAAATTTCCTCATCAAAATTTCTAACCAGTTTCCATTTCCAACTTAAGCTCCTTTGAGGTAAGTTTTACATGCTAGTACAATTATTTTTCATTTGTTTTCTTTACATATATGAAAACCCTGTTTTAATGAAGTGACACATTGATGATTTAAGTAGAATTATAAGATTAAATAGGTTATTGTGAGTATGTATATATATATATATATATATACATATATATAGAAGTATGTGTGTGTATTCTGTTTTAAAAAGGAGAAAAACAAGAGAAACAAATGTGATGTTTTGGTTATGTTTTTCATCGAATCTTCAAAGATATACTACTCGAAAAGAAATACAAGAAAAACAAGACCATTTGTGTTTACTGTGTTTCTTGTTGTGTTTTGATATGAGTTTTATTACGAACTAGAGATAGGTTGTAGATGATAAATTTCATGTTGAAGATAATAAGATGTTAGAAGTTATTATGATTGGTAGTTTCTATGTATGTTTTGACATTAACTACGGTTTTTGAAGATGTTTGCAATTATATAAGTTGTTTATGTATTAAATTTTGCAGTTAACTATGGTTCTGTAAAAGTTTGTAAATGTATAAAAGATAATCTCTATATTATATTATATATATATCCACACATATTCTATCAAGGCTTGGTTTTTTTTTAGCCTCGAGGCGAATTAGAGGTAAGCCTAAAGTAAGTATCGATGGGTAAAAAGTTAATATAAAGTATTTATCGATGACAAAATTTAGAGCTCGACATTCCCTTGACAAACACTAAATAATGTCAAGCTTTAAGTCTTGAAGCTTAGTACTCGTCGAGGCCTGGAGTCGAGCACTCGATGTAGCCCATGATGGTTATTAAGACTCATCGAGGCAAAACATAAATAATGTATATTGAGCATGGCCTTTGTCGAGGCCTAAAGTTGAGTTCTCGACGTGACCTCGACATAAGTTATGAAGTTTTTTATCAATATTCGACCTATTATATGATGAGGCTCAACATTATTTTCTTTTAATAATGTACCCCACAATTCTTTCTAAGCTACCCTCAACCTATAGTTTGTTTCAAAATGGGGGTTAATAGAAATGTGCTATATTTATATGTATGTATAAATGTTAAACTATGTTTTAATGTGGAATATATTCAATTTTATATTGAATTCTTTTCTTATAGATTATTCGTGTCAGTTAAATGTGTCTTCTTTTTTTCAAACAGACATATTAGGTACATAAATAACATGAATGTTGTTTACTTAAGATAGGCATATCCAAAATTGATCTTAATTAAAGAAGGCTTAAAAAGTGTTTGTATTGATTGTGCTTTCGCCACTGAATCCAGTCCGAGGAGCGGCAATCTTGTCTTGAGCAGGACACGGTAGTTAGGAGCTTAGGTCACATTTTGTCATGATGCAATGACTTTCTTAAGTGGCTCAATGGGTAATTGATAGGGTGGATGGCAATAGTATAACATTTGCTTATTCTTAAGAGGTAATAATATGATTTAGTTCACGTTTATGAGATCGGTTAAATTAAGTGATATTATGTATTAAGTTAAGTAAAGTTAAGTAACTCTAGATGAAATTACTATCCTTTTTTATTAGATATAGGAGATATAGATATTTGGACTACCAATATCAATCCCCTGAGTAGCTGTTGTTCCTCAGGATCCCCCAACTTCCCAGTAGCTTATTCTAGAGTTTGAATACTCCTATGTTACTTGACAAACTTAATTATTAGATAATAAATTGATGGTTATTGGATTGCGTATAGTCTAAGTGTACTTGTCACTTCGTATTTATTTGTGTTACTTACGTACTAGGTCTTTGGCTCATGATTCTTCTATTTCAAGTATTGATGAGGATGGGTTTTATTCTCAAATACGTTATGGATCTAATTTTGAAGATTTTCTAAATGAATTAGAGGATTAGAACATCAACTATGATGATGGATCTTCTTATAATAGATATACAAATGTGTTTTCTGTATATGTATAATTTATTAAAGATTTTTGTAAATCTTCGTATTTTGTAAACGCTTAATGATAAGTCTTGATATGTAATAATTACGTATGAAGTTTTAATTATGTATTAATAGACAATCAAGTGTTTGTTTAGTAAGTTTTATACTTCTTCTAATGAAAAGTTTTGATAAATGAATTTTATGGTATATTTAGACAAACATTTATACAAATCATTTCTTTAAAGACAGACTTACATGTAATGTTGCAGTATTACATGTGGTTAGGGGATTGTTCATGCTAGGATTCTTATATCTAGTGTTGTTGGTCCTTACATGATGGGACATGAGACAAAGATTGAGGGAGAAAGAGATAACGAGTACAAAGATGACAAAAGAGAGAGAATAAAAGTCTTTAAATTCTTTTTTAACTTGCAACTATATCATGATTAAAAATTGTGCTCTACATGTTGCAATTATAGAATGTGCCTCACTCACACAATAAAAGGACAGTACCAAAACATGAAATCGCAAGTATTAGATGCGATTTTGCAATGAAATTTTGGTAATTAATTTCGTCAAACTTGTATATTAGTAATTTTGCTTTATCGGGATGATGGACGTATGTTAGACCCTAGAATAGCCATTGATGCTACACATAGGGTCAAACTCAACTCAATCCAGCTACTTCTGTCGGCTCATTATGTAAAAACCTAGACTTAGAACCCAACTTATCATACACAAGTCCAAGCAATGCTTTAACCCACCATGTCCATGACTAAGTCCCAGATTAGAGATGCAAATAAATTAAGTTGATTCATAAACTATTCATGTTCGGCTCAATATTTAATTAAATTTGATTTCAAAATAATCGAGTCAAGCTTGAACTCAAACTACTCAAATAGTTTATTGAGGCAAGCTCGAGCTTTCTATGTTAGCTTAATTAGCTTACAAGCCCAATCAACTCTAAATGTTAATCAAATTAGAATCAAATTTGTGTATTAATATTATTTTAATTAGAATTAGAAATATACTTTTTAATAAATTAGCTCAAACAATTAATCTAGTTGGGCTTAAGATTATATAGTATTACTTCAAGCCAAATTTAAACTTAAAATGTTAAACTCAATGAAACTTAAATTGAGTTCCAACTTTGAAATTTCAAGTCAATGTTTGCAATCCTATCCCGGACTTGATGACCCATCCTATTTTCCTTTAATTGTCAAAATTATATATATATATATATATATATAAATACATTGTAATTTCAAATGAGATAAATCTGAAATTCAAAATAAAAGTTGAACTAAGCTTTATAGTTATGAACCTCTTTTCATGAAGAAATATTAAAGATGTATAATCATTTATACATAATTATATCTAACTTTAGCTATAATATTAGTAATTAAAAAAAAAAACCTCTAAAAAGTTGAAAGAAGACCGAAAACACATGGCCAAGAAGGAAAATTTTTTTCTTTTAAAAAAGATTTTATATAAACGAAACTAAATACAATTTTAAAACACAATTATCCCTTATTAATAAGAACACATCAAAAACTATAATTAGAAAAAAAAAATTCTATTCACATAAAAAACGATTTAATTTTTAGGGAAAAGGAAAAAAATATTAATATTTTTTTTTAAATTACAAAATTCTATTGAAAAGAAAATAATCCTAGATTTAGGCAATTTAACTTTGTAGATATAGGTTCTTGCTAGTAGTGGTTACGCACGCGTCGCGTAGATCTCGTGCCTAGCACGTGACTTCGGAGTGCTGCTAAGGAAATGACACTTGATGACCAGATAGCTTGGAGAGAATGACAGCGGAGAAGGAACAGGCAGTCTCCGTGTCTCAAATGCACAAATGACAGGTAAGGGAGCTTGAATAGATTTCGCGCATCAACCTTACAGTTCTTGAGCAGTTGAAGTAGAAATCACTTGAGTTGCCTTATTTAATCTTCTGAAATAGAACCTTCTTTACAGACTGTTGTTTATCTTTTCTCTTCAAAAAGTTCTAATGAGGAGGAAGAGTGACTGAATATTTATAAGCACTTGGTGTGGACGTCAGATCACCTCAGTAATTCACGAATGTGATGGAGCAAGATCAATTCATGTTTATCATGAATGAACTCCTCATAGGTCAAGACTTGTAGTAATCTCTTATGTGTGCATGAATCTGCCTGAGAAAGGTTGCATGCGGCGACCAATTCAACATCCCTGTTCCAAGCCCACCAAGTCAAATCTCCCCAAGCCATCCAAATAATTGAATTGAACTCATTAAGCCCTGTCACTCAA
The DNA here is from genome assembly GCA_024138025.1 of Combretum micranthum. Classification (NCBI taxonomy): domain Eukaryota; kingdom Viridiplantae; phylum Streptophyta; class Magnoliopsida; order Myrtales; family Combretaceae; genus Combretum; species Combretum micranthum. The sequence goes on from JAMXBD010001273.1 coordinate 218,187, forward strand.
TCCATGGGTCAAGCCCAAATAAATAAATAATAATATTTATATTTTTAAGCCCATTTACAGACTTCATTGTTCAAGAGACTATATCAATTACTAACAATATCGTCTTTCAAGAGACAAGTTTCATATAAATATATCAACCTTGTCTCTTCAAAAAATAAGATTGGTATATTATACGACATTGCCTCTTATATCACCAGCAACTCATATCTCACTAAATGATGACAATGATTTCTCTATTTTCTTTTTTTTCTCTTTAAATTAATGATGATATATTTCATTTCAATAAACAAACATGCCATTAATAGCGAAAGTAAGACCGACACTCAAGGCTGTTTCGGAGCAGGCAAACGTGGTCAAGGAAAAGGAAACAGTTCAAATATCTTCAAGAAAGCTCCAAAATCTCGTCCAATCAACTTAAGCCTGATTATAATTCCTCTTTGGTGATGAGTCTCGACAAGAATAAGGATGTTGGCAATGATTATGCCAATGACAATAAAGGTTTTATGATTGTTCGATAGATTTGATTTTACAACCTTATATATGAGCAAGGAAAGAGATCAACTATTAAGGAGACTTTTTGACAACGGATTTTTATGCAATACAATAACCTTGTCCTTGAAGAGATGCCAATATATTTATACAAAACTTAACTCTTAAAGAGATAAAGTTGCTAGTAATTAACTTTATCTCTCAAAAAAAAAGAATTTAAATTATCTAAATCTAAAACTATATTCTTTCCAACAGTATTTTCATAATTTTATTTAAAGAATATTTTTTTTTTCCTTTTCCCTAATTTTTAAATACCATTCACTTATATATTTTTTCTCCCTTATTTTATTTATTTATTTCCCGATCCGACCCTTACCAAATCTTTTCAGAGCCATAAAAAAGATTAAAATAAATAGCAAGGAGCAGACCTTGATAAACACCGATTTTGAGAAGGGACGAAAATTTAATGCTTAAGGGCTTCATTAAGGAGATCATCTATCTCTATCTGCGCATCCGGCACAAGACCCAAGATATAATTTGCTATTAGGAAAAAAAAAAAAAATGGTCTGTTGAAAAAAGGATATGACGGACCAGCCGTAAGATCCGAAAAGTGATGGAAAGAAGAATTCACGGGGCAAAGCCACAGCGAAAGATACTAAAAGATAAATCCAGAACCAAGCAACAAACCTCCTCGGGCAACATTACGGCTATAGAAGATACAAACTTAATTTATTACCAGACACAAGGGCAACGCTCAAGAGGACAACCCCGTTTCTTCTATTCCAAGCATACATAAACATCAGATGATACCTCCATATATCGATCCATGCCTAGTGCACTGAAAGCACACAGCGCAGGCAGCCACCTTCATGCATCAGATCAAAAGCCTTGTTGATCTCTGCCAGAGTTAAATTGTGAGTTATGTACTCATCAACCTTGATTTCCTGCCAAGCCCATAGATTGGGGTCAAAAATCAAATAACCAGCTGAAATTATTCTATTATTAGGGGATGGGGTGACTGGGGATGGAATATCTAGGCTACACCAACCTTCTTCATGTACTTGTCGACAAGCCAAGGCACTTGCGATCGACTCTTGAAACCACCAAAAGCTGTTCCTTTCCAAACGCGGCCAGTCACCAATTGGAAAGGGCGGGTAGAGATCTCCTGGCCTGATGCTGCTACCCCTACAATGACTGATGTTCCCCAGCCCTAAGCATTCATTGAGCCAATTTAGTGAGATGCATCTCATACAACTAACTGCTCATGAAAACATAACTCACCCTTTTTCTTTTGGGAAAAGAAAACATGACTCACCTTGTGACAGCATTCCAAAGCAGCCCTCATTACAGAGACATTTCCAATGCATTCAAAACTATAGTCAACACCACCATCAGTGAGATCAACAATAACTTGTTGGATTGATTTCTCATGATCATTTGGATTCACAAACTCAGTAACTCCAAATTTCTTTGCTGAAAACAGCAGCAGCAATGGCAATCATCACTATAAGACGAATCCTACTATTACTATATGTAAAATGACGAATAACCATAATTTTCTCTCCAATTAAGCAATAAAGAGGAGAATAGATTAAAAATAATAATAATAATTGTTTCAAATATTCAGAATCAGCGAATACAGTGGGCAAGAAATATCCTTACATTCATGGATGAGTGAAAAAAAACCAAAGCTTACCTACATCATACTTCTTGCTATCAATATCTACACCAATTATTCTAGAGGCACCAGCTGCTTTAGCACCCTCAGCAACCTATCATGTTTCAAGCAACTTCTTAAGAGACCAAACTTCAAGTCAACATAGGATGAGTACCTGAAAAGTAAAGATCTTACAGCTAGCCCCACAGTTCCAAGCCCAAAAACTGCAACTATGGATCCTGGTTCTACTTTTGCAGTGTTCCACACTGCTCCAAGACCTATGAGAACAAAACCAAATTAGTAAAACAAATATTTTCTCTTGAAGAGCATCCTGTAACTCATAAAAGCATGCAAGAGAAAAAACCTAGAACTTAAGTGAGAAATTTTCAGAATATTAACCACTGCATCAAAAGAACTGATGCTGTTTAAGTTCAAAAGACAATTCTAAGCATGTGAAAACCTCCCCACAAAGCCAATAAAACAAAGCAAAAGCAAAGGATACTTATGGATCTTTCTAAAGTCAAATTCTCCAACAAGCAGATGGCAGAATGCAAGATAAGATAAAGCATTTCACTGTCAAGGGTTTTTTTTTTTTCAATTATTATATCATTTAGCACCAATACAATCTTATTACATGTAGTTGGGTCCAACTTGTCTTGCAAGTTTCCAATTGCTTCTTAATTGCCTATATGGGAATATATGACTAGCAAGGCATTGAATAGAAAATCATTATAAAAAATCCAGATGATAAATAGCAATTCCTTAAAAATGAGGCTGCCTGGGGGAGTATCAATACAGCATGGTATAATTGATTGTTTAAGATACCGAGGATTATTTAGAATGGCATGGAACAAATCATGTTCAATGATGAAATTTTCTATGCCCTAGATATTTCTGGTTTCCAAGGATCATTGGCCTGCACTGTTTGTCAGCCATATATGTGCTTAGTTGCATTTTTGTGTTCCTTTGTCATTGTCAATCTTCAGCCTCAAAAATAAAAAGGGGAGTTAATAGAGCAAGAAAAGTACTTGCAGCTTCTCTTTTCTTATATAAAAACTTTTATTTCCTAAGTATCTATCTATCTATCTCTCTCTCTCTCTCTCTCTCTCTCTATCTATATATATATATATATATGTATGTATACATGTATTGGCCGGCCCTAAATATATATATTAAGTAGGAAAGGACATAACTTCAAATTAATAACAATTACCCAAGGGCTCAACGCTAGTGGAATAAAAGCACTTGTGTGACCGAAATCATCAAATACAAATGATGTAAAACATGCCAGAAAACAGGTCCAGTTGGCATGATTAACAACTCTTCTTCTTTTGTTGTTGTTGTTGTTTTTTTTTTTTTTTTTTTGGGTTTGTGTTGGTGGGGGGGTTGGTTTGGGGGGGTGGGGTGGGGTGGCCTAGGGGGTATGTGGGGTGTTGTGTGGGGGGTCATGGATTTAATCCTGCATACAATTTCCAATGTAAATATTTCTCTAAGATGAGCTATGGGCAACAATACTTTCCAGATGAGTTTTACCAATCAACAAAGGCTTTTAGTAATCTCCTCAACAACAAAATTTTTCTTTAAGTTGCTTCCATTTCAACTTCTACTATAACCACAGAGCAGTAATAACCATGAGATACATACATGCCATACCAATAGCTTGATTAAAATTGATTTAACCAGCTGCAAATGCAATCATAAATTCTTATGTAGAGGAAAATCAATTTTTAAGGGTGCACTTCTGCAGGAAAAAAGAAATCAGATTATAGCAATTAATAATGCATGTATCCTTACCAGTGGGAACTCCACACCCCAAAAGACACACTTTCTCTAAAGGAGCTACAGGATCAATTTTTGCAACACTGACATCATGTACAACTGTATATTGGCTAAATGTTGAGGTTCCCATAAAGTGATAAATTGGCTTTCCATTAATAGAAAAACGGCTCTTCCGATCATTCATCATGACCCCAACACCAGTTGCAGCACGAACTTTTCCACAAAGGTTTGTCTTTCCTGATTTGCAAAATTTGCATTCCCGACATTCTGCCTGGTAACATGGGATGACATGGTCTCCTGGTTGTACTTCTGTAACACCTTCACCAACACTCTCAACAATCCTACAAGAAAAAAGGGATTTAATACCATAACCTCTGGAAATCACCATGGAGTGTGGTCATATGAGTATGATGAACATACCCAGCAGCCTCATGGCCAAGAATACAAGGGAATAGGCCCTCCGGATCCTGTACACAATAACATTCATAAATTTAATCAAGAGCATAGAACATAACAAATAAAATTGAAGTGTCCCAAAACCTATGGATTGAAGTAAATTAACAATGCAAAACATCTATAATCAAGATGCAATGAAAATTTCTGATTCAACATTCATAATTTACAGTCACCATCAGTGTTGGCATCTAGTAAGCATGACTACCCAGAAGAGGGTATCCGGTGTTTGACATCTCCACCTTGCATGACACACTTTGGATACACCAATTTATTCCATCAACAGATAACAATTATGAAAAGGTCATACACATCAGGCATTAACGAGTAGGGGTGTGCGCACTTGTAAGGGGCACATGCCATACTTTAGCATATTTTGGAGCCTCTTTTTTTTTTTTTTTTTTTTTTTTTTTTTATAATGTCCCCGTGATGATACTAGTAACAACTATAGAATAGTTATATAGTTGGTGACATTGTGCATATATATTAGTCTTGCTTTCTGCGTGATGAGTAATGATTCATAACTAAATACGTATGAACTTGATTGTGGCTACTGAGTGTGTAGCCATGCGCGAATGCTTGTAGTTTGTGTATTGTATAGCATGGATACATGAACAATCATGAGCAAGCACAAGAACGTGCCTGTTTGTTATTGCTACAATAGGGTATAAGCATGCCTATTATGCATTGATTTGTATGCAGCCATGAAGGATGTTAATTGTCATGTGATGCGTGTGTTTTGTAAGGTGTATCATTTTTCCATGTGCTTCATGATCAGGTATTATGTATGGATTAATAAATAGGATTTTATATGTATTTTGAAGCCCATACTTATGTTTTTACATAAACATACTATTTTTACTTTTTGGCTGTGCTCAAGCTATGTCAATGTCCTATGAATCATGTCTGTGTCATTGCTGTATTGATGCAGTAATGGCAATGACCGTGCATCACAGCTTGAAACAAGCCTAAAAGAGGCCTCCAAGTACAAATGAATTCCCCCCCCAACACAAAATAACACATAAAAAGTGGAGAATCCATAGGAATTTTAAACTGTTCTATCAAGTCAAATAGGGGAACAAAAATATTCTATCAACCACCGAGAAACCATGCTTTCAAACATAAAAAGAGTGCATGTTTGAAATAGCTTGAACCCATAAGAAACTAGAAAATACATGCCAATGCACCAAGAAGCGCGCAAAAAAAAAAAAAAAAAAAAAAAATAAAGACCTTTACCTGTTGTTTAGAAATCTCAAATTGCAGGAGTTTACATTCCTAAAAATCTCTCATCAGCCTACATATCAGTATCCACAATGTGGGCACAGCAGACAAAAGTTTAACAATCCATCTTTACTTGTCTTTTTTTGGGAAAAGTTTCCTAGGAATATTAGGATTCCAAGGAATCGCGAACATAAGCTCGTGGTCTTATAATAATTTTTTCTAGGTGAATAAACCTTTAAAATATGGCCTATATCTCACTAGAAAAATTAATAAATCTAGAACAGAGGCCTCACAGAGGACCGCTATGGGATCCATATCGTATCCGAACTACATCATACATCTAGTGACTGATCCTAACTATAACAACATTATCAAAAATGTGTGTTTTAAATCATTCAAATTCGTAGTTCATTCATATTTAGATGAAGCCAAAAAAAAAAAAAAAAAAAAAAAGCGTCAAGAATTACAAATTCAGATTCTTCTACAACTAAAATGAAAAATAAATAAATAAATAGCCATCAGATTAGAAAGGAAAAAAACAGAGAGATACCTTGCCGCTCCAAGTGTAGGCATCGGTGTGGCAGAGAGCGGTGAAGAGGATCTTAACCCTAACCTCACCGGCTTGTGGTGGAGCAACCTGTACGTCCTCTATCACAAGGGGCTTGTTTGCTTCCCAAGCAACCGCAGCTTTTGTATTTCGATCATTAACTACTTGTTAGTTTATATTATTCTATATTTGGGATTAAATTAAATAAAAACACTAACTGTTAAAATAAACGTGAAAGTTAGGGCACAAGAATTCGGGAAACTCCTACCTTTGCAAGTGATGACTTGACCTTGAGTAGCCATTATTTGGTCGCAGAAAAAGTAAAATAAAGCAAAACCGTGATATTCTTTAGATTCAGACAATGGGGGAGATGATAGAGAGAGTGTGGTAGAGATATCTATGAAGGACCACAAGCTTTTTGGATATATTTTCTATTATATTTTCACTAATTAATTTCGCGTTAAAAAAAAAGGAAAAAGAAAAGTAATATCATCATCTTCTTTTTTTTTTCTTTTACCGAAGAAAAGTATTATTATCTATAAATATCCCTTATTTTCTATTAATTTTAAGTGAATCTATAGTGTCAAAAAATATTTTTTTTTTCTTATTCTATAATAGTTATAAGTGATAGTGAGTCGTGCCTGCTCCTCTAACCCCACTCTCTCTCTCTCTCTCTCTCTCTCACATTCTTGATTAAAAACATAATTTTTGTTATCACTCTTTCTTTATCAGCATGTGTGTCTTTTTTAACTATTCCTTTCTTCTTGTTGTTTTAATATACACAATGCGGGTGTCTTGTACACTAATTAATTTTAAAAGAATTTCCACAGTGTTGTTGAACGAAAATAATATCAAGTTTACACAAGTTAATTTTATCTCTTGAAGAGGCGAGATTACTACACAGTATAATTTTACCTATTCAAGATTAAGCGAATCTTGAATTGCGGTGTCAAAAAATATTTATTTTATTTTTTTCTTCTTATCTTATAGCAATTATAAGTGATAGTGATTGCTCCTCTATTTGCTTCACCCCCCCCCCCCCCCCCCCCCCCCCCCCCTTTCTCTCTCTCACTCTCACTCTCACACACTTAATGAAAAACAGATTTTCCGTTTTCACTCTTTTTTTCCTACATATGTGTCTTTTTTAACCATTCCTTTTTTCTTGTTGTTTTAGTATATGCAATGCGGGTGTCTTGTATACTAGTTAATTTTAAAAGAATTTACAAAAGTGTTGTTGGAATGAAAATAATATCAGGTTTAAGTAAGTTAATTTTATCTCTTGAAGAGGTGAGATTATTATACAGTATAATTTCATCTATTCAAGAGACTAGTTTGGCGAGCCTAATATCAGTGCCCGTCTTCTTTTTCCTCCTTATTTTATTTTCCTTAAATCCTCTAACTTAATTCCTAAATTCAGCGCGACTTTTACTTAAACTCTAACCCTAACATTCGGCTATTTTGACTAAATTTAGCACAATTTCTTGGTCAAATTCGATTATATCACATCACACACACAATATTCGTGCTAATTCGACTCAATTGAGCTTGAAATCAGCATCAGGAGCGCCAAATTCACAAGTAAGTTTCTAGAACTCATCACTTTAATTTTTCACAATTTTTTATGCCAAATCTGTGATATTTTGTGATGTTGTCTGATCTTGCATTGTTTTTATATTAGCATATTGAATCTACATTGTTAATTGTTGAAGTCACGTTGCTTATTTTGATGGTTGGATGACTGAATTTGTAAAAATTCTCTATATTATATGATTGTTTGATTTTTATGATTAGTAAACATGATTTTGAATTGGTGTACCAAAGTGATGACTTATAACTTTGATGGATGAGAACATCGAACTAACAATGTCTTAAGTCATTATTTTAGGGTTTATTTAATTCTACAGGGATCCTTGTAGCTTATGTAATTGTTCCTTGATTATGTTGTCTTCAAGTGTTAACAGGACTTAGGGCTACGATGGAATGTGGATAATGTATTGGAAGTTATTAGCTTGTCTTGTATTGGGATTATATGGTGAAAATTGATATGTAGATACTTAGGTTATCCCAATTCCCAAGTACAATACTGAATACCTTATTATGCCAAATTTATGATGTTTGTGATGTTCTTTGATCTTGCATTGTGTTTATATTATTGTATTGAATCTACATTATTAATTGTTGAAGCCACATCACTTATTTGTGAATTAATTTATAAAAAAATCTATAGTTGTAGTTTGATATTTTTGAACAAATATCTGAAGAATTAACTAGTAATGGTAAAAGTTGTTGATAATAGAGAAGTACAATTCATAACTCATGGTCTCATTTTATGTATTTAATCTTATATTTCCGAGCTAGCAAGGTAGGGGTGGAAATGGATTAGGTTAAGTTTGTGCTATATACTCGTGGCAACATTATTAAAGGAAATAATAGTTTTAGTTATGATAGGTGGCCAGTTGTTGTTGTTAGCATGTTTAGGAACTCTACCTATAAGCAAATTTTGGCTATAATATGCAGTTGACTTAAGATAAATAGGACTATACTTCAAGTTAAGATATACCAAAAGGTTGCCATTGGAGATAAGATACTACGTTATGATGTGATTCCAATGATTGATGATGATAGTGCTCAAGAGATGTTGGTTTAAACAGAAGGTTCAATGGTGGTATATGTTCAAACATTTGAAAAAGAGTTGCCATACGCATCCGAGACTGACAACACTATGTATATTGCTTGCTATGTAAATGTTGGTAGCCAAAGACTGGCAGAGGAGATCCTCAATCCCACTCAGACAACAATTAGTAGCCAGGTCTAGATGGGTACACCATATTAAAGTAGTGAGAACGATACTGATGAGATGCAAGACTCATTAGTTAGTGAATCAAGTGATGATTATGATGAAGATGAGAATGAATGGGTTGGGTTTGCCTCAGCAGATTACTAATACCCATAGGTCACATAGGAGTAACAACTGACACCGTTTTATGACTCCTATTGATGTTAATATGGTAGTAGCTTAGAGCCAGTGTCATTTTTCACAACAGATTCATTTGATGGTGAGCAGGAAATGAGTGCTAGAAATTGGAGCTTAATTAATAAATTCAAGGTTAGAATGCGTTTGAAAAGTAAAGACCATCTTATATAGGCTGTTAAGATGTGGCATATATCAAATCATTACAACTTCAAGATAGTGGACTCAAAATTAAGGTCGTGGGCAATAAAATATACTAGTACTCACAACAGAGGATATAAATGGAGACTCAGAGCATGCTACAAGAAACATGAGGGGTGGTTTTACATCACTAAATATAAGAGCCTGTGAAATCATTGGACAGTATCATTTCCAATTGGATTCCACCAACATGTCCAAGTGTATTATAATGGAGATTCAAAATTCTCCATATGTGAGAGCAAAGGATCTCCAGACAATCATCTTAAAGGAGTTTGGGTATAGGGTCCATCTACGACAGTGATCGTAACCTTGTTAAGAGAGAATGTGTTTGGGCTTTGTCCAGACGCATTTGTATCTTTAGGATTGAACCTTCTCTCACAAAATGCAGGTTGTTTTTTACTTGGGAGATTAGCCATCTTATTATTGATCATTGAAATTATAGTGGAAATCGTGGGCCTGTCTCCAGTAAAATCTTAAATACACAATAGCCGCACATGTATGCACCTGATTATTTCCAAAAAAATGACATACATGGCATAATATCGTCCTCGTTCCATAATTTTCATGCTGACAAATAAAACAAATAAACAAGCAATTAAAAAAAAAAAAGAAACATATGCTTAATAAGGAATTTCTAATAGGGACTTCACCAAAGTGATTATATCTACCTAATATGATCCTTTTATATAATGCGTCTGTTTGAGCTATTGATCATTTCATTTTTTTTCCTTTAATATATGTTAGTACATGGTAATAGGTTAAATTATTAACTATGAAACAACTATAAAATATTAGTTAATTGTATAACTCCATTAATTATAAACTAAATAAAATATTATGAACACTACTATATTACAAATTCAACAACAGTAATTTAATATAAGTTAATAGAAATTACAATATCCTGATTTAAGAGAAAAAAATACATAATACTTTGATAAATTATAATATAGTAACATGATGTTTTTTGCCCTCGGTTGAGGATTTTGGCAGCTGTGATAAAGTCCGTCTTTGCTCATTTGTGTTGTTTTGCTCCAAATCTGATCTTAAACACTTTGTTTCTTATTTTCTTGATCCTATGAGCTGAAAAACAACATTTAAACAATAAAAGCACAAAATTCATAGGAATTTATCTAAAAATGGATCAAATTAAGCCTAAATTCCTATGAATGAAATAGAGTATACTAGACTTATCAGCCGCTTATGCTTAACACTGGCATCCTAAAAAAGTCCCATGTGAGGGCATCTGACTAAAAGGACCAAAACTCTAGGGACCAACCAACCAAGTTGCTTTTACTCAACAATCAAATCTTTAAAAAATCCCATGTGAGGGGGTCTGACCAAACAGACTATAAAACTGGGGGACTAACTAACCAAGTTGCTTTTATGTTTAGTGTTCGCATCTTAAAAAAAATCTTGTGTAAGGGCGTCTAACCAAATGGACCAAAATTCTAGGGACCAACCAACCGAGTTGCTTATGCTCAGTGCTTGCATCCTAAAAAATATGTCTCATGTGAGGGCGTCCGGCTAACTGAACCATAACTTTGGAGATCAATTGACTAAGTCGCTTATACTCATTGCTCACATCCTAAGAAACATGTCCCATGTGATGGTATCTAACCAAACAGACTATAACTCTAGGGATCGACTGACTGGGTCGCTTATGCTCAGTGATCATGTCCTCAAAAAAGAAAAAAAGAAAAAATCAAGTCTCATGTGAGGTTACCGAACCGATTAGGTCGCCTATACCTGAACCTGGTCCTAAAAACCTCTAAGTCCGATCAAAGGAGAACTCAATTGAACGAATCATAGCTTTTGGTAACCTTTAAGCCACTTACACTGCTACAGGTATTCACTCCATGCCCTTACTTATTATGTCACATGGAAGAATAACATATGGCACAGTAAACACAAAAAATAGGATGGAAAAATTGAAAGGCTGAATAAAAAATAAACAAGTACTCATTTATGAAACAAGGAAGTGCAGTAGTTTTGACTGGCTTATTAGCCAAGATAATTTTGACTGCATCTTGGCAAATGTTGCATTTAGAATGCCTTTAATTGGTGACACCCATTTGAGCATGTACTTTTTCGATTGATGTTACTAATTTGAGCCAAATTGCTGTTGGCAATCGGAAGCCCAAGTTGCGCAAGTAACCATGGATGCTTATGTTTCATTTGTGAAGCACCCGATTCTAAAGAAGCACAACGATAAGACTACCGAGCTACACCAAGCACTAAATCAGGATGAAGTTTAACCTAGGTAAGATGATTAAGGAATGGTTGAAAGACAGTCATTCTAATTTGCATGATTGACCCCTTGTCTTGAACAATTTCCCTTTGCTAACTTCATCCTAGTAAAGGATTTGTTGAAGCTGGTCTTTTTTACCTAACCTACACCTAACTCCTTCCAAGTTGAACCACACATTGGCTAGTTTTCCCTCACTAACTCCATCCCAGTGAAGTCGCAGCTAGAAACCAGGGAGAAAAAGAGAGGGCTTCAAGGCTAAAACCGCCTCTTGAAGAAAAGAAAATGGTACCAAGGATAGTGAGGGAACAACTTGACCCCCTTTGATGAATTCAAGTGCAAATGCAACTCTTCCTTGTCACTAACTTCACATAACCATAAATGACAAGACCAATGGCCTTCATTGCATAACACATCATAAGAAAAAAGTTATTGTGACCATGCACAAGCAAAGCCTGCTTAGGACAAAGGTCCCTAAGGAAAATTGTGAAATACCCCAAACCCTCACCTAGTTAAATTAAAAATGATTCAAGTGAATAATATAATAGATAGTTAAAAATGGTAGTCAATTTAAGCCTAGTTCGAAATTAATCTTAGATAATTAAATAGTTTAAGCAAAACAAATAGTGATTTATGCTTAGATAATTTGACATAAATTAAATTAGTAAATAGATCCATAATTAAATTGAGATTTCAATGTTTTGTAAACTTCTAAACCCTTCATATTATAGTTAACTTTCATCTCCTTAAATCTTCATAATTTTTTAAATCAATTGCTTATTTAAAAGTATCAGTTTCAAACCCGACCCCGAATTAAATATCAAATTTTCATAAACTAAACTTTTGAATTGTGTTTTTATATTAAGTCATAAATTTGTAACATATATATTCTGAAATTATTTTCTATCTAATTAAGATTTTTAAAATAAATACTAGAAAGGTTTAAACTTAATAGTTTTATTTTGAAATACCTTTATATTCACTTTTTCCTTCCTCTTTGCTTTTTAAGCCATCTGCCTCCTTCCTTTTGCTTCTTTTTATTTCTTCTCTCTTCCTTTTCTTTCTACGTTGTTGTTGTTGTTGTTCTTCTTCTTCTTCTTCTCCTTATTCTCTTCTTTCCTTCAAAATCAAATCACAAATCTCAAGCTCAACAAGATCATGAGGAAATTAAAGGTAGAAAACAAGATAGATAATAGAAATTGTAGACACCCAATTTTTGCCCAAATGAATTAAGGCTTAAATTTAATTAAACTCATTTTTCAAAAGCCTTAAGTATTGATGAAATTGGCTAAGTGACCAAGGCACAGGCCCAATGGCCTGTTGGTTAAACACATTGACCCAAACACACATTCAAGCTCAAGGACACAGGTTCAAACCCTAGCAAAGGCAGATTTTTGCCTTTTTATCATTTTTGTCTTTTCATTTTCCTCAAATGTGACTTTTGCCTTACTTTGCATCAGTTTTTAACTGACAAAACATCATTGATTGTCAAAATTGATGATGGAATTGCAAAGTGGTTATTGAATATGAAAGATTAGTGCAAAACAACCCAAAAGTTACAAAATTCAATGTATAAAGCATTCAATTGCACATGAATGAGGAGTTACAAAAATTGATTGGATGAATCTGACATGGAATATGAAAACAATCATCAATTCATCAGTTTCAAACAATTTAATCATGGATTTTCGAATTAAAGTCGTGAAAAATCAAGAGGCAAAAATTGATTCATTTTCGAAACTGCTTGAAACGTAAAATTGAGCTTGCAACCTATAAATAGGAGGTCCTAGGATCAAAAGGCACAAGTCAATTTCAAGAAAATACATACATAACCATATCAATTCGAGATTCTCGAATTTAGGAAGAAAAATTCGAATTTTTCAAATTCGAAGTGATTGAATTGAATTTTATCAAAATTGAGTGTGTTAGGAATGTTAGAAACCTAATTTTGATGTTTTAGTGTGCTTGGATTTGATCAAATTGATCAAATTAACCTCTTCAATTTTTTTTTTAATTTTCGAATTTGCGCCGCCGTACAACCACCGCCGGAACCGCCGCTTGCCGCCGTTCTGGGCGCGAACCACCACCTTCGGAGGACGCGCAACCACCATAGGAGTCGGGCCGATAAGATTCTAGCCACCGAGGACCACCGGAGCCGCCGGAATCCGCCCCGAAAAGTCGCGTCATCGTCTTCTTCACCAGCCGGAGCTCCGAGATCCGACCCGAAGATCCGAATCCAACCCGGTCGGTCATCGGTCAACGGTCGTCGATCATCGGTCAACGGTCAACTCTGATCAGACGGTCCAGATTCAATCAAGCAGATCAGACGGCCCAGATTTAATCAAGCAGATCAGCGGCTCAGATTCGATCAAGCAGATCAGACGGCTCAGATTCAATCAAGCGATCAGACGGCCCAGATTTCATCAAGCAATCAGACGATCCATATTCAATCAAGCGATCAGACGGCTTAGATTAAATCAAATAATCAGACGGCTCAGATCGAGTCAACAAGATCAGACGATCCAGATCGGTCAGCACGATCGACGCTCCAGATCTCGTCCGCCTCATCCGACGGTCCAGGTTAATCCGCATTATTTTATTATATTTTTATTATATAATTAATTTCGGAAAATAATAAAAAATAGCAAAAAATAGTAAAAAATTCATAAAAATTCAGAAAAATTCAGAAAAATCCAGAAAAATATAAATAATTATTTTTTATATAAATTTAATTTTTTTTTTATATTTTTGATATTTTTTAAATATTTTTAGTATGTATTTATACATAAATTGCTTTTAGAAAATGCATATTTAATGCATGAAGAATAATTTTAATATATTTTAATATATTATGAATATGTTGTGAGTTCATGTGATGATTTTTTTAAAAAAAATAAAAATGAAAAAATAAAAAATAAAAAATAAAAATAATAATAATAGTAAACAAAATAAATAAAAATGATAAAATTGGATTTTCCAAAACCAAATTTTTTTTAAAAAAATAATAAAATAATAATAAATGATTTTTTGGACTTAGAAAAATATTTTTTTCATGAAATGAAAATCAATTGATTAGATCATAGGATCATCAAAAATATTTTTTTTATAAAAATTTAAAATTTAATGAACTTAAATTGAGAATAGTTCAAAAATTAAAATTGATCAACAAATTAAGTTCTTTTTCAAAAGAACTACGTTTTGTCTAATCTCGATTAGCGAGTACGTAGGCACCTGCGGGGCGACATAAAAAATAAAAAATGTTTTTGTTTTTTTTATTGTGAATAAACATTTTGTAAATATAAGATAATTTGTTGATATTCATGTTCTAAAAAATAAAAATAAAAATGAAGAAAAGCATATAAAAAATAAAAATGAATGATTTGACTTGTGAATATTATTTCATAATGTATTATTTGAATTTTTGAGCATGAAAAGGATAAATTATAAATTTGAAATTCCGAAAGTGGTAACCGATTTGGTTTTAATAGGTTAGCTCCCGAATCCATGATATCTGGTTTTAAAAGTTGATTTTTCAAATCAAATTTTCGCAGACTAGTAGCTAAGTTAGGATCAACCGACCCATTGATCCTAGCTTTTTATTTTTCCCGATTTATATCGGGTGGTGACTCTAAAAAGTTTTTTTCAAATATTTCTTTTAACCCTTAGTCGAGGATTCATATTAAATGGGTTCGGGTTTAATGTGAATCGGGTTAGGAGAAATGAATCAGAACCAGATAAGTGGAAAAAAATCCAGGCTCGACAGAAATCATCTAAGAAACCACTTCAAAATCTTAGAAGAAGTTGTTGTAAAAGGATCAAGATGTGTGATTTATCTAAAAAGATAAGTTGTCTTGTTTTGATTGTTGTTTATGTATACAAATGTTGTATTAGAACTAGATATATATAGCATTTGCGATGATGGTGATAAACCAAAGATATATGGTCATGCTAAAATCTAGATATATGTATATTTATGTAGATTAAGTATTTGATAAAATATAATGAAGGAATATGATATGGGTATATATATAGAAGTGTTTATAGGTTAAGATTATACACGATTACGTTAAAAACAAGATGATTTTATTGATGTATTGTGAAACCAAGTAGTTAAAATTTCAGTAGAAGATAAAGGAAAAACGAAGCATAATCCCCCTGTCCATTACGGCTCTATCATGAACCGTAATGCATGGGAAAAAGGAAATCAGGGGTGATCACGACTGTAACAAAGAGCGTGATCTTCTCTTATCAAAAGACAAAGCATGATAATGGGTGTAATTTTACATGTGATCAACATCAAGGCCTAGATCACGATCATAGCGAAGGGCAAGATCTCCTCTGATCATGCAATTTCAAAAATAATAGCTTACATCATAGGCATAATAAAGGGCGTGATCTCCTCTAGTCACAAATTTTCCCCTTGTCGCGGGTGTAACAAGGATCGTGATGACCATCACGACTTCCATCAAGGGCATGATGAGTTTAATGATGAGAATCATGGTCCTTATCATGGGCGTGATCTGTCCCATGGTGCTGTTCAAAAATAAAAATATAAACAAAATAAAATGAAATAAAATGAAGTAGATAAATGATAGTTGATATGTTATATTAGTTAAATGATATAATTAAACTTGAGTTTAGTGAATTTATAGATTCAATAATTAGTTGAATTAAATGTAGAAGTTATATATAAAATGAACTTAGTTAATAAATTTAAGTTCAGCTTGACTTAATAAGTTATAGTCAGTTAAAATAAATTAGATTGATTAAGCTTAATCACCTTGGCTTAGTAATTGAATTAAATGATTAACTCTAATCAATATGGCTAAGTTAAGATAATATAGGCTTAATAAATTATAATTAGCTTAAAATAATGAGTTGAGATAAACTAGGAATAGCATAGGGAGTATGTTGTTTCGAATGTGCGTTTGTTTGGGAAATGAATGTTTTGGTGATGTTATTGTAATAAATAGTATAAACAAAGTGAAAAGAAATACTTTCAAAGATAGTGAAGAATTGTTCGTATTTTGGTGGGGCGATCTTCACAACCATAGTGGGGTTTCTCATTAGTATATGATCAAATAGGGTTTTAATAAAAGCTTGATGTAATGGATAATTAATTTAATTTCTTATACGTGTTTAATTCTTGAACAAATATGGATGTTTGATATATGTATTTTTAAAGACTTCTAAGATTCTGTTTGGATTTCCTATAAAAGGTACGTAATAACTTACATGTTAATTGTTAGCATAGACATTCAAAATGAATTAAAACTTAAAGACGTCTTAATAAATGAGTGTTGCTTGTGCGTGTGCTATTGAATCCGGTTTAAGGAGCAATAACCTTGTCCTGGGAGGGACATGGTAGTTACACACTTAGGCCATCTTCATGATGATGCAATGACATTCATAAGTGGCTCAATGGGTAATCGATAGTAGGGGTGGACACGGATCGGTTTGGCTCGGTTTTTCCTAAAACCAATCCAAATCATAATTTAAGGTTTGATTTTTTTTTCCGTCCCAAACCATACAGTTAAGTAACGGTTTGGTTCGGATTGGAACTTTTTTAAACCATTAAATAACAGTTTGGTTTAGTTTAGATTATGAATTAAATCAAAATTCTAACTAAAAATTTTCTTTGTTCTAGTTTTTTTACATTTGTGTTGATACTTAAATATTATATCATTTTACAAAGTTTATATTATAAACCACGATAAAATACTTTATGAATTCATCATACTTTTAATCTATAGTTCTATATAAAATCAGTTATCCATTGATAAAATATATTCACTAACCAATACATAGTAAGGCGTAATTTATAATTTTTAATATAACCATCGAGCCAATTATCTACCAATAAATTTGGCTAAAATAAAAAATCATCTATCAACAAAATTCATCAATGAATAAAATGATCCACCGATAAAATATATTAAATAATTAATATATAATAAGAGTTTATAATTGAATAAATAGATTTCATCCTTTCTAAAGTTAAAAGCTATTAAAAAAATAATAGTTTATCATCAATAAAAAAATACAAATCATAAGCCTAAAAAAAATTAAAAATGAACAAGTTTATTTTAATCAATATTCACTAAATAATAAACATCAAATGAAATCATATGAACATATAGTAAATATTATTATATTTTTCTAAAACAATTTGGTTCGGTTTTACGAATCGGTTTGGTTTTCCTTCCAAATCAAACCATAAATATATGGATTAGTTTGGATTGTGAAATTTTTAAACCAAACCATTTAAAAAACCATATTTTCGGTTTGGATTGGTTCATTTCGATTTAGTTTGTTTTTTTGCCCACCCCTAATCTACAGGGCAAATGGTATCGACATAACATTTACTTAAGCTTGGAGTGAAGTAACATGCTTTAGTTCACATTGATAGGCATGACTGAACTAATTGATGTTACAAACTAAGATTAAGTAAATATGAGTAACGGCTATGAACCCTAGATGGGATTATTTTCTTGTAATGTTATGCAGGATATATAGGTATTCGGGCTATCTATATCAATCTCCTAAGCGTCTACTGTTACTTAAGACCTCGCTTCTTGGGATTGTTTTGGAGTGTGAATGCTCCAGTGTTGATTTGTTTACCTTAAGTTAAAGATAATAAATTGTTGTTGCTACATTGCATTTAGCTAAGCTCGTATGTCATCCCGTGTGTGATTGTGTTAATATGTACTGGGCCTCGGATCATTCTTATTGTTGTTGTTATTTTCTTTCTAGGTATTGTTGATATTGATGATTTGATGATGATGTTCGAATCGGGTATGGGAAAAAGTGGGAAGACTTGTTGAAGAGTGAAACGAAGTAGGGTGTTGGATTATTTGTACTTGTTTTATTTTGAAAAAGCTAGATTTAATCTTTTAAAGTTATATTTTTCTTTAAGGACTTAATGGAGTATATATGTTTTGTAAATAAGCTTTTATAAAGCTTTATATAAGTGAAAGTTCTTCCACTTGTATGAGTGGAACCTAGAAATGTTTTTATTTGGATTGTTTTATTGCTGCTTAATCTAGTTGTTAAAAAAATCTAACTAAATGGTTTTAGAATTTAATACTAGATAATAATGTTCAACATAAACAAAATCCTTAAACGGGAAGCCTGAGCATGTAATACACGAGATATCATACGTGGCGATAACTGCCATAATTAAATTTAAGATGTTACAAACAATGAGCTACCTAAGAAGAAAAGCAGATATGAAATCCACCAAGGGTTGAATCTCTCTAGCTAGATGCAAAGTTGCAAGTCCATGATAAAAACTTATTGCACCAGTAACAAAAATGAAAGGAAGGGAAGAATAACTTGTGAATGAACAACAACAAGCATAACAACCTCTATTTATAAGCTAAGGGTGATGTAAAAAATCCCACCAAATCTTAAGAACGCTAACCAACATGGATCCCTAATCGTTTGATTGATACCATACCCATCTAATGCTTAACAAAAGAATGACAACTAATAGACACATAACACATATATCGAGAAAACATCAAGGATAAGTACTTACAAAAATGGATCAGTCACACATATTAGGGTGAAGTTGAATCAAGTAGACAACGATGAGGAACAAAAAATCAACATCTAAATATTTCATTAAAATATAATACATTTTACCCCACCAAAATACATGAGATAGTGGGTATCCCAACCGATCAATCGTACAAAGAAGAAAGAAAAACAAGACTAAAGATCGACATTAATAAGCTACCAAGTACCAAGGTCTTGTTCAACTTAGCCACTCACTGATCAACTTACGAGGCTGACAATCCCCCACAAGTGACACCTCTCGAAGATCCGATAGGAACCGCCATTGCTCCACCTTACAAAGCCGGCTCCGCTCCTTCTTTAATATCGGCCACAACCACTGCTCGATCTTGAGCAAACTGTTGGGTCCCCAACCTAACCTCAACGATTAGTCCCTCAAAGTCAACATTAGGAATTGGCATACCAATAACAGACTCCCTATCACTACTGGTTAATCCAACGTCTTACATAGCTAACCTAACAACATCTTCATCCTCCTTTATGTACTCTTCTAACTTGGCCTGCCCTTTCCCATGGAGATAAGCATGAAAATTTTGCTAAGGAATCGTGCTACAAGAGTAATGGTCATGGATATATTAGATGACCTCGCTAATCACCTTGTGCTCAATTTTCAATTTTTTCACCACTCAGGCTTAACTACTAAAATAGTTGTTAAGGGTAAAGTCCCATCATCTTGTAAACCCCGGTATTCTCAATAGTTAAGAAACCCCGGAAATTGAAAGCGAAACCCTAATCCGGTCCAGTTGAGTCTAGTGAGAGGAGCTTAGGAACCCTAAGTCCGGCTTTCCTTCGGTTTCATAATAAAAGAAGTTTTATAAAGTAAATGAAGTTGAATTATTGTTCTAAAGTATATTTTAGACCTTTGAAAGTTTTAAATTCGGGAATTTTTCAATTCCGGGCCTTCCCGAGCTCAATTACGGAAAAGCGTGTCCCGGACCACGAACTCAGAAAAATGTTTTGGAATATTCATTAGAACCGTAATTTTATAAGGATTCCAAAAATATCAATTTTATAATTTTCCGGGTTATAAAAATTATAGTTATAGCTTTTCCCGTGTTTTTGTTACAATCGGTAAAGTAGATGTCTTGTCTACTATTCACAAGTACAACCTACACTGCACACTGCCTAGAACCTATTCTTACATCCTTACAACTACTCATTTCAATTTTCTTTTCCAATGAATTTTGTCTCTTAATTAATTATTACATTTATTACATTTTAATTACTTAAATTACAAAATATCAAAAATTCAAAACACACACACACTACAATAGATGGCCGGCGTGCCCCCCCCCCCCCCCCCGTTTCTCCCTCAATTTAAATTATTTTTACTCATTTTATTAACTAAAACCCTAATTCATTTAATATATAAAGCTAATGTTCATTCTCTCTCTTCATTTTACTTGTTTCAAATTTTTACAAAAGAGAAAAACTCTCTCTTTTTCCCCCTTACATGTCGTGAGCCTCCCATCCCCCTTCCTCTCACATTTCCAACTCAAGACTCCTTCATTTCTTCCTTTGATCTTCATTGGTATGTTGGTTTAAGCTTTGATTCTTCCTAAATCTTGTAATGGCAAAGCTATATCTTGTGTGTTTTCTCATTTAATCCTAATGAGCTCATGCTAGGGACATGAAAACACATGAACAAGGATATCAAGCCATCACAAGACATGGATCTAGTGTTTAGATGAGTTTATGTTAAGATACCTTCTTGTTCATGCATGTAAAGTAGAGACCTTGCATATATATTGATGTTCATACCATGAAGTTTATGATTCATGCATCATATTTAGTAGATCTAATGTTTAGACATCCACATCTTCATTTACATGTATGATCATAGAGTTATTTTGATTTCCATGCATTGATGATCATAAAAATGTAGTCTTGTATATGTATAGAGATGTTAGATAGTAGATCTTTATATATAGGAGGCAATAACATTGAAAAATGAAAGGTTTTGTCAAATATGAATGGTTGGAAATTCGGATGAAATTAGAACCCTACTTTGAAAACCACCAAAACCATCTTTAAACTCATATTTCACATGAAAAATGAAGGGTATGTGTAATAGGTATATTGAAGGAATGATTTCCATAAGTTTAGATGAGTTTAGGCATAATATAAATGTAAAACAAGTAGTAAAGTTAGAATAAAAAATATTGATTTATGGATGTATAGTCAATTCGTATTTTTGGGTGATGCCCACATAAACACTTGGTATCTAAGCTTAGATGGCATGTTTTATGAGCTAAATGAAGTCTTTAGATGATAGATATATTGGAGCCCCAATTTTTGATACATTAAACAAGTTTTCTCATAAGGAAAATGCAAGAAAAGAAAAAGTACAAAATTCGGATTTTTCTAAGTAGCTCATTCAAAAACATATTTACTCAATGAAAAATGTGGATTTTTATGCATAAATGGAGGTCATGACTAATATGGATGTTGGTAACCCATTTTTAATTAGGTGATAAATAAATTCTAAAGATAAAATCATAAAAACATTAGGGGATGTAAGATTGGTAATAATGACTTGTTATAAGGAATCATTAAGGAATTTCCTAATAATTAGGAATTCGTAAGAGTCCATAATCAAAGATCATCAAAATCATACATATATAGAGTTCATTACATGATATTCATGTTAGGAATTCATTCATATACCATTTATACATGAATCATCAACTAGGAACATTTCTCGTCAAAAGCAAAGCAAATTTTCGGAATTGGAGAGTTTACGGAACAGATCTGATCCTACTGTTCCGTGACCTTAATGTTTTCAAAACTTGAAATTAATATTAGAAATAGATAGATCTTTTGAAGTAGATAGAGATCGATATAAAATTTGCGAAATTCCGAGTTAAAATGACCAAGTTATGGCCGTTTTAAGTCGGAGCTTCCGCAAATAGCGAGAATTCCGAATTCATCTAGCCTAAATGCATAGTTTGGATTAGTTACATGATGAGAATCTCATTAGGATTATTCTTACTTGGTAGGTGATCCCGAGCAAGACGACACCCTACCTCCCCACTATTACTACTAAAAAGACCGGCGTCCAATGGCCGAGTGAGTTCTACTTCCACTCTCAATTAATGATTGTGATTGTAATGTAGTGGCACTAGTGGAGTAGGCAAAGATAAAAATGGATGTGCATGATGGGGTATATGGGAATTGTATATTTGTCTGCTGTTGATGTGCGGAATGGAACTTAACAATTATCGAAACCAGGTGTTAAGCTATTGATTGAGTAGCTAGTATCTTATATTGAATGTCTGCTAATACTTGTTGGTCACCTAAAAGAATTGAACTAATGTATATTCGACTTCAATTGTAAATGGGATTCATTCATATCACGAAGGGGATGGAGCATTAGCATTGGTTGGTTTTTCGTGATCCATAAAACGAATATGTTGGTTAATCGTGATCCATAAAACGAATTTGTTGGTTAATCGTGATCCATAAAACGAATTTGTTGGTTAATCGTGATCCATAAAACGAATTATTGTTTAGTTGACTGTGAGCTTAAACGGCGTCGTACCGTAGGATTCGTTAATCTGCTAACCCGGGATGGAAGGCGCAAGTCCATCCACATATGATTTCCGGCTGGTCATATGTTTGCTGAACTCATTTGTTTGATGCATACACTTGCTTGAATAATCACTTGTTTGAATGAATTGTACTTAATTGTGATATGGAAGTTCTTACTCACTAAGCTAGTTAGCTTACGCCCCCATAGTTTTTACTTATTGCAGCACGAGTTTATCTGGCTTAGACCGAGGCAA
The DNA here is from genome assembly GCA_024138025.1 of Combretum micranthum. Lineage (NCBI taxonomy): Eukaryota > Viridiplantae > Streptophyta > Magnoliopsida > Myrtales > Combretaceae > Combretum > Combretum micranthum. The sequence goes on from JAMXBD010001273.1 coordinate 241,116, forward strand.
GCCACAGCACAGGTACCGGAGATAGGAGATTCCCATAGAAGTTTACTTCATTCTTTTTGTATAGACTTCCGTTGGAAACTAAAGGACTCTGGATGACTGTAATGGACTTGATATTATTTTGCGGGGGAATGGCCCTTAGATTTTGTAAAGTATAATTATGCGTTTTGGTTTATTATCTATGGCTAATGAATGCCACATTAAACTATTTAACTCCATTGGTTGAGTATTCTATTGTCGTAAAGGAACGCCTTACATCTATATAAGACTCCCGAAGGGCTCGGATAGGGAATTTGAGAGTTTTATTTAGTATGTGGTGGGCTGTTACGTTTAGGATACCCTATGGGGCGTGACACATCTAGCACGAAGAGCAACGATCTCAGCCTCTAAGACTTTCAAGCACTTAGAAAGGTCGCCTTGCTCTTCTTGGCCCTATCTATATCCTCATAAGACTTCCCAAGGTCTAACTTGGCTCGGCCTACCTAAGCTTGAAGTTCATGTGTCTATAATATCAGCTCCACTTCAAGATTACAAAAGCCCTATCGACTCTTAAGAAGTTCCCTTTGATTAACATCCAAAAGTTGCTGAAGCCGACCAATTTCCGCTTGAAGTTCTGGTTGTCCTTATGGAGCTTATGCTTCTTATCATCTAGCAGGCAAAACTTCGCTTAGGCAGAAGCCTCGTATTCCCAAAGTTAGGATAGCAGCTCTTCAACCATCCTCTAGGTAGCCAACTTTTTGTCCTTATATTGTGTCATGCCTTGAACATGGTTTAAGGCGGGTCAGCAGCTACGTATAACACTTACTATTATACGTTAAGGCTAATATAATCTATAGTTTATTGTAATCGTTAATAAATAAATTTTAGATTATAAAATCGTTAAATTAGATGATGAAAACAACTAGAATTTGCAACAAAAAATAAATTTCTTAAAATGATTTCCAAACAGGCTACTTCTGTGAGTAGACTAACATTTATAAATAAATATCATACCATCAGATATTTCAAAATACACAGTGTCTAGCATCTCTAAATATAACCATGGGCTTATAGATATGCCCTCATCAAAATATAAGTTCACAAAGATGATCAATAACTTTTGCCAACAACATAAATAATTCAACATTCCTAGGCACTTAACTAGTTAATAAGCTCCTTTAGAGTTGTTCCATACCCGATAATCGCAAGCATCCAGATCATTACCTGAAAAAGAAAGGAATGAGCCGAAGCCTAGTACAACAGCAACACAAACACACACGAGATGGGCATACACCCCTATTATAAATGCAATGCAATAATTGACAGTTTATATCTTTAGATTGAAGTGTAGCAAAACAACAGTGGAGCATTCACACTCTGGCAACATGCTGGGAATCTGGGGTTCCTGAGTAGCAGCAACTGCTTAGAGGTTGATATAGGCAGCCTGAGTATCTATATCTCCTATAGGAACATCTAGTAAATAGCCTCATCTAGGAGTTACAACTGTTACTCATCTTTATCCATAGTAGTCAATTATAATTAAATGGAGTAACAAAGCCCATATATTAAACCGTTTAATGCAACTTCTCTCTAATATGAATAAATGTTATCCCGATACTGTCTCTCTCATTAGCTATCCGTCGAGCTACTAATAACCATCATTTTTCCAATATCAATGATGGGAGGTAGCTTAAGTGCTTAACTATTGTGCTGGCATCACCTAAGAAGGTTGTCGTTGTAAACCCTGAGATTTTTCACAATAGTATACGATAATAAAATAGAAAACGTAAATTAGATAGTGAATTTAGAACCCAATAAAAATTTTAGAGTAGATCTATGAGTTATAATAAACTCATTCTTAGTTTGAAAAACCCGAATAAAAATTTCATTGACCTTAATAGATATCAAAAACGAGATTTCATATCTTGAACTGATAATTCAAGATATAATTAAAAAAGTAGCTCTAAATTTCAAAACCGATAAGATATAGTCTAATAACAAAACTTGTCAGTATAAAACAATAATCCAAAAATGAATTGCTAAGATTATAAATACATAATAGATACAAATACCGATCAATAATTATTAATCTAGATCTAAAAATGAAAATTTCAAAACTCGGTGTTATACTTGTTAGGGAATTCTGCATTCATTAAGACTAAGTTCCTAATTTAATTTATTGAACTTGAAAAATTTAATTGCATAAGTTAAAATATTAAAAATAATTAATCATGTAAACTTTAAACTAAAAATTTTGTTTATACAAACAATCTAGAATTTTTATAAGAACTTAGAAAATTTTATCTAGATAAAACTCTTACGTAACAATATTAAACATATGTTTATAAATTAATATTTATTAGAATATTTTAGTTAACTATTAATCAAATAATAAAAAAATCAATAAAAAAAATTGAAAACCGAAGCAAGTTGAATAATCACGAACAGAGGAGAATGTTATCACGTGAATAGAGAAATCACATACAACAAGGGAGGAAGAAATTTTTCAACTTTCACGGCTGGTTTAATCCAAATTTAAGCTCCAATATTCAACATGAAAATGACATAAACTCCAACCAAAACAATCCTCATCAAATCAACATTAAGTGCTAAGAATTTCAACTCAAACAAGTAACAAAATCAGCTCCAAATGGTCTTGAAATTTCCAATCAAAACAAGCTGCAGTAGAGGAAATTCAACAAGGACAACAACAGCACATACACCATTTCAGCTTCGATTTTGACAAAATTATAGGTCTTTCTTGAGTTGTTTTTTTTTCACCAAATGAGCACCAATAAGAGGCTTCTAAATGGAAACTTCAAGTACCAAAAATTAGTTAACAAATAGCACAAGAAATCAGTCAAAAAGTCTAGAAAACTACAACATACATCAGAATTTTCTACACATCTGTTTTAGCACGAATTTCAACTGATTTTTGTCCAATTCTTAAGCAAGTTAAACCCCTAATTTATACACATAAATGATATTAATTAACTAGCAAACAAATACAATTAATACCCTCAAAATCAGCCACAAATCTATCAAAATAAGACAAAATTCGTATCCAAAGCAGCCAAATTCATATCCAAATTTCCTAGTTACAATTTGCAAGTTTTCAAGCCCAAAACACCCTCCTTATCCTCCTAACTTTAACCTAACCTTAGTACATATATATAGCCTTAGTTTGACACAAAATCAGCTCATAATCCCCACAAAAACAAGTTGAAATTCTAACTATAAGAGGAGTTGCATCTAGCCTCCTTTCTTTGTGTTACCTTCACTTAGACAGCTTTGAACACATTCCAAAATAGAACATAAATCTCTAGGTTGCTTTCCATATTCCATATAGATATCAAACACATTAATAACATCAATTCCCTCCCTCCAACAACATAAAAAACCAAGCCAAATAACTCTTGGTTTGTCATAACACTAAGCTAGAACTCAAGTTTAACAAGGTAAGAAAACTTAGTTAAAGTAGTTAACTTATAGTTTAGCTAAAAACTCACTAATCAACCTTTGATATAGGTTTGGTTCTTGCTAAGTAGAGGAGTTGGAAATCCTTTTCCATTTCAAGCCAAGGTAACTTCTAAACTATCAACATATTCTGTTACATTTGTGTGTAGACTTTAGAATGAAATGTGTAGCATTGGAGAAAGGTTATGTGATTGGGAGAAATGATTATTCCATTGATGAATTCAAGTAGATGATTCTTGTTGTATTAGAAATGCTTAAATGTTGATAGCTAAGAAGAATATCAACTTAGAAATGTTATAAACTTAGGAATAGTAAATTCGGATCTAGGAAGAAATGAGCCAAAACCATGCTCAAATTTCATCTAAACTAGTTTAAATTCATGTCTAATGCTCCTAAGACCTTATATGAACGTAAAACTTGATAAAACAAGCTTTAAAAGCATGATTAGGAGTTCTATGTTACAAGAAAAATGTTATGAACAAATTCATAGAAATTACACATATTGATAATTTTACATTTTTGAGTGAGCTAAGGGAATGGATAAAGATTTAGATAATGAAATGAGATCCATTAAAATAATACAAATTTTAAACAAAGAGAGCAGATAAGGTTGATAGGCAAAGTAAATAAATAAATAAAGACTACTACTAACAAGGACATTAAACAATGAAAGACTTGAATAGAAAACTAATAGAAAATTTAGTTAAGCTTATGTTAGATATAGAATGATTAATATTTAAATTAAAAGAAAATTCGATGAAACTAAATGGTAAAATATCCTTTTTCTATAAAAATCAACACCTTAGGAAATCGATATAAGCAATAGAATAATATCAAATACCGACATAGGACACTTAACACTCATAAGAATTTAATATTCTATTTATAAGTATTATTGATGAATATTTTCATCTCAATAGGTAATTTTGATACTGTTGAGGACTTTTCGATCAATTACTACGATCGATCAATATGAACAAGTGAGTAACTTAAACTTATTACATTATTTGTGTTTGTAGTTTAGCTACATTATAATACAAGAATTTTAATAATGAACTCGTGTGTATATGGGTTATGGGTTTTGCTTGTTGTTTGGAATTACTTGGTTGATAAACAATATTAAACAAAAGTGATAATGGATTACTTGTAAATTTACTGTATGTAAAGCATGTCGATTGTCGAATGAAGTTTGAGCACTTTTAACCTGACTAAAAATTATTGGAATCATAAATAAAATGAACATGCATTGCATAAATTGCATATACTGCATTCTAATCATGTGATAGCCTACTACATGTTAGAATTTCGGTTCTTTAGTAATACTTGATTTTTCTAGGCAAGAGGCTATTAGTTCTACTCAAGATTATCTTTGTTTTGTTGATTCCATGGGAACTGACTGGTAATGAAGGACGCCACCCATGGTATCGTTGTGAAATGTCCAACACTTAGTGGAGTTTCTAAGGCTTAAACAGGAAATGAGTGTTTAAAACAACATTAACATAAAGAGATAACAATTGTGAGGATTGTGGTTTTCCTGTGTACTTAGTTTCTCCTAGGTGGGTGATTCATAGATCGGTTTTCCTTTGACTCCGATGAAAGGGCGTAAATCTCCATCCTGTTTGGATTTCGGATTGTCCAAGCTTGTAATTGTTCATGTGTTTGATTATTGCATTACATATGATTGATAAACTTGCTTGTTGTGTGATAAGTTTTGGTTATTTGTTGAGCCCGTGATTTATGCTTACACTCCTACAGTCCTTACAGGATGACACTAAAGCCTTGGCTAGTTGCCTCTAGGAGCTTAGAACCGGTAGGTTTCTAAAGCTGGAAGAGTCTTGGAAATAGGGAAAATAGTTTTTACTACTTATATGAATTAATTGATGTTAGAACATCAATTTTATTATATGAGAACTTAGATATGTTTTATGGTTTGTAATAGTTACTATTCAGATATAAGATTTATTTATGGTATTGTGATTTTATTTACTTTCATCATTTCTTATTAAGTAACCGAAAAGATCCTATTTTGTTAAACTTATGTCATTGTCCAAGGTAAATCTAGTAATAACATGTGTATGTGATACTGTTTAGATCATTAGATTGTATCATAATATATGTGTTACTATTAGGATACTCTTGGGGCGTGGCAGTCACCCCCCGGACCAGGTTAAACAATCAAGCATAAGCAACAAGTAATTATTAAAGCCATATTTAAGTATTAGTTTATTTAGGATACCTATTTTAGAAAGTATCATATAAGTCACTGCATACTTGGTACAAAATCTATATTATGGACAAATAGATGATAAACCAAAAGATCATATAGGAGGCAGACTCCTAATAAATACCTGTTTGAGATATTTAATTCTTACAAGTATCCTAATCAATTATTGACTTATGGTACCCATTTTTCTAGTAAATACACATTTGAAACAACATACTCTTCTTATTATTTATGGTTTATCATATTACAATTATCTCTAAGCCAATTATAAGTTAATATGATCATATAAGAGTTCACTAGTTAGATTAACAGCTAAATATAAATTGTTGGTCTCTAAAGTACTTACTAAGCCAATACTAGTTAATAAATCTATATTAACTTAATTTAGCCAAGTTGAATATAATTAATCAATCAAGTTCATTTTATATTTAACTTAGTATACTAAACCCATTTTATTTTAATTAATTCCTTAAAATGGTATTATCTATAACATATCTTATAATTAATCTAATAAACCTTTATTAAGTAAAAAAATTCATTTAAAATATAATTATTCTATTTATATCATTTATAATCTATTTTTACATCTAAATGTGCTAAGGTATCTAAACTAGTTTCATATTATGTTTATACTATCTTATAATGCCATATTTATACCTAGTTTACTAAATAATTTGCTAAAATCAAAGTAATTAATTTATCCATATTAAAATTTATATTTTAATATTTGAACACATTATTTAAATTTATTTCGTATTTATTTGATTAGAATTAATTCACTTTAAATTCCAATATTTCATTTCCTATAGAAAACTAGTGTGCACTCTAATTTTAATAAATTGGTTCACTATCTTAAACACGGGTACTTAAGATCAAATTTTTGTGAAAACTACCTAACACATATATTAACATGTTCATAAGTTCACTTGGCTTAAACTAATTAGTTAACTAGGGTTTTAATTTCAATTACACCTAATCTAGTTGGAAACAGGAGATAACATTGACGACCGATTGATTCAATCAAATTTGACCATTAAGATGGTGTTCTTAGCTAGTTCTTTACACCAAAACAATGTAGACTTCTTGAGCTTTTAAACCATTATAATTTCACCCAAAAAGAAGAAGAAAAGGTCACTTATTCAGCCATATACATTCTCACCACCATTACTGGTGGCTGAAACATTGTTTTGTCCTTTTTTTGTTATTTTGTAATTTAATTTTTAAAAATAGTAAATATATTTCAAAAATCATGAAAATTTCCAGTTTATTTCTAGAAAAATTAACCTATCATTTTATAAATTTCATTCAAAAATAATTTCATTTGATATTTTAATTAAATTTCACAGTAGTATGTATACTAATCAATTCCGACAACTTATATTATCATAAATCAATTCATCAACATGTGTAACTTATCAAAAACACATTCGATAAGATGATATATCATATTCACATGCTTATATACATATATTGATTATAATTTCATTAATTTAACTATATGACATGCATTTTATATATAATATCCAGTTTATATGTCCATTTAATACATTTTCTAGCATTATAATTTATTGAAAACTAAATCAAATACACACATATAATCAGCATATCAGATCAAATATATACCATACATTAGACACATCATACTTATATAATTATATATGTGATAATTTCATCAAAACAATATTTATACATATATTTATGGTATTCGGTTTGTGGGAAAACATATATCTATATTTACGAAAACCTTATTATTATTAAATCTAAGTTAATATCATCATCTAATAGTAATTTCAACAACAATAATACAACTATCATGCAAATTCATTAATTAAACTAACATTACTTACTTGAATTGTGAAATAATTAGCCAAATCTTCACTACTCTACTCCTTAAGTTGATGTAGCTTCTTCAAGATAATTATCCTAGCTTTAACCTCTCTTTTAGCCTTCAAAAATAAACTTGGAATTAGTTGAAATAGAGATTAGATTTGGGAAAGAAATTGAATGATTGGATGGTAGAGAAATCATGAATGTCCTTACTTATTGGATGCTATACTTGAAGAGGGATTTTTGATGAATTTGTGGAGATTTTTAGTGTATCTTAGAGATGTTTTTGAGAGGATTTTGGGAAAGAAGGGGCTCCTAAAAATGGTTGGGATTCTAGGGTTTTCTCAAAGCTTCTATCTATAGTATTTTAGGTCTCATAATTTCCATTAGGTTTATGGCTTTTTGGTCATTTTGCTTAATTAATTGAGGGTATTTTTGGTCTTTTCCTAGGTGTAGAAAAATTCTTAAAGTGGTTAAGGTCATTTTGGTCTTTAACACACTTGATATTTTCTAGAATTTGGGGTTTTATAATGTGTATGATGGTGTATGGTAATGCATGGTCTCATAGGCTTGAATTGATGGGCTTATAGGCTTTGATTCATGGGCTTGATCTTTGAATTATGCACTTTCTAAATAATGGGCTTGGACTTTAATATCATATATTAGGCCTTTAGGTTATGGGCTTAGGCATTTAGATTATGGACATAGGATTTTAGATTATGGTCTTAGGTAATTAGAATTAGAATAAATAAGTTTGAAATAGAAATTTGCTAATTTACATTATAAATTCAACTTAGGAATTTTGATCAGAGGAAAATTAATATTGCTCTTGCGTTTAGGAATTTAGGGGCTTAAGAAAAGCAAATATTTTGATTCAAATTTCTATAATTTAAGGAGTTGAAATTTAGGCTAAAATGTCTAAATTGGATATGTAGGGTTTTAGGTGATTAAACTTGATGGATAAAATTCAATCGATAATTGGAAATGATTGATTAATTTGAATTTGTTAAAATAGGTAATTGATGTTTCTTTAGGTTAAATTTGGTATTTATGGCATTAGAATCTCTATTTTCAATTAAATTCCTCTATTATTCCTAATTATGTTAAATTATTAAATTTTTCACTTACGCGATTAAGATTTCTAGTCCCAATAGGTCAAATTAGGTTATTATACTTAGTAGACCCAAAAAATTCTCAGTTTCATGATTAAGTATTCAGAATTTTTATTCGATCCCTAGTTTGGTAAATATTGATGAGTTTTTATTTCTATCTTGTATATTTTAACCCTAGCGATTCATCTTTAAACTATTTTTTACTATCTAATAGACGATAAAAATTAATCGAACTATTCTATACTTGATATCTATAGTCGTAGGTGTGTGATTAATGAATTATTGACTCGTGTTTAGTAATCTTGTCTTTGGTATTTTTCACTTGCCAAAGAAATATATAACCGAGTCTTATGCTATGAATGAGTTTAGTCTTATTCATGTTTAATTCATAGCATATAAATACATTCAACTCCCTTATCTATTATATGATTTTTAATTTTTAATTGTTAAACGTGAGAAGTTGGGTTCAAGTAGATAATTAGAAGGGATCGAGTATATTAGGGATAAGCTGAAGTAATTTGATAAGTTGAAATGGGTATTTGTGGTATTGGAATTTCTAATTTTAATTAAGTCTAGTTACTAATTAAATTATCTAATTATATTCTTTAGTTTATGAAATTCAATTAACTAAACTATCTAAATTTAATTACTAAGTTAAATTTAAAATAAGGTTCAAAATTATCCGCATTTTTATAGTATTTAATTATCACATCCCTAATTTAGGTTGGTAAAATTCGGGATATTTCATATTGATTGGCCTATCTCTCCTTCATTTGGGACTTCTGCTCAAGGATTTGGTGAGTAGCTTTCATCCCACAGTAAAGCGTACAGTAACTCTAACGTATGTTAAAGAAAAACTAGTTTATGGCAGGAATCAAACCTACCTCACCTCCATTAAATGTCTATCTTGGTTAGAGCGCTTGGATTTCAACTAGTTATTCTCCTACTACAAGCTCCTCCCGCAAGAAAACACTTCTACAACACGCTCAACAATCCTTTGTAGACGGGACAGTCAATAAGCAAGCCATGCAATAATATCAAACCAAGTTAACAAATAACACTTACATAAGCAAAGTAATCAAGACAATCAGTAGCTTCACTCAGTATAAGAAAATAAGCGTCCACCATCACATGATAGCTTTACTTGCCTCACGACTTGAGAATAGGGGGAAGAGCAACCACCGACCTAGATGTCCCCTCAAACACCACTAGCATGGCCATATACTCTTCATGATGGCCTTCTAGGTCTACTTCGACAAGATTGTTTAGCTGATGACGAGAGCCTGAACCATTAAGAGCCCTGATTGCTACACTAGCACTCCTACGATCATCCTCGCCAACCAAAGGAGACCTGTTACTTGTTGGAGGAACAATTAAAAGCACACTCTCCTTATGGTAAGGCCTCTTCGAAGGGGTGTAGAATTGACTTAACCCCTTACTTGGTGTTTATCCTAATAATACGAAAAGCCCCCCAAACGCTTTTCCTTTCCAATTAGCCAAATCCTTAAGGACGAGATGATTGACCTGCACTGCTTCTCTTGTGCTTGCAGAAGTCAGTGGCATCTTCTTACGACCCTTGCCTTTAGTTCCTTTAAGGTAAAAAAGCCCACTGATATCCGGAGATCCTCCTCTACTAACATTACTTACAAAGAAAAGGAAAAATATTTAGCAACATGTCTAAAGAATACAATAACTGACGAACTCATGATGTAATATGTCTCAGATGATGCCCCCTACAAACAAGTTTTCAAGCTTAAATGCCCATAATAACATCGCTCTGGTTGTACCTCAGGCATCCCTCTCCCTCTCATTGAAGAAAGCCTAAGGTATAAAGTAAGACCTCTACTCTAAATAAAATTGCACGACCTTCTTAACATTGAGAAGGTCAGCCTTCACCAAATGATGTACATTCTCAATAGGGCCCTCTTATCTCTTCCTTCTCCGAGCTTGGGTTATGGAAGAAGGAGAAGAAGGAACCGAGAAGAAGGTATCAGCAACAACGGGTTTTATTGCGGGACAGCTCATGATGTTCATATCGATCTATCAGATGGCTTATGACTCGCTTTCTTGCTCGTGCTCAGTAACGAGTGAAAAAGAGTTCGAATTCCACTCGCTTATTTGCTCCGCTTCGTACACTTGATATGCTACGTTCACTTTAGCTTGTCTTGTTGGTGAAAACCGCATCTGCCCCTGTACCGACTAATTGTTGAAATGGGGCTTTTCTCAATACTTTTGCCGGGTGAAGATTAGGTTCCCATTCTGGTTAGGAAAGAGCTTCCTCAGGTGGTTCTTGACTGATGTACACCATCACAAACAGCATCATAAATTTCATCATAAAGTAAATGTGAACTACTTATACAATACAAAAAAATGCGGGAGAGATAAAAAAGATGCAGGGTCGTTTGTCTGCTTGGCTAGCCAAGCATGGGCTAGTTCATAGATCTTTGGGTCCATGAAAGCCTTAAGTTCTTTTACAATCTCTCGGTTGTTTCCAAGAAATGATGGTTTTCCTAGCATGGGTGGCAATCTCATCCACTACATTGTAAAAGAAGCATCGTCCCTCAACTCTAATATGATGAACCTACCTTTCCAATTCTTAGCTCTTGAATCTAACCTAGTAAAAGTTAGCAATTCCCTCCTTTGCTGCAACTGCACCTACTTATCATTAGAGCATATAATGATAAATATATATTGGAGTAATTGAAGAGAAGGTCTCTAACACAATCTAATGTACAAATCCTTAAAAGGTAATTAGCAATCTCTATGAATTCTACATCAACTGAGCTAGACTCCAATTGAAGTGAGTGAGCACTTCCTCTTAAAAATTTTGACAAAGGGAAAAGCAAACCAAAATCCATGCTCTTGGGATAAACACAAAACCTAGAACCATATACCAAAGTCATTCAATCATATGGGGTAGGCATGATGATAGAATACTCGCTAAGATCCTCGACAAAAAATTGCTCTCGTACCTCATAGAGATTGTCTTCATTGATCACACTATGATAATTATTTAGCCCATTATCAACATCTAAGTTAGTTAGAGAATCGAAAGCATCTCTAGAATCATCTTTATCTACTCTTACCATTGGATGAAGATCCTTAAGCGAAGACTCTGTAATTGCAAAGAGACAACCACTATCATGAAGCGAAGTTGAATGGTCACCAACATCAAGGCCTTATTTATGGGCCCTACACTCCACTACATTCTGGGAAATGGTTGTTAGATTCATTGTTATAGGAAGGGGGGAAGCCCCTCTAGGATTACTACCATGAGCAGACTATAAGTACTACAACTCTCACCATCCATCTTAATTGATGATGAATGCTTGAAGATTGGAAACAAAGAAGTTGAGAGCAAAGAAAATATAGAGTTTTATCACGAAAGAACGTGGAGGAAAAGAGTGAGGAAAAATAAAATCACTATGCCAAAAGGATATTTATATATCCCAAGGAAACCCTTTGGGAAAGAAGCCAATGATGAAGAAGTGAATAGTTGGAAACTCCCGATTGTTAGATGCACGTTTGTCCTAAAATCAATGGTCAAGATTAGACGGAGTAGTATGATGCTATCTAGCATAGTACAAATGTAACAATTGTTACATCCCATTTTCATGATGCATGCCTCTGCAAATATATTCTCGCTAGAATTTGAAAAGGCAGCTTTCCCTAAACACTATATGAAATGATGCTTCAAATAGTCCATTAACTACATTCAGGGCTACTGAACAATCCATGATTGTTCGGCCAATCCACCAATCCAAATCCAAACTCAGCTTGATCAACCTTTGTACTTAACTTACTCCGTTTTGCTCCAGAAACAAAGGGAGATCGGGAGGGGGGGATTGTTGATTGCATATTCTAGTACCTTGTCCACTCGAGTTGAGCCTAGTACACTAATAGGTCGGGTCAACCTATTAAGCCTAGACCTTGACAATAACCTCTATAATAAGTGGCCTAGCCTCATGATGATAGTCTCAACATTTGCTTGATTGTCTCTACCTTATTTACTGCTTGGCACAAGTAACTCGATCAGTTTAAACCTTAAGTAATGCTATGGTGGGTCTACCTTACATCTTTTATAACTACTGCCCACTAGCCTACTGGCCTATGACGTCAGTTAGTCATTTATAAATACACATCTACCTCTTAGGAGATAGACAACGTTACACTTAACCACTCATTCTTATTTTTTCTACAAGCTTACCATGACAATTTTTGGCTTAGGCATCAGAGTGGTCATATCGAGCCCATGCCTGACAACACCATTAACTAGGTTTCTGTCTTCACAAACCTCTCCTTACGTGTGGATCCAAGTCTATATCAACTAGGTCCAACCTCTAGTGGAGTTGAGTGAGTGATATGTACAATCAACTCATCTAGCATATTAGTATCATTAAAGCGTTTCTTCAATTATAAAGTATCTAGACATTCGACATCCACATTCTACCTAGTTTGTACAATATGTACAATGAACTTGAATAAGCTAGATTTTAATTTGTTTTTTTTTTTTTAATCTTCTAGAACTTTTTTTTGTTCTAGAATCTTCACTAATGAGTACTAAAAAGACAAAAAAAAAAAATATGTATACCTTTCTTTTAACTTTAAACACTTAATAAATCTTACAAAAATTGGACTTATTTAATCTTTACTTTATTCAATTCTATAAAAAAACTTATTAATTTTTTTAAAGTATAAAATATATTTTTAAAATCTTTTTTTCTTAAAAGTATGTGAATTTTCACATCTAAATCATTTGGGATATTAAGGATATGTTTGAATGGTTTGTTTTTTTATTTATATTTTATTTACATTTATATATTATCTGTATATTATTTGTATCTGATTTGTAAGGTCTACTTATGAGTAAAAATGTTTGTTTTTCATCTGTATCTGTTTTTGACAAACAGTTTAATTAAAACAAACATATTATAGATGCCAAACCAATGAACCAAATGCATACTGAATCACTTTATATATATTTCGGCTTTAAATACGTTTTGTTTTGGTTTTTATTTATCTTTAACCACTTTTAAATACAAATTATTTAGTTGATATTAAGGAGATTTATGCGTAAATTAAAATCACATAACATTATATCTACATCTTAAGGGATAATAAAAGCGCACAAGTCAAGATGAGATAAGATGATGGTACAAAGGAAGAAGTTGACTCTAAAGCTAAGGTAGTGTTTTTTAAACCCTTGACAAACACAATATATTCCATGTGAAATAACATCAGTTCTTTTTTTTTTTTCCTACCAACTTCAATTTAATGAGGAATAAGAAGAATTTTGATATGCTAACGTGAAAAATAACAAATGAGTGGTATGTTAGCCCTAAAATCCAACAAACATCACCTTCTAACTAAACTAAAAAGACATGACTCAAACTCTAAGCTAAGCATTTAAATATCATCGATAATAGATCAAATGCTCCAATAAATTGATTTTAGTGTAGCACATTGAATAAATCCTAGGATTCTACGTCAATATGAGTTGTATTTATCCTCTTCCATGTATGTGTTTTAGATCTTCCAAAGCAACTTTCGTCACTGCTTCTTCAACACAAAATGCTAAACTGATGGTGCAAAAACTAGAGATAAGAAGATTTTTGTGATCTTGGATGATGAAACCTAGCATTGCTATTTTAATTTATTTGTACCACGCATGGTTGTCAAACTCGCGAGTCTACTCGTACGTTTCTACGAGTTTACGAGTTGATGATGATATTTCGATTTAACTCGCATTCAAAATCGTTTTTTGAGTAAACTCGTAAGTAGAATCGTAGAATCGTGAGTAGAAAACGGTAGAATCGGTGGTAGAATCGGTAGTAGAATCGTAAGTAGAATCGTAGTAGTAAAATCTTAAAGTTGTAATTTTACACTTTTTTTTTTCTATTTGAACTTTAAAAATGCAATCAATTTAATATATTTAAATTTAAGGGTTTTGGGTTGGTTCTTGATATTATCTTAATCTAACTTAATTTTAGTTTTTTAATATTTTTTCCTTTTATTTCCTTTTTTTTTGTATTTTTTAGAGAGTTATTTCTTTTAGGTTATATACTATGATAATGATATTTTGAACATTTTGAATGAAAATTAAATAATATATATAGTGCTATGTTTTTCCCTTTTTTAATATTTTTCTATCTATAATATATTTGCCATAAATATAATGAATTTTTATGTAATGATTTTTTGTGCAAATATATATTGAACATGAAAATATTCATCACTACACTAAACTAGCTACTTACACATGATAATTTAAATGATTTGCAATACAATCTTTATAATTATAGATTATGAATCATCATTAAATAAAAATAATTATTTTAATTATAAAATTGCACTAAATATATTAATGACAGTATGTGATTATGATTGATAAAACTTAAATTTTGGTTGTTCATAACTAATTTAATACTAAATTCTTTATTTTCATAATTTATTCAAAGTTTTATTATTTTAGTAAGTACATCAATAATTTTTGTAAGTAAATTTACATTAGTTGTAGAATATTACGATTCTACGTTTCGATTTTACGTTCCGATTCTACGGACCACTTAGCGATTCTAGGTAGAAACTCGAGTTTGACAACCACTACCACGCTCCATCAGAATTGATTTTTACACAACCAAACCCAAGCACTTGCCTAGATATTAATTATTCTCCATCTTCCTTTATCTTCTTGCATTTACAACAATAGCTAAAGTAGGATATAAATTCTAAAAATTTAGGTCCTATCCTCTTAAAGGTTTCGAACCATATTAAACTTGGCCTGTTTGATATGTAAAAATCGATAAAGGACCAATAGCGTTTTGTAATTGCCCCTTTTTTTTAATAATTTGATTTGAAGTCGCCACTAGCTGAGGCTAGAAAAATAAAGATGAACTAGAAATCAAACGACAGTTTGGTTTATAGCCTTTTGATTTCTGGTTCGGCTATAAATCTGCATGAAAACCAGGAACTATGAGTCCGAAGGCTACTATTTTAAAAGCTTTTTATGGCTTTAGAAATTTTTAATCATATGGGACAAAAACTAATGCCACCAAGTTACCTTTTCTTTTTTTTTTTTATTATTTTTTCAAAAGAAATGCCTATTTTCTTTTCCTTTTATAAAGAGTGTCCCTAAGGGGGAAAAAACTAATAAAGAGATCCTAAAAGGAGATTTTATGTTTTATAGAAAATACCTATTTTTGTTTTATTTTGAAAAAAGAAGAATTTTTTATTTTTGTGACCTCCTGTTAGGTGCTAGCATATCTACTAGCTGGAATCAGATCCTCATAGTTTATTTTGACTTTTTAAAACTTTAGTGTATTTGTCTATTTTAATTTTAAAAAGCCATCAAGTTTAAGTAATTCATTTTATTTTGAAGAGAGTCCTATAAAGTCTAACTTTTGTCTCCCGTTTTTGAAAACTCGTAAAAATATACTAAATTTGAAAACCTCCATTTTATTCTATTTTTTATATTTTAGAAAAATATACTAGTCATATTTATTTAAGTCAACGAAACTATATATATATATATATCCCATACATGGGAAAGATGAAAAAGAGGAAAAACTTTTTAAGATAAATGCAAAAACACCCCATAAATTTTAGGGTTGGCGCAGATTGACCTCTTGAACTTTAAAAGCATGACTTTTGATCCCAAGAACTATAAACAATTAGCAAGTAAGTACAGCTTATCCTTTTTTTCTGTCCCTATCCATACAATTTTTCATATAAAAAAGTGTTCTTAGAACAGTAAATTTTTTTGTACTTTTTTGATAGAAAAGTTTTAAATGAACTTATTTGCTAATTGTTTATAGTTCTGCGGGTCAAAAGTCACGCTTTTAAATTTCAGGAGGTCAATCCGTGCCACCCCTAAAGTTTATAGGGTGTTTTTGCATTTTACCCAAACTTTTTTTTTATTGATTTTATGAATTTTCCTAATTTTTATTTTTTTCAAGTAACATCAATATTTACAAAGGACCAAAGGTTATCTATGTATAAGTGATCTATCAAGATATCCTAATCACGTCAAATGCATTTGTCACTTTCTATAGATAATTCTTTAATTCAACACATAACAAACTCAATTGGTGTTATATCACTTTCTATTGATAATTCTTTAATTCAACACATAACAAACTCAATTGGTGTTATATTATTTTCCTTATTTCTATCATGCAAGTTTACATTTAAATCCAGATCCAAAAATGTTTGATACACCATAGGTGCTTGATTTGTCATGAACGTATTGTCAATATGGCATATATTGAATGTAGCTCATATTATCAAAAAAGGTGATCTGAAAAACTAATAGCCCCAAAACTATGCCTATATTTTTATCAATTTTTGTGAGTTAGTTTTAAAACTTTTATTGTTAGTATTCACATGTTTATGGAGATTCAAGACAACTAACAATAGCATTATTAATATAGATTATATCCTAGAGTTTGTTTTATAGCAAATCTTATATCTTAAAATTTTTATTTACAAATTTCGACAAGCATGACATATTCTATCTAAAGCATGATAGGATAATAGGATTGTAACACACTTCACACACGTATGCGCGCACGCACGCACGCACATTTTCTTCAAGAACCTACATGATTTATATAATATGTGCATCGGATATTATTAATTATATATGTCTATGAAATTTTATAACACGTACATCATACGGCTCATGTAAAATCGTATATCGTAGGATATCAAATATTGTAATATACATTTTTTCTTTTTCTTCTTTTGCACTATTTTCTGTTATTGCATGTACATAGGATACTATACGTGAACAAGTAAATAAAGCAAATAAAACTAAACTAAACAAAATTAAAACATAAAACATAAAGGAATTGGAAACGAATCAAAGGAAACAATTCATATCGGACACATTGGGCTCGGCTAAGACAAGTCGGTCCTTGGGCGTGGATTAGCACGGGTTGCTGATTGAGTGTTTGAATCCTGCAAAAAAAAAAAAAAAAAAAAAAAAAAAAAAAAGTGGTCTCTCTCTCATGTTAGTGGGTTGTCAGAGTAGGTTCGTAGTTCTCGTGAGTTGGATTTTGGGTTCTGAGAATGGTTAACAATGTCAATGGGTTTACGTCAGTAGTTTGATATGGCTGTTAAGGGTGATTGGGGTAATTAATGGCTATGAGATTTGGGTTGAAGTGGTCGTGTGGGTTAATGGTTGATGATACCGATGGTAGATGGCCGAAGGAAGTGGCTATGGTTGTTTTGGTGGTCATCTGGGAATGGGTTTGTGATGGTTGTCTTGGATTGGTGAATGGTGGAGTTATGGCGGTTGAGGTGTTAGTTTTGACTGAAGCGTCAGGGCTCATGAGGATGGTGGGTTGGTGGTGGTTTACGGTAAATGGGTCAGGGTTGTGGAGGTGATAGGAGCAAAAGAGTCAGAAAGAGATAATTTTTTTGAAGGATTAAATATGAGCTGGGAGTTGTTATTCTAGGTACGAAATGCAACATTACACTTCAAGATAGTTACAAACATATTTTGGGAATAACAACATAATAAACAACAATACAACCACTTGGAATACATGCTATATAAATAGATGAAAGCGAGAAGAGAGAGGCATCCTTGATACTTGTACTCAGTCTAGAGTCTTGGAGTTCAACTGGCACTCGAAGTAAGGAACAAATCTAGAAAGAAACTTGACCCAATTTTACTAAAAAATTTCAATCCAACTTAATGTCAAATATGTACAAAATAGAGTACACGAGTCTAGGGCATACAACACACACAAACCTTCCACAGTCTTCTATTTCAATTTATTGCAATTAACAAAGTCACTCAACAATATTATCCTAGAGAAATTAGAGCATTACTCAACATTGGAACAAGCTAGGGTTTCAAATTTGCTGGAAAAGCTGATACAAACGATATAACCTTACTACGGAAAAAGAAGTGTAAGTGGTTCTCGCATTAGCGTTCTTGTAGTATTGAATCTCGTACTCAACTCTCTGGAAAGAATTACAAGAATAATCTATCAATATCAGTTTGTGTTTTGTTTCTACATCTGTGTCAACTATTAAAAGTTAAGTGACTTAGAGAAGGTTCATGGAGGAAGGTCAAAAGAGAGAGAAAGTAGCATTGGGTTTGAAGAGAGAGTAGAGAGAACACAACCTTAAGAAGATAAAGGGGTCCCATTTTAATCAATTCCATCGTATCTCTTCGTCTTCAAGAAGCCAAATTGATTAATAATACTTAATTGGAGTAAATCTGCTATTAAATGGCAATTTCAAATGATGAACAATCATAGAAGTTACTTTCCATTTTTATTTTGATTTTGAAATGGGCAGGTGAAAAAAACATATTATAAAATATTGCAGGTTCTAGGGTCTGATTTGACAAATTTAGGGACAAAAAGCTCGAAACGAAACAAAAATGGCAGACTAGAGTTTAGGAAAGATGAAGTACGTGCACATCTGACCCCACCTGTGCCACTTCATTTGGCCTGTGTACCCTACGCACATGGTTTGAAATTTATGTTAGGGTTGGTTGAAGTTTTCAAAATTTATAAAACTAATAGGTTCTTTTCAACTTCAGTTTGGTAACTTCCAATATTCATGGCAAGAGCACCTACCGAAGTAGTATAAAAATAATTAGGTTGGATTCCAAGGGAATGGTGGCAACTATTATACTAACATTCCATTTATTATCTAGCCAAGAAATGAAGCTTAGCAAGACATGATAAAAGAAAAGAAGTTGTGCTAGGTTAAAAATATCCACAAAGCTTTCAGAGCAAAAACTTAAGATGGATCTGTAAAAATGGAAGACGATAGCCCAGAGTTTGCTTTACCAATTCCTTATAATGTGAATCCAAATATAAGCTCTGAGAGAGTTGTTGCTGATGTATTTGTACCGTCAGATTCACTAAGTTAAATTAAAACTTCTCTTAAAGTCAGTAGTTGTAGATCTAGGCTAGACCACCGGAATCTCTTCTCAGGTTATCAACGGTCTAGATCCGCATAAAGTTTAAGGATCCTTTGGTTTAAAAAATCAACTTAATGAATTTTAAAAACAAGAGACAGAAAGCCTCATACCCCCTCTCTCAAGGCGATTATAAATAACTTTACTAGCATCTAAAGATCTATTCAAAAGAACGACCTCTCAGGCTATTTAGTTGAATTCAAACATGGGTCTAATAGGTGCACCAGATAATCAGACCCACACAAATAGATTCAAGCTACTGGTCACAAATACTCAGTCAATTGTCTTGAAAGTGCATTTGATTTCATGTGAATTAGGATTGTATTTACAAACCCTAAGCTATAGGAGATTATTTCTCCATGGATTTAAAACTTAAGAACATGATTTTAAGAAATAATATGAGATTAATTGAAGGATATTACAATTCAAGATAGAGTCTTGCATAAATTACAAACAATGGGTTAAAATGATTTTTAATCATAAAACTACGAGATCTCCAAAGTAAGAAGAAATAAAATTCTTTCGCTCCAAAAATTCTCTCTCTATACTACGTTAGTACTATTCTATCATATGTATACTGTACACTCTATCATGTGCCTTTACACGTTTAGTTTATAGGCTCAGGGCACGAAAATCATGAAGATTTTTATTGTTGATGTGGCAGATTCTGTATAACGAAAAGTAAATTTTTTATTCATGCACGCATCTAAATCATGTACTTAATTATTGTAGGTCACATAGGAATTGTGGTCGAGTGCTCGCAGAAGAAAGAAATCAAGCTCGACACTTAAACACTTAAGAACACTTGCCTTCTTATTCATTGCTCTATCGAGGGTGGAATTGACGCAGTCGAGGCTCGTATGACTAAGACTCGAGATAAAAATGGACAAAAAATGATCTTCAAAAGGCAATTGTCGAGGGTCGAATACGAGGCTCGACTCTGAGGCTCGATAGAAGCTTTTCTATAAAATGATGCTCGATCTCCTTAAAGAAAAGTCGAGGGTCATGTCAATATTTTTTAATTTTTATATTTTTTAAAGGGGCAAAAATAGGGTGTCACTGTTGATGCACAACAATTTCTATACTTCTTAATAAACCAAACCTTTAAAACCAATAACAACATAGTTGACTTTGAATCATCATAGTTGCTATTTAGAAAGGAACAAGCATCAAACAACCATTTATCAAAAGAAGTGATGCTACATTTGTTTACTTTCCATCCAAATAGTTCATTCTAAACCATGATTGTCTACTCACATAACAAGAGGATATGTTGAACTGATTTTTCCTCTTTGCAAAACATACGAAATGGATGCCTCCTAATCAGTCTTTTAAACAAATTTAAATTGGAGATAAGTGCATTTATATAACATTTCCTTAAGAAATGTTCAATTTACGTATAAAATCCAAGGATCATATCAAATTCTATACTAGTAGTGTGACTTGATGATAGGATAAATAATGAGGATCAATTTATAATTGATGAAGAAAGAGGAAAATCAACAACAACAAAGTTAGTCATGCTTGTGATATGCTTATGATAGAGGCCATGACAAAGATTGAAGAAGATGAACACGAAGATAACACTGACAATCACGTTAATGATAACATTAGTGATCTTCAGTATGCTGCCCGTGAAAGTACCTATGATTAGTACTAATGTTGATTCTCTATTAATTAAAGTTTTGATGATAACAAAATAATCAAGAAACTCATGATGTTATTTAGTGTGCAGAATTTATATATATATGTGTGTGTGTGTGTGTGTGTGTGTGTGTGTGTGTGTTAGATGGAACCTACAAAGCCTTTCATAGAACTTTAGAGAAACATGGTGAGTTCAAGATGAATGGGTAAATGATATTGTATATCGATAATTTACATGCTTTACTTACCATAAAGAAAGAATACATAAGAATTGACAGATTCAACAACATTATCGAAGAGTTTTTCAAGGAATAGAGAGTATACAAAATGTTCTCCAGAAGGTTAAGTTAAGGATGAAGTATTTTTCTAGAAAACTAAAACTTCTTCCAGAACCTTCACTGGAACTTTTGAAGAACAAGTATTTTCAACCATAAGTTAATGTTCATCTTCTCGAATAAGAAAATCTACTTTTTCAGAAAAATATAAAGATTTTTTTAAGACCTAGCTCCGAGATAATAAGTATATTTGGGTAATATACTTATTTGATTCCACTAAAGTCGGAATTATATCTTAGGGGATTCAAATGTTTTTCAGATTCTCTCTCATCAACGGAAATATTTCTTCAAGACAAAGTCATATATTATGGGATTCATCTCAAGACAAAGTAATTATTTGAATTGATACATTTCAAGATAAGATTGAGAATTTTTATTATCTAATTTCATGGATTTGGCTGATAAGAACAAATTAAGATAAGATGTTATCTTGAAAATGAAGATCACGATGAAGACCAAAATATCGAAAATGGATTTATATCTAAATCTATCTCCAGCAGAACAACGTTATGGAGGAATTTCAAAATAGATACAACCGATTTTGATAAATTACGAAAATCAAGCAGACCTTATCTCCATTTCAGCGTTTCAAGTTATTTAAATTCAAATCAAGAAGAATTACAAAAGATAAAAGGAACATCTTCAGTTCATTAAGGCAAGCGGCTGTATTTCAAATTCAAAATAAAGATCAGGGACAACAGATCTTTATCCGAGATATTTGGGATATGAATCTATCCCCAAACAAGTACTTGAATGTTAGAAGAAGATGAAGGATTATGTGTTACAAGATAGAGAGAGAGAAGAACATAATTTTTCACTATTTACGCAAGGAAACAAAAAGCTTTCCTTTACAAAAGTTACAGAATCAAACACATAACAAAATTCAGAAGTTTCACTTCATCGAGATTTTTCATAATTTCTCTACATTTGCAATAGCGAGCTGATATTCAAGCATACATTCTTCAGCTATTTGATTTAAAGATCTTATTTTGTAAAGAAGGAACATGTTGTTGCCTTCTCAGTTGATAGTTTAGTTATAAGTTTAGACTATGTAGATTGGTTATAGCTAGAAGATAGCTATGGGAATCGAGCAGAGAGAATTGCACAAGCTTGTGATTTAAACTTATTGGATATAGTGGAACAAAACCAGTAGGATAACGGGGTCCTTGGCTCGGAGCTGGAAGAGTGGACTAACGTACAAGGCGGAACTACTATAAATAGCTGCCTGATCTTCTTTTTCCCTCATCTTTTATTTTTCAACATTTTTTTTATTGTTAATTCATTTAATTGATATATTGTTCTAGTGTTTAAACCTTAAAAGAGAATTTTTAAAAGCAATTTTTTTTTTAAATAATCAATTCAACAACACCCCCCCAACCCCCTTCCCCCACCCCCCCCCCCACCCCCAAACTCTCTCGCCCTTTTTGATTATTATTTGGGACCAACAATTAACATGTTATCTAGAGGAGATCATGCCTTACATTGCACCTGTGATGTTCTTTGAAGAAAATTGGAGGGCTAATATTATGCCCTACATGCTGGCCACGATCTGAAGTAAATAATTTGAGAAGCATGTATCACACCCGAGATCATGCCCATGGCTTAGCTATTTATAATGATATGGATTTTGTAAACCCTTAATTTTAGGTTAGAATTTGAGTAAACCCAACCTCAATCAAACTGGAATTTCAAAAGTCAACAATAATCAAGGAATACTAGTAGTTTTAACTCAAGCAATCTCGTGCTCAAACCTGAGAACAATAAAAATGAGTTAATGATAGCTTAATGTTCAAAATAATATGAGGAAGCTTAAAAAGATTATATTCGCTCAAAAATCATTCGTTTCAAACCTGAACGGGATTAGTTTTCAAAAAATGTATCATAGTACCTGGAATAGTAAAAATAATCCGAAGACATGATTAGACTCGTAATTTAATAAGGATTCGTAATATATCAGTTTCATAATTTTTTTGCTTTAAAAAAAAATCAGAGATAGCCTTTTTACACATATTTTCTTTATTACCGGTAATTTAATTGTCCAGTCTACTATTCATTGTACCATATCTACTATTCACTACTATTCACATATTTCTACTTTTTTCTTACTACCTATTCTTGCAACCTATACACTTATCTCTTAAAATTTTCTTTTTCCATAAAACTTTATACATAACTTCTCTTACACATTAATTTCTTTTCATTACAAAACAACAAAGCAAATCAACTCACTCTCTCTCCTTACTCCCCTATCATGCCGGCCATTCTCCTTTCTTCTCTAATCTTTTTCTTTTTCAATTTATTTTATTATATCTAATTTTTCTTCACATTTTTCTATAAATACCACATCTCCCTTCATTTCTTTCACACACTTAATTTACATAACAAAACTCTCACAAATTCTCTCTAAAAAAATTTCTCTCCAAAAACTTCATCCCAACTCTCTTTTCTTTCAACACCATAACTATCTCCATGCAACCATCAATACATTCATTCTTCCTCCATCTTTACATAACCTTAGGTAAAAGCTCCCAAAATATTCTTTATGTTCATGTAACATAGCATGAGCATTGTCACGCCCCGAAGGGTACCCTAAACGTGGCAGTCCGCCGTACACAATATTAAAGCCTAAGAATGACCACCTCAGTCACGCGAAGGCTTCCATACTATGTACAAGGCGTCTAACACATAAAGGAGACAAATCGGAATGATACATTTTATGTTGATACAATTGAGTAACAATGTAAAGGAAATACAATCCACTATACTCCAAATACAAAACACTATACTTCAAAATACAGTTCATCAAACTTCAATTTCATTCATCCCAAGACTTCACTACATAAAACTATTACAAAGCAATCGTAAAGCTTAGCCAAAAACTTCAAGCATTCTTATATCTTGCCGGAATCCCGAAGTCATTCTCGACTTCAACCATCTTGGTCCCCACTTAGCATTCTTGGAATAACCTGCTCATTTAAACAACTATTGGGGTATAAGCTACACTAGCTTAGTGAGAATTCCCTTAATTCCGTACCATAACAAACAAGTTATTAATCAATCATATGCTATGCATGAACAAACACGTGAGCAAGCAATTATGCATGGGTAACCGGAACCCACACACAAACGGATTTACGCCCTCCGTATCTTGGGTTAGGAATGGTATTGAGTCTACACGACCGCTGCTAGTCCCCAAGCCCTGGCTCTTAGCACTCGACTCGGCTAGGCTCATACAAGGATGCATCCACATGCGCCTTAGTACCCGAGAATGAGCTCTGATACCGGGTCTCCGTACTTAAACGAGTCCTCGGACCATACCGATCGACCTGCGTAGGAGTAGCACGCTACCAAATGCAATATGTCTGATGCGATGCATGATCAATTACTTTTTGCTTAGGTCAAATATTTATACATTCTTTAGAGTGACCAGGCAATATCATACACATAAATAATATGAACCGTGCAGTTATCCAATCAAATCGTGGTTTCGATATGCTTTAGTATTCCTTGGCATACATTCATCACAGTCTCATCATAATCCCATCCCCATTCACATCGATTTTTATCTTGTTCCTAAAATTCTAATGCGACTAATTACAAGCACAATCAAGGTAACAAAACAAGGAGAAAACTCACTCAGCCATTGGATCACCGGTCTTCTAGTAATAATAATCCGGTGGTAGGGAATCGTCGAACTCGGGATAACCTAAAAAGGAAGAAATACTCTAATCAGTATTTCAACTCAAACTAATCCAACGACTTCATACGAACTTATCAAATTCGTAATTCGCGTCCTAAGCGGGAATTCCAACTTAAAACGGCCATAACTTGGTCATTTTAACTCGGAATCTCGCAAATTTTATATCGATTTCTATCTACTTCGGAAGAGCTTTCTAAATACGAAGTTTAAATCAAGTTTTGAAAATATCTAAGCCTCGGAATTGAGGGATCAGATCTGTACAGCGGTAATAATTCCGAAAATGCGGTTTTCATGAATGCACTTGAGATTCCTAAGTGTAAAATGAAACTAAATGCAATGGTAATGATTTTCCCTATCATGAATGTCATGATATGAACTCTAATGAGTCTATGTTCTTATAACTTTTTAGTTTAAAGAATTTGAAAATAAACTTTTCTTAGAAACCATTTCATACCAATGTTTAGTAAGTGAATTCTACACTTGACCACACTACATATTACAAGGATTTTCTTTAGAAAAACTCTACTTTGTTTAAAGAAATTTTGACCCTTATATTAGTTATATCCTAAGGCCTTTATTTCTTAATAAAATCCACATTTATAAACTTTTAAGTGGGTCTTTTACTATGGGTTTCCAAAAATCCGAATTTACAAAAGTCCATTTTCAAGTTGATTCCTTTAGGAAAAATATATTTTTACTTAAAACTTTAAGTATTTATTATACCTATATCCTAAGGACTTCATTTATTTAAGAAAATATCATTTTTGAAGTTGGAAAAATAGTGTTTTCTAACCCTACATCCATTATTACGAATTTCATCTATATGACTTTTAGTTCAAAACTTCTATTGGACTTCATTTCTTGTTTCCAACATTTTCTTTAGAAAAATCTCATTTAGACTCATGAAAAATACTACCAAACATTATCTATTACCCATAGGCTTCATTTCTCTTGTAAAATACATGTTTAGAAGTTGATAAAAGTGTTTTTGACCTAGGTTTCAAAGTGATCCGAATTTACACAAGTTCATATTTTGAAAAGTGTTTTCCTTTTTGACTTTATTAACTTATCTAACCATAGATCTACATACTAGGAAGGTGATTTACTAAAGACAAAAGCATTAAAGACTATTAATGCACATAAACACAAAATAAAATGAGATCTTAAATGCCTACATGATCATGAGTAATAATGATGGATCTACTTTATCAAATGCTTAAATGAGTTTTGAAAACATAAAAACCATATTTTTATAAAAGATCCTTTGTTTAAAAGACTTTTTGATGGATAAAAGTAAAGCTTTTGGTATGAAACTTCTTTAAAAGATAGATCTACTTTGTAATGGTTCGGGATTTTTGTTTTGATATCTCATTGTTCCTACTAAAAGATCATGGGAACATGGAGTTGAGATATCCAAAAATCACTTAGCCATAACAAAGTTTCATGAGTGGAAGTAGTGGAACTTTACTTACTTGAAGTGGAAATGGAAGATAAGAAGAGAAAATAGAAGTTGTGTGGATGTGTGAGGGGCTTGTAATGTTTCGGCCAAGAGAGGGAATGAGAGGGTTTTTGGAGAGCTTTTCACTTTTCAAAAGTTGAGAAAATGAAAGAATGAAGAGAGAGAGAGGAAATATAGTTTATATATGAGTTGATTTCAAGTTAAGTGAAGAAGGGAAGTTTCAAAAGCAGCATGGGAGGGGGGCTATTCACGCCGGCACTATTCATGGAGGAGGGAAGAAGTTTGAAAGACTTTTACTTTGATTGATTGATTTAACATGATGTGAAATTGTTAAGAGTTGTAAGGAAAGTTAAGGACAAAAGTTATGGAAAGAAGGAGTTGATTTGAGTGATGGTAAGGGTTAGACTTGTAGGGTAGGCTAATAGGTAGACTAGGTAGTACTTTATGAATAGTAGTGAATAGTTGACAAGACAATTTGATTTTCCGGTAGAATGAAATACGAATAAAAAGGCTATAACTGTATTTTTCATAAGCCGGAAAATTATGAAAAATATATTTTTGAAATCCTTATTTTATTTCGATTCAAATGAATATTCATAAAGAAATTTTTGAAATTCTAGTTCCGGGGCACGCTTTTCTATAATGGGTCTCGGGATGACCCGGAATTGAAATTTTCTTAAAATCTGATATTTTCTTGGTTTGAAATATAATCAAGAACTATATACAAAATTAATTTTTCTTATAAAAGTTTCTTATTTGGAAACCGAGGAAAAGCCGGAATTAGGGTATCTCGGTCTTTCTCACAAAGTTTGAACTAAACCGATTTAGGGTTAAATTTTCTGGTTTTCGAAGTTTACTTGATTACTAGGAAACCCAGGGTATAAAAATAATAATAATAATAATAATAATAAAATTGTGTAATGAAATAAAATGAATAGTGCAAAAGAATAATCAATTACCGGTCGAAATGAAAATACGATAAAAAGGTTATAACTGTAACTTTTATAACCCGAAAAATTATATAACTGTATATTTAAAAATCTCGTGGAATTACGAGTCTAACGGTACTAATGGTATATTTTTGATATCTCGAGTCCCGGGACACGCTTTTCGAAGTCTGTATCCGAACGGGTTCGAGATAGGTCAAAAATTTACCAATCTTATGTTTTCAAATAAACTTATTTACTACGAGCTATTCTACATATTTAAACTACCTTTTGGCCTCTAGAGTTAGGGCGCTAGATTGCCGGACTTACACTATTGTATTCCGGTTAGGGTTTCCGGGTGATTTTCCGGTTTAGACCTTTGCCAATTTGGAAACTGATATTTACGTTTATATAACATATGTAGTTTGAGAAATTTATTTCAAATTTTATTTTTATAAGTCTTTAATATCTCTTATTGCTTTCGAAATCTTGAATTGAATTATTATATATCCGGAGTTATATCGGTAATGGTTACCGGATATGATTTTCTTGAGTTTGAGTCAAATATCGATCTTTGGAATGATTTTGGGGAAATCTTGATTCTTATAATTTGCTTTGAAAAAGGATCTTCCTAGTGTTTTGTTTTCGAATTTATTTTTGATTCGATTTAAGGTTTTATGAACAATTGGTTAACTTAAGGATTATCTAATTTGTTATTTTGTTTCTTGAATTCTTCCTTCTTAAGATTACAAGATTTTAATTTCTAACTCGTTCTATGATTCTTGGGGGTTTGATTTGATCGTTAGGGCTTTATTGTGATTTCCGTCTCTTGGATTATTAGTCTGGTCGTTTGGGGAACTTCCAAAGTCTATATTTTATTATTGGTAGATAAAGTTTTCTTAATCGTGCCAAAGCCTAATTATGGAATTGGCCTTTGGTGATTTCCTGATCCTTCAAATTGTCATGTTACAGATTAACTTGCTTTTTAGCAAATTATCACTGTGTTTTATTTTCATCCCGATTTTATAATATATATAGATTAGGTAAGCAGTTTATCTTACGTAATGGTTTTTGGACTTAAGGACTTTTGTAGTCCTTATTTTATTTTTAGATTTTCAAGATTGAAAATTTTTGGATCGTTTGTAATTTAGGATTTATCGAAATTCGGTTTTAATTTGGAGTGATTTTTAGGGTTTATTTTCGAAGTTCATTTTGGAATTATTTACTGAAATTTTCCGGGCTTACAAGCATAGTGTATGTTTTCTAAACCCATGGGTATTAAGAAAGCAACAATATGTTCATATCTTGTTCTTGTTCATGCATAATTTATTATTATGTTGTTATATTGTTATGTCTATTTTTTTCTCCTAATCTAACTCCTATATATTATTAAATATAGTTATGTATATATATTTTTAGAGTCTAAAAGCTCACTAACCTAACATCTTATTATTATACTCTTATTATCATGCTTTTATTATTATTATGCTTCTTCTTTTCTTTTCTTTTCTTTTTCTTTTTGGAACTTGTCCATTCTAAGTTCCAGGAAGCCTTGATGCAAGTTAAGGCTCTCAATACTTGATCTTACATATATGTGCTTACTTGATTCTTTCATATTCATATATGACCATAATGATGTTGTCTCAATAAAATTTCTCCAAGCAATAAAAATGAGTTTTTTCTTTAATAAAGAGAATGAGACTAAACTCTCTTTAAAATAATTTTTTCCACTTGGGAAAAATTTTCATCAAAAACTAAAAGTTATGTTTCAATAGAAATTCTCTTTAAAAATTTAGACAAGCTCAATATGAATTTTAGTTGTGTTACCATGCTAGATTCTTCCAAAAATTTAACTTAGTAGTTTCATCACGTACTCTCTTTTCAAACTACTAAAATAGAAATTATTATTTCAACCTTAATGTTGAAAATTCTCCATTGTACAAATTTTCTTCAAGACTTGTCATTAAAATCATCACCAACACTTTAATAAAAACTAAGAACTAGATAAGTTTTCAAGTTGAAATAAAAATCTACTCACTAGTTTAGAAACCAACATAGAGAAATAAAATTTGCTTATAACCTAAGAAAGTAAGTTTTTAAATCGATAGACTTATTTTCTAAAAGATAGAAAATATAAATATGATGGGAAAACATACATTTGTCCTAACTCAAAACATTAGTTACCTCCAACAACTTAAGAGGAATTTTGAAAACTTCATTTTTCAACCACTATAAATAAATTACTCTATGAAAAATCATTGTTGAGACAAAACTACTTAAATCATGCATGTGATATGAGTCTATATATATATTTAAAGGATTTTTCAACAATATAAATATCTATGTGTTTGCTATGGTTTTTGGATGAAATAAAATGTAAGAAAATTTATTTTTAAAGGCTGGAATTTTCGTGACCAAGCTGTACCAGTCCATTTTCAAACCCAAACACCTTTGAATATCGAAAATAACTTTAGAAATAGATAAACCTTTTCAAATAGATAGAAAACGACACCTAATATGCAAAATTTCGAGTTAAAATGAATAAGTTATGACCATTTTATGTTGAAATTTCATCTCACTCGATTTTTGATGAAAATTATGATTTAGAATTAGAAAGTTTAAGTATAACTTCCATGAAATACTTATTATGGGTATTTCACTTGTTTAGGTGATGAGAAAGGAGACGTTTCGTTCCTCGAGGATTACTTTGACTAGGAGTGCTTGATCTACATCATGGCTTAGTGAGTTTACTTTTTCTTTTTTTCAAACTCATAATTGTGCTTATAGAATTAGTAGCACTAGAAATAGGCAAAAGATAAAACAGGATGTGCATGTGATTTATAATTTTGGGTAAACTTATAATAAGCATATCGAGTGTTGAATTATTGTAATCAAATGCATATTTTATCGTCATGTTGAAGTGTCTGCAAATTATATAATCACCACAAAGATATTCTAATTACTTGCTAAAAGAACTTAATAACTCGAAGCATGCATATCACGTAGTGAGTCTCATTGCATTCCTATCACATATCTAGTGGGACAAGTGCATAATAATGGTAGTTGACATAACCGTTATTATTTGTATATGGCGGTAGTAGTCGGTAACCTGGTAAGAACTACGAAATGTTATTTGTGAAAGTGTGGTTGTAATTGGCCGATATACCTAACCTCGAATGAATGACGTAAATTCATTTAAAATATGATTCCCAGAAAACTGTATGTTTTATTTGCTCACGTGTTTAGTGCATTTCATATGTTTGGTTTAATATAACTTGTTTCGTGGTTTGAATTGAGTATGATAAACCCACAATTATTCTCATTAAGCTAGTAAAGTTTACACTCCTATAGATTTTTGTATTCTCAGGAACAATTGTTGCTATACCTGAGGTCACCATTAATCCAAGTAAGACCATTTTTTTTGGAAGCTTTTTGGGGAAGTTCAATCAAAGGCTTAGATAGAAGTTCCTTGAATCTTTTTGGTTATAGATGTTCTATGTAAGAAAGACTTAAGTGCATTATCAATCCTTATGACATTTATTAGGGAAATGCCCCTAAGACTATGTAAAGACTTTATATTTATATATTTGATGGACATGTTATTTAGTTGTTGTATGCTTTATAATATTACTTGAACTACATAACCCATCGGTGTCTCCTATTGCTGTGTGAAACACCTTACATATAATATCGAGGCTTTCGCATGACTAAAGTAGTTATTCTTGAGTCTTAATATTGTATGTGGTGAACTACCATGTTTAGAGTACCCTTTGGGGCATGACGAATTTAGCTTATGTATTTTATTAGATATCTTTCTATTAGATTTGATTAACATTTATTATTAATTTACTATTTTGTCCTTAACTTAGGTTATTAGTACAAAAGGGACTAATCTTGTAAACAATAACAGTTAGTTATCATTGAATATAATTCTTTCTCTTTCAGAGATCTTACTCTTAAATCCTTTCTTTTATTCTTATCAATTGAGTATCAGTTGTGGCAAATACATAGCTAAAACTAGATCATGAGTTATATCAATTTAGGATTAGCGTAGCTTAGGTTGATTATAGTGAGTCATATCCGTAATGAATGCCATCCATATCTTTTTCTATTCTTGTTATTCAAGAAACCATAATTCTTTTGTTAAGTCTTGGGACTTCCTAAGGATTAATTAGTATTAATCAATAAATACACAAGTGATTAATTTCCTAAGCATATTATATTATTGATATCGTGTTTATTAATAGAATACCTAGTGGTTGTCTTTCAAGATTTATCCTATTTTATTATCAGTGTGTTTTTAGGAAAATCAGTAAAAGGTTTATCGCTGTTGAAGATGTAAACACTTTTCTAATTTTTTTGTAACCACTCCTCACAAAATACACCCCATTTGACACCAATTGCCTAACTATTTTAGCATTACACCTATTAAGCGGATACTTAGAATAGAGCTAGTCTATTCATTATCAAACCAAGTTTGCACCTTTTACACGTCTCAAACTCTATTGTTGATATCAATCAATTAAACCACTTAACAATTTTCATTAACAAGCTATTGTAGGTTATAGAATAGGACTTTTCCTCTTGGTGATAATATTCAAGGATCTTTAAAGCATCTTACATTGTTTCTATTGCTCGCTCGAATCTAGTAGAGATTGAGTTTAGGTGATTTAGGCTTGGATCCACACGTGAGGAGAGGTTGTAAAGACAGAAACCCAGTTAGTGGTGCTATCGGGCATGGGCTTGGCGCAACCACTTCGATGCTTAAGTTAGAAATTGTCATGATAAGCCAATAGATAAAATAAGAACGAGTGATTGAGTGTAATATTACTTATCTCCTGAGAGGTGGATGAGTATTTATAAGTGACCAGCCTGGTGGTTACAAACGTTGTAGGTTAGTAGGCCAGAGTGGGAGTGGGTGGTTGGTGGCAGTTATGGAAGATGTGGGGATAGACCCACTATTCCACTACTTGAGGTCTAGCTTGATTGAGTTACTTGTGTAGAGCAGCGAATAAGGTAGAAACGACCGAATAAACATTGAGACTGAGACCATGATCATGAGGTTAGGCATTTATTGTAGAGTTCATCGTCGAGGTTTAGGCCTAGTAAGTCAACCCAACCCATTGGTGTATTGGGTTCGGTTCGGATGGCTCAGGTGCTAGAATAGGCAATCAACAGTTGTCATCGCCTATTTTCTAAACAAAATCATCCTTTATCACATTTCTACCAATTAGGATGCTAGTCTATATCCATGAAGCACTAGATCCTTTTTTTTTTTTTTTTTGCCTTTATGAGATCGCATCTAGGAAAATAGCTAC
The DNA here is from genome assembly GCA_024138025.1 of Combretum micranthum. NCBI lineage: Eukaryota > Viridiplantae > Streptophyta > Magnoliopsida > Myrtales > Combretaceae > Combretum > Combretum micranthum. The sequence continues at coordinate 274,056 of JAMXBD010001273.1, forward strand.
TCTTCATAACTTTTGTAGATGGTCATTTCGGTTTAATGCCATGAGCTAGTCTTTTGGGTGCAAGGTCCAAAAGACCAAGTTTGAAAAGGGATTCCTTATGAAGATTTAGCTTAGTGGGCTCGGAATAGAGATCACTATATTGATTTATTAAGCTCTCAACCTTAATTGGTTTTCTCTTGCATGAAAAGTATACTCCAAAAATATCTTTCTATGCTAATTTAGGCTTTGTTTAATTGAATTAAAGCTTATATGGATTAAAATAAGCCTAATGCTCTTTATACTAAATCGAGCTTCTGTTATATTATGAAATCCTTCTTTTTCTTCCAAGCTCACATCTAAAGCCTATGCCCATATAAAAGAGAGATCCAACAATCGCAAGTAACGCTTGATCTTAACTATAAATTCATTTGTCATTCGATACTTAGTGTCCATCTCCAACATCTATAAATAAGAAGCTTTTCTTCTCTCTTGGGGACAATTTATGTGTTTCTAAGATTAAAAGTAGCATAGAAACTCTACTAAAATAGCTCTAAGAAAGATCAAAACATTTTTTTAATGAAGAACAAATCAAGAATGATCAATTATACTTCATTTGATCTTCTATCACACCCGTGCACTTGATAAATCGAGTTTGTCTATTCCTCGTCTCCCGCCTCTTCCTACAACATCTACACATCGACACATGTGTCATCATTTTAAGACTTATATTAAGTCAACTAGCACAGCTATTGCACATGATTGGCTAGCTGTAGTAAACTTACCATACAACTTTTACTCATGAGGAGTTTAAAATGTTCAAAACTCACCAAGCTAAGTTTCTACGTAAACCATCATTGAACTTATGAAAGTTCTTGAAGTCATAGTCCTTTTATTTTTTATTTTTATTATTATCGTTGGTTGCTCCATTTCTTCCATTGTATTTTCCTACCCCATTCTCACCTCCCAACTAATCATTACCAATTAATGTCAACACATCCTTACATATACTAATTCTTGGGTTTTTTTTTTTTTTAAATCATCACAAACATGTAGAGATAACATAAGCAACCGGTTTAATTAGAGGGTAATATCAAATTTGGTACCTGAACTTTGTATAAAAATTCAATTTACCACTTGAACTTCAAAATAGCTAATTTAATTCTCGATTAAACTTTTTGTGGCTATTTTTACTACCTTATTAACACAATTTGCTCAGTTTGCAAACGTAGAAAATGTAGCATATGATTGAATTTTAACTAATATTCCTAGCATTGTCTTCTTTCATGCTAGAAACGAAGCAAACAATATTAGTAAGGCAGTAAATATAGCCATGAAAACTTTAATTGGGTATTAAATTGACCAATTCAAAGGTCATATACCAAAATTGAATTTTTATGTAAAGTCTAAATACCTAATTAGGCATTCTCCCTTAGTTAAAACTTTCTTGCCACCCTAAGAAAATAATGCACTTTTCCAATCTTTAAGTTTCTTTGCAACTCTCTTAACAAAACTCAAAGCTAAAATTTTAGATATTCCCCATGGAGAAGGAATACCCTGATAGTTGCCTAGGCTATCACATAAGCTATTATTCATAAGATTGCAAGGTTTGTTGTAGCATATTTGGTTTGCAAAATGGATTATTTAGAAAAAATACTCATCATGATACTTGAAAAAAATCCAAAAGTTTTATCTCTTATATTTGATGGTAAAACAACATTAGAATTATACCACATAAAATCTTTTAACAAAAACATCAAACTGACATAACCTCACTTTTATCTCGTTAACCTTATTATCATCATCACTACATTGTTACCACTATCATTGTCACCATTGTTACCATCATTGTCACTACCACTACTATCATTCTTGCCATTACCATCATCGTCACCAATACAACACAAATAAAAAGTTACCATTATCATTATTCCATTGTCACCATTGGATCATCACCACCATTTGTCTCACTACTACACTAACTATAATGGTTATGCATTGCAAAATACAAACCATGTGTGCGTGTGTAACTTGTGTTGAACTTGGAACACTATATATGGTATAAAAAACTTGTATAATCTTGCTCTTATTGTTTTGTATCGCATTATTCTCTTTGTCTTCAAATTGTATTGAAAACCAAATGCTATTTAAGAGTTAGATGGGAAATAAAAGAATAAAAAGGTAAATAAGGTAATAATGAGATGTTGATAAGTTATAAGATTAAAATGTCACTTAGTCTTAATCTTATAATAAGAAGCGGGTTATTGGACCCTCTCCAAATTGAAATATATATCACTTCTTTTCCTAGTCGTATTGAATAAAACATGCTAAGCCAAATCTTCTTCGTGGAAACTTTTTGTTTAACTCACTTCCTTTTTTTTTTCTTTGTCTTTGTAACTTTTAGGAATGCCTCCATTCATAATTCTGAGATCCAAGTCCATAAAAAAAAAAAAAATATATATATATATATATATACGAAAGCATTTTACACTTTACTCAGAATACACATTTCTTCCTATGTATAAATCTTACTTAAAATACAACCCTCATTGGTAGGAGTTTCCAAAGAACTCACACATTCCTCTAAGACCTAAGCAAGACAAATTCTCTATGATGGTAAGAAACCTATAAACCTTCTTGTTATGTTCTCCAATTACTTATTATAAGCTTTTATTAACTCTTTGATGTTTCTTAGTAGAATTATTAATAGCAAGTTAGGAAAAAGGGATATTACAAACGGTATGAAAATCATATACCCTTTTACAAACCACTTTTAGGTGATCTTTCATGAATCAATAGTGATGAATTCCAATTGTTGGTATGATCTGGGAATTTTGGCAAGAACAACTATGAAATCTTAATGGAAAGAGTCTCTCATAATGAAAACTCTAGTGTTATGAACGAGTACTCATGAGATTCTAACCTATGATTTTGTAGGAATTGATAAGAGTGAATTGCAAAATGATGATGGACAACGAACATCACTTCAATTCTATGCTTGAGATAAGATTCTTTGACTAGATTTTGTTATGACAATTGGTAAAGCAGTTCAAGATTTAGAATCTATGTTGAGATACTTAATTTATTATGAAACAATATGATAATATATAATTGAGATTAGTGGAAACTTGAGCAATATCAAAGGATTAACTAAAAAGAATTAAGTAATTGCCTAAAGATGGAAACTTGCCAATAGTCTTAAGTTGATAATTAGTATTCAATTGAGAATTTGATGAAAATTGAATTTTTGTGACAAAAGCAATAAATGAGTTGATGGAGGAGCATAAGACTTATAAGCAAGAAAATATTGGATTAAGAAGCTCTATAATAGAGCTTTAAGAGACGGATGATGATGTTAATAACTACCATTTAGAAGTGGCAAATGAGAATCAAGCGACAACCAAAGGAGAGTTGGATAAGTGTCCTACTATATATGTTGAAAAGTATAATAATGATTTTGATATTTTGGGTAGCGAAGGATTGATGCCATAAGATATCCATTTTTAGCTAAGGTTGCTAGAGATGTTTATACCATTCAAGCCTTTGGCTTCCAAATCAGCCTTTAGCACTTAAGGAAGACTTTAAATCAATTTAGGAGTTCTTTGACTCCTACTATGGCTAAAGTCCTCATATGTTGTCAAGATTGGTTGAAAAACTCTAAAAAGCCTATGCAACTTGGAGTATCACTTTAAAAACTTAAAATTTTGAGTTAATTTTAAATATTAATTGATTTAAAATTTGGTTACAAATCAATTTGCTTTTAGATGATATGTTTGATTTGATAAAGTTTTGCTTTTTTTTTTGCTTTTTTACTTTTTAAGATGCCATTGAAGATTCTAAAGTTAAATAATATAATGTCAAGAGCCAACATAAAGTGTTGATCTTAGAGCTATGTAAGTATATTTATTTATTTTTTTAATTTTTTTTCATTACTTATTTTTATATTATTAAGATAAACCATACATGGATAAATGAACTAATTGTTTTTATCCATCCTCTTAATTATTTTTGCAGCTTTATACTAATATTGGTGCGAAGAATAGTCAAAATATGATGAATAATGCTATTATTTTTGCATTCTAGACATCATGTTACTATTTTCGAAACTTGAATATTGTATTTTGAAATATGTAATTCATATTTTAGATATTATATTCCAAGAAACTAAAATATGTCATTAACTTAGTTTTAATTTTATGTCAAACATTATAACATTGATGGAGTATTCATACATCGGAAGTCTTTATTCTTGATAGCATACGATTTGTGGGTTTTGTACAAGAATACAAGATTTACGAAAAAAAATCGAAAATTTTATAACTTTGGAACTTAATCCCACATTATAGCAGACGCACCTTCATTTAGGAATTAATTTTATGAGGACGCCTTCAGTATACTTCTAGCCTTATCCCCTTAAAAACACTCTCTTCTCCCTCGCTATTAAGGGTTTCGTTTACAAAGTGGGCGCATAACAAATGCTTTCTTTTTAGGGTTTCATTTATATTGAAAATGCTCTTTTTTTGTAAATCTTTTCTCACATGCACCTTTTACACTTATTTTCGTATATCTTTAGATTTTTTTTAAATACCATAGTTTTCATATAAAGGCCTAGGATTTTCCATCAGTACTCCAACTGCTATCCTGTTTAGTATCTTCACTGCTACCATTTATGTTGGTTATTGAGACTTATGACTTGCGAATAAAATGGCTTTTAAATGCTAAGTTCGAGTTGTATCTCCTTTAAAATAAACATCAAAAGTGTATAGTCATGCATTGACCGATTTCAATCTTGTATTATACTTGCTTTAATGGATGAAAAATGTAATTTTAACTTTTAAGTTATATTTTTTAAGCCAACATTTTAATAAATTCATATCTAAATTTTGTAATTGTGTAACTACTTTGAAAATATCATTTCAATTATTGTCCATTTCTATATATCCCAATAAAAACTTTGTTAATTATCCTTATCCTATGGTCATAATTTTATCAATGGAGATTATATTATTGGTGGAAAAACTATGTACCAACATAACTTAAATTCAACATATAATTTCACTTGCAAAGAAGTTAAAGAATAAAATATTCATGTTAAACTGTATTTAAAAAATTCAAAACAATATGAAATGGAGATTATTTATCATCAAACTGTATTGTATCGTAAATTTTACTTTAGTATAATTCTAGAGATGTGTTAATCTCGAACCATATTGTACCATGACCATTGGCCATCTATAGCAATATGTATCTGTTAAAGAAAATTATGTGTAGTCTAATATTGGTTAAATGTCACATTTAGTACCTAAATTTTGTGCTATTTATTACCTAAAATTTAAATGCATCAATTTACAACTTATAAACTTTTAGATTTCATTTATAGTATTTATATGAGATAGTTAATGTAAAAAAGAGTAAAGTTTAGGTAGCTAATTATAATATTTGATAAAATTTAAGTAGGTAATTATAACAGTAAACAAAGTTTAGGTAGTAAATCGACACTTTAAATTTCAAGTAGTCAATTGTACAAATTGATGAAGTTTAAGTAGCAAATGTGGCATTCATCCTCTAATATATGCTTGAGGGAAAAGAAAATTATAAATACTAATGCACCATTAGTCCTATTGCTTCTAGTTAGGGGTGTTCATAGTTCTGTTTGGTTCGATTCAGGATAGAATCGAACCAAACCGCATTTGAAACGGTTCGATTTAAATCCTTAATGAATCAAACTACTTTTAGAGGTTCGGGGTTTTGAATCGAACCACTTTAAATGCGGTTTAGTTTGGTTCGGTTCGGTTCAAATCGCTTTTAAAAGCATTTAGTTCTAATAAATAATATTAGCATTCATTTGAGCTCCCAGGAAAAGAAAAGATATTTAGATTAAGGAACATTATGCAAGAATTAAGTTATTTATCATTATATCAGGTCATGTATTTAATAATTTCATATATACGTATCCCTTTTGAAAAATATTTTTTAATGCGTATTTAAAGTAACATATATTTTAATAAATCTACAATACTAACTAAAGAAAATCATTCTTTTATATTAATTCCATGTTTATTCATAATATTCTTCCCTTATAGCATATTTAAATTTCCGTTGTACCAATTAAATGATTGTGCATGTTCTAAACTCAATTATACTACTTTATTTTAATTTGATGCAGTCTACTAGATTTAGGAAGAACTTAAAATTAATAGAATAGGAAAACATACTGGAAAACTTTTGAGACGAGTGAAAAATTGCTTGTTTAATATTATTAAATATATAATATATTTAATGGTGTATTATGTAAGATACATATACACACAACATTTATATTTATAAATAACATTAATATGGTTAAAAATGTAATTTATATTTCATAAATTAGAGCCTAATCACAATTTCTCATAATAAATCTACAAATTTAAATCTTACTTAGTTCACTTTCAAAGATGTATATAAATACAAGAATGTTATTAGAATTTAGAATTATGATTCTATTTCAAGTCTATTCTAACATACTACATATATATGTGATATTAGAATGAAATATCACATGTGACCCTAATATGTAATGTTTAAGGATTATAAATAAATAAGATGGCTCATTTTTTTCTTTTTTTTAGATGTGAAGTGGTTCAGTTCAGGTTCAAACCATTTGGTTTAGTTCGACCTCTCGAACCAAACTGTAACAATTTAGACTCTTCTTGAACTGAATAGCAAACCAAACCGAAATATAGAAGAACCACATTTTGTGGTTTGGTTCGATTTGGTTCAATTCGACTCAGTTCAATGAAAAACCATACTTGTAGTACTTGAGAGATGGAAGATGCCTAAAAGAGATGATTACCACCTAATTTTCTGAATACAGAAAATTTACCACAACTTCTAATTAAATGAATTTTCTTTATTTGTATTATTGTAATATAGAAATAAATGAAATGTATTAAGGAACGAACTGCCTTATCAAAAAAATATTACAAATAGCAAAGAGACATGAATATATATCAACAATGTCTTTCACGTTGGATGCTTGGAATAATATCGGCGTATCGATATCTTACTCTGATAGATGAATTTTCACTACTCCATCTCCTTAGTGCGTCACACCCTTGTAACACGTGCTAAATAATATATATAATATAAATTAGATTTTTTTTAATAATTTCAATTTCTTTAATCTAATTATAAACCGTTCCATTTCAATAATCAAATTTTAAAAACTTTTTTAGAATTTCTCAATCAAATAATTTTTTTCAATTTTAACATTTAAACCATTAAATTTTCCAAAAAGAATTAAGTGTTTAGATAATTTTATCATTTACTTAATATTTATCTAAATAAACAGTACTATTAGTTAGATTATAAATTGATGCAAAATGAGAAGAGTAAGAATTTACTTCCTAATTAAAATATGCTATTTCTTAATATTAAAATCCTAGCTGCTTTCTCTAGGCTTGAAAACATAACAAACGGTATCAGTAAAGTAATAAAAATAACTATAAAAAGTTTAATTAGTATTAAATGAACCACTAGTTTGGATGCTAAATTAAACTTTTGTACAAACTTGAAGTTCTAAATTTGACATTTTTCCAAATTATTAATACAAAGAACGAAGTCAAAATTGTTAGAGTATTAAAATGAAAAAAAAAAACAATGAAAAGTTGGTAGGTTTGAGAGATTATTTTGTTACCAAGATCAAAGTTTAAAATTAATTGCAATATTAGAATGATTTGCTAATTTATCAAAAATTAGAATATCATTTATGATATTTTGAAAAATCCAGGTGTAACACTGCAATAAAATCAAATTTTAGAAACTATTAGCATTTTGGCTCACCAATAAATGGTCATATAAGAATATATATCATAAATACAATCCACTGGGGAGAATCCAAGTATGGTATCGATATCTCACATTTCTTGGCTATCATGGAATAATGAAATATATATTTATCTTATACATCTTTGTAGTGATTGCTAAATTTTGTGTTCTAATAAAAGGAAAATTCTGGTACAAACAGCTAACCTGATTGAATAAAATAGCAAAATTCACTGGAAAGTCCATTCAGTAATCTCCGAGAATCTCTCTCTATCAAACCGTCTAATTAGATTCTTGATTCTCTCTGCGCATCATAATATAATAGAGACCATCAATCAATCATCACCAACCCCAGGATTCCCCAGCACTCACACACATTGATATTATTGATAACTATACAAGACAACCATTCAAAAGATTTGGCGGCGAGGCAAGGCGATGGCCTGTTCAGCAGCAGACCTCCGCCCCCTGCTTGGCCCCAACGCCACCGCTGCCGCCGAATACATATGCAGCCGCTTCGATGCGGTGTCGAACAAGTTTGTTGATACGGGCTATGCTGTGGACAATACCTACCTCTTGTTCTCCACGTACCTGGTGTTTTCCATGCAGATCGGGTTCGCCATGCTATGTGCTGGATCGGTACGTGCCAAGAATACAATGAACATAATGCTCACCAATGTGCTGGATGCCGCCACGGGCGGTATTTTCTACTACATCTTCGGATTCGCGATGGCTTTTGGAACTCCTTCCAATGGCTTCATTGGCCAACACTTCTTCGGCCTCGCCAAGTTCCCCTCACCCTCCTTTGACTACGGATATTTCCTGTACCAATGGGCGTTTGCGATCGCAGCTGCTGGAATCACTAGCGGTTCCATTGCGGAACGAACCCAATTCGGGGCCTACTTGATATATTCATCCTTCTTGACGGGTTTAGTCTACCCCATTGCCTCGCATTGGTTCTGGTCTGCCGATGGGTGGGCTAGCCCTTCTCGTTCAGACAACCTTTTGTTCGGTTCCGGGGTGATTGATTTCGCCGGTTCTGGGGTGGTCCACATGGTAGGAGGCATTGCTGGTCTTTGGGGAGCCTTGATTGAGGGACCTCGTATCGGTCGGTTCGACCACGCAGGCCGCTCGGTGGCCTTGCGTGGACATAGTGCCACATTGGTCGTTCTGGGGACCTTCCTGCTGTGGTTTGGATGGTACGGTTTCAACCCCGGATCATTCCTTTCTATCCTCAAGGCCTATGGGGACAGCGGGGCTTATTACGGGCAATGGAGTGCTGTAGGAAGGACAGCCGTGACCACCACTCTGGCCGGAAGCATCGCGGCTCTCACCACCCTCTTTGGCAAGAGATTGCTTGTCGGAACTGGAATGTTACCGATGTTTGCAACGGTTTGTTGGGCGGTTTCGCAGCCATAACCGCAGGGTGCTCGGTGGTGGATCCATGGGCTGCTATCATCTGCGGTTTCGTGGCAGCATGGGTGCTGATTGGGTTCAACAAGCTGGCAGAGAAACTCAAGTATGATGACCCCTTGGAGGCAGCACAGCTACACGGTGGATGTGGAGCATGGGGGCTCATCTTCACAGGGTTGTTTGCTAAGAAGCAATACGTGAGTGAGGTGTATCCAGGATTGCCAAGTAGGCCTTATGGATTGTTTATGGGAGGTGGCGGTGGTCTGTTGGCAGCACAAGTAGTGCAGATTCTAGTTGTGACAACTTGGGTTAGTGTCACCATGGGAACATTGTTCTTTGTGCTTCATAAGTTGAACCTTCTTAGGATATCACATGAAGAAGAGATGGCAGGAATGGATCTCACTAGCCATGGTGGCCTTGCTTATGTTTATAACGATGAGGAAGGGAAGCAACAAGGCTCTCTTTGAGTTGAGATAGATCATCTGAACATATTGAATTTGGAGGCCTGTGACCCTGCGTATAGTTATCCGTTGGATCAAATTAAGCTATTCGATTTACATTTGTTAGTTTTTTCACATTTCAATTCAAGCGTCGATTTAGCTGATTATTTTGTACTTCTGTTTGTTATAACTTGTTTGAATTATGATAGATGAATATCTCATTAACTGCCAAATTTTGCATTTAAACCATACAACTTGGGCTTTCCAATGACAAAAGAAGAGGAAGTGTGTTAAACGCTGCATTTTGGGTTTGATACAAAAGCAAAGGAAAATTTAACCCTGGCTCTCTAACTCTCTCTCACCCATGCACGGCCTTCAAAATAAAGCTAAGTCTCTCCCTCTCTATATTCTAAAAACCCTAACTATCTTCTTCCTCTTATGTGTGGCTAATGATTTGTTTTAATGATTGCAGGGTATAAAGGATAAATCACGAGACTGTTTCGAGCAAGTCTCTAGCTCTTAAGAAATACCATTTCTGTCAGCAGGGGTTAATACCCTTTTCTACCATTTGCTTTGTATTTATATTCAATCATCTACTCCTTGGTCCAGCTACATAGATCTGGCATTACAGCTGTCCTATGTTTGTTGTCCCATGTTTGCATGTGTAAATCTGTTATTACAACTATACTGTCCTATGTTTACATGTACAGATCTAAATGAATCTGTTACTACAACTATACTATCTTATGTTTACATGCATAGATCTGTCAAACAATTGTATTTCTATACAAAATATCTTATATTTACAATTGTATTGTTTAAGGATTTTGGATGTTGGTTTCGTAATCTTTATGCCAATAAGGCAATCTTCTAGTCCTTGGGTTCTTATGTGTAACAGATGTCTCCCCATCTGGAAAATTAACCTTGTCCTCAAGGTTAAACTCGGGATATAGTCGAACAAATGAATCCTAGTCTTCCCAAGAAGTTTCTTCAGGTGGTAAACCTGTCTACAAGACCAAAACCTGTCGGATAGGTTTTCCATAGCGAAAAATAGTCCGAAAATTTAATAGAACTAATGGAGTGACAAGAGGCTTGTTATCAATAGCCTCTGGAGGTAGCTCCAGAGATGGACTAGAAGCACCATAAGCTTTTTATAAACAAGACACATGAAAAACATCACAAATTCGAGCTCCATCTGGTAACTTAAGTTTATAAGCACAAGCCCCTATTTTTTGCAATATTTCAAAGGGTCCATAGTATCTCTTCGAAAGTTTGTGAGTCCTTCCCAAAGAAAGAGAGATATCTGTCGATGGGTTGTAGCTTCACATACACGAGCTCCCCTGGAATAAAAACCACCTCTGTTCTATGCTGATCAGCATAATGTTTCATCCTATTCTGGGCCTTTAAGATGTTAACACGAAGATCTTTAAGTAGGTAATCTCGTGCTGATAACTCTCTATCAATGGCATCCAATTTTGAAGCACCTCTAACATAAGAAGCCAATGTAGGGGGAGGTCTTCCATAAACTAATTCGAAAGGAGTATGTCCAGACCCATCATGGAAAGAAGTGTTATAAGCCAATTCTGCCTAAGGCAAATAGGAAACCCACTTGAGAGGATTATCCATAGTGTAACTTCTCAAATACTATTGGAGAGTTCGATTCATAACTTCAGTTTGGCCATCACTTTGAGGATGATAAGCAGTGCTGGTATTAAGCTGTGTTCCACTATGCCGGAAAAGCTCTTGCCAAAATTTGCTCATAAAAACACTATCCCTATAAAAAAACAATAGAGCGAGGAAATCCAAGTAACTTGATAACCATGTGAACAAATAAAGTAGCCACCTTAGAAGCTGTGTAGTGTGTATCAATAGCTCCTAAATGACAATATCTAGTGAGTCGATCCAAAACTACTAAAATGACAGTATAACCTTAGGACTTAGGAAGAGAAGTGACAAAATCCATGCTTATATCTTCCCAAATGCGGTCTGGAATAGGCAAAGGATGCAAAAGTCTAGCTAGATGTCGAGTGGAGTACTTGATTTGTTGGCAAATCTGATAACAACGAACATAATTGTCCACTTGAGTCCACATTCCTTCCCAAAAGAGCTTTGAAGCTATCCTCTTATAGGTCTTCAAAGGGAGAATCATGAAATTTTGACAATATATGAGGAACAAGGGAAGATCGAGGCACCAAAAATAAGCAAGTATCGAAATATAGTAACCCATTTTTCCATGTCAGAGGATACGTGAATGAATTCCCTTGTTTTAGGACAAAAATGATTTTCTCAAATGCAGGTAACTTCTAATATTCCTCTTTAAGAGTTTCAACAAAATGAAAATGTGGGGATGACCAAGCGAAATAAGTAGCTTCATCCTCAAATTGTTTGGATAAAGCATCAGCTACCTTATTATCTACTCCAGCCTTGTAAGTAATGGTTTAATCATAATCCATTAGTTTCAAAAGATACTTCTGTTGCTCAGGAGTTTGAATCACCTAGGTAAGAATTTCCTTTAAGCTCCTATGATCTGTTTAAATGATAAAATGTGTACCCAACAAATATTGCCTCTATTTCTGAACAGCCTCCACAATAGCATATAATTCCTAAACATAGGCTGAAGCCTTGCGCAAATGAATAGGCATCTTCTTGCTAAAGAAAGCAATAGGATGATTACATTGAATTAACACAACATCAATTCCCAACCCCAAAGCATCGGTTTCCACAATAAAAGGCTCCTGAAAATTAGGCAAAGCTAATATAGGAGCTGAAATTAAAGCCTGTTTAAGTTGTTCAAAAGCTAGAGAAGCCTTAGTAGTCCAGTGAAAAGCAACTTTTTGTAATAAATCAGTCAAAAGGCTGGCCAAAGTGGCATAACCTTTGATGAATTTCGATAATAGCCAGAAAGTCCCAAAAAAGCACGCAACTGTTCTACTGTAGAAGGAATAGGCCAATTACTCACAGCTTGTATCTTGGCCGGTTCTGGATGAACTCCATCACGGGACACAATGTGGCCCAAATAATCAATAGTAGAAACCCCAAAACGACACTCGAATTTCTTAAAAAAAAAACATATGTTCCAATAACACCCGAAGCACCTGTTCTAAATGAGAAATATGCTCCAATATAGACCTGCTATAAACCAGAATGTCATAAAAAAAAAACAATAAGGAACTTTCTAAGGAATGGTATGAATATTTTGTTCATAATGCTCTGAAAAGTGGCAGGGGCATTACTCAAGCCAAATGGCATCACAAGGAACTCATAGTGTCACTCATGAGTTCGAAAAACAGTTTTCTCTATGTCCCTAGGATACATGCGGATTTAATGATGACCAGCTCTCAAATCCAGCTTAGAAAAAATAGAAGCACCATATAATTCATCAAGTAATTCATCGATGGTAGGAATGGGAAACTGCTCTTTAATTGTAACTTGATTCAAGGCTCTATAGTTCACACAAAAACACCAAGAGTTTATCCTTCTTTTTTACTAGTAAAACTGGGGAAGAATAAGGGCTAGTGCTGTGTTGTATAACCCCTTGTTGAAGTATCTCAAATACTTGCCTTTCAATCTCAGATTTCTGAAAGTGTAGATATCTATAGGCTCTCATATTGATTGGTCCATGACCCTCCTCAATATGAATCTGATGTTGAATCTGTCTATAGGGTGGCAATGATGAAGGTGCTTCAAACTCCTGGGAATGTCTGCCCAATAAGAATCCAATTCTTTGTTGTTGGCGATAATCTTAGATGTGTTATCAATGACCTCTTGAGCTAAAAATTAAAAATAAGAAGCTATAGCATTAACCCTAATCAACCGTCTAAACTGATGATGGGAAATCTGAGTTAAAGAGACCCTATCTCCCTGTAACTGCACTAAAACACCTTGCTTATAAAATAGCATAGTCAATTAGGTATAATCAATAGTAACAGGTCCTAAAGCTCTTAGCCACTGTACCCCCAAAACCAAATCGGTCCCTTACAAAGGCAAGACATAAAATGTATCCATAAAAGAAAGACCCTGAATCTAAAATGAAACATGCTCACACTTGCCTTGACTAGTCATTTTTGTACCATCTCCAATCAAAACATTAAATGTAGGAGAAGAAGTAATTAAGATGCTTCAATAAACGACTCTGCACAAAATTGTGCGTACTGCCAGAGTCGACTAGAATACTCACAGACTTGTTATCAATAAGTCCAGTAAAGCGAATAGTCTGAGGCAAGTGATTACCTGCTAAAGCATGGTAACTGATGGTATAAGCATCCTCCAAAGCTGTACAATTCCGCTCTTGGTCAATATCCGGTTCTAGAGCATCCTCATCTCCATCACACATCAACAATAAAAATTTAGCCTTACATTTGTGAAATCTACTAAACTTTTCATCACAATTATAACACAACCGTTGCTCCCTACGAGCATTCATTTCAGCTAAAGATAAGCATCTAATAGGTAAGGTTGGTTTAGATTGAGAAATAGAGGAACTAGTTTGAAGTGAATTAGCAGGCAAACTTCACTTAGAAAATTGTAAAGTATTAGAATGAGAAGTAGGTTTAAATGTATTAAAACCTTTACCAAAAGAGGGTGTATCCTGAAATTTGGACTCATACATCTTAGCCAACCAAATAGCATAAGTGATATTAGTTGGTCTAGCAATTAAAACTTCCCTTCGAAGATAAGGTTTCAAACCAGATACAAAACAACTCAAAAGGAAACTCTTTGGTAAACCACAAACTCTAGTGGATAAAGACTCAAATTCTGTTTGATAATCACCCACAGAACCCCTTTGGATCAATTTAGATAACATATCCTGAACATCATCAAACTCAGAAGGACCGAAACGAGCCTCTAATGATTTAAGAAAAAGAGGCCAAGTACTTATCTGTTTATTCTGATCCATCCACTGAAACCATTTCAATGCTCGGCCTTCCAGAGCAAAAGATGCAGTGGTTAAGCATTGTTCATTAGGAATATGATGAAAATTAAAAAAATTCTGAGTTTTTAAAATCCACCCTAATGGATCATCACCATCGAATTTGGAAATTTCCAATTTCATTCCTTTCAACAGATTATCAGAAAGAGAATGATCTGAAAATGAGGAACTCTGAATAGGAGTAGAATTATTGTCAGAATTAGTCTGATTTGAACAACTTTGTCCACCTTACTTTGTAAAGAGTTTAATGAATTCTGAAGAGAATTCATGTTGTCTTGTAACTGAGTATTGGTATTCACTTGTTCTTGAAATTGGATTTGCATAACTTTGACTGATTCAACAATAGAACAAACCAAAATTGCAATTTAGCAATTTCTTCTTGTGAGCGGGTAACTATGGACAAGAGCACCAATGTTAAACGCTGCGTTTTGGGTTTGATATAAAAGCAAAGGAAAATTTAAACCTAGCTCTCTAACTCTCTCTTACTCATGTGCAGCCTTCAGAACAAAGCTAAGTCTCTTCCTCTCTATATTCTGAAAACCCTAACTCTCTTCTTCCTCTCGTGTGTGGCTAATGATCTGTTTTAATGATTGCAGGGTATGAAGGATAAAGCATGAGACTGTTTCGAGCAAGTTTCCAAGTCCCAAGAAATACTATTTCTTTAAGCAGGGTTAATACCCTTTTCTGCCATTTGCTTTGTATTTATATTCAATCATCTGCTCCTTAATCCAGATACATAGATCTGGCATTAAAACTGTCCTATGTTTGCATGTGTAAATCTGTTATTACAACTATATTGTCCTATGTTTACATGTACAGATCTGTATGAATTTGTTACTACAATTGTACTATCATATGTTTACATGCATAGATCTATCAAACAATTGTATTTTTATGCAAATATCCTATATTTACAGCTGTATTATTTAAGGATTTTTTATGTTGGTTTCGTAATCTTTATGCCAATAAGGCAATCTTCTAGTCATTGGGTTCTTATGTGTAATAAAGTGATTTTACTTTCTAGTAATGTTATCAATATCGACCATCTTTCATAACGTGAAAAACATAAAGACTTGCATTTGTAGGGCTTTTGCTAAAATAAACATGCGTTTTAGGTTTATATTTATAATTGACATGAATTTTAGAATTTTCATGCTTATCCCAATAAAGAAATCGAACATGACTGCGATGGAAACTTTAAAATACTTGTAAATCATAAATACAAACCCTTAAAGATATGTAAAAGAAAACAAGACCCTTTTTTGTAAAATTGTACAAATGTGGGCCCTTAAAGACAACATCATAAAATCCATGTCTTTTTTCATCTTTTTTTTTTTTTTTGAAACTATACACAAATGAAAACAATTCCATACTTTTTTATTTATTATTATTTGGAACTTTTTTTTTGAAACTTAGATATAAAGTTTCCAGGCTATGATATGATTTAATATATACATATATTGGCTAGGTCTATGTTGGGTGAGTTGTATAACACACATTTTCAAAATCACAACTCGAAGTTGAAGTTTTCAAAATTTATAAAACTAATTGGTTCTTTTCAACTTTGGTTTAGCAACTTCCAACATCCATGGCAAGTGCACCTACTGAAGTAGTATAGAAAGAATTAGGTTGGATCTCAAGGGATCGATGGCAGCTATTATACTCACATTCCATCTATTATCTAGCCCAAAAAAAAAAAAAAATCCTTAGAAACATGTAAGCAAAAAAAAAAAAAAAAAAACTAGGCTAGGTTAGGTTAATGGAAATATTTACATACGTTTGCTAGGCAAAATTGGGAAATATGGGTTTGTAACTTCCTCAAAACAGCAGCCCAGAGTTTACTACACCAACTTTTTATCATTGGATTCCATAAGAGAAATTACTCTAAGAGAGTGGTTTGATGGGGATATTTGTACCGCCAGATTCACTGGTCTAAGTTAAAGCTTCTCTTGAAGTCAGTAGTTCTAGATCTAGATCCTAGACCCTCATAAAGAACAAGAATCCTTTGTTTGAAAAATCAACTCAATGAATTTTAAAAACAAGTAACAGAAAGTCTTCACCCATCCTCTTTCGAGGTAGATAGGATCAACTTCATTAGTAGCCATAGAACTATTCAAGAGGATGACCTCTTGGCCTATTCAATTGAAATTAAAACATGAATATAACACGATGCACCACATAGTTAGACCCACAAAAATAAAGCAAGCTACTAATTACAAATACCCAATCTATTATACCTGAAAGCATATTTGAAATCACATGAGTCAAGATTTGGATTCGTATACCTTAAGTTGTAGGAGATTATTTATCCATGGATTTAAACATTAAAGCACAAGATTCAAAAGAAATAAAAGTAGATTAAAGAATAATTCAATTAAAGATCAGAATCTTGCAAACATTACAAACATTAGGTTTAAAATGATTTTACCAAGAAAACTATGAGTCCCCTAAAGCAAGAAGAAAATGGGTTTCTTTCGCTATAGAATTCTCTCTCTTTAAGCTATGTTAAGGAAATTTATAATAATGTACAATGTTTTTACAACGCATGCTTGTGCATTTATTTATAGGCTCAGGGCATAAAAATCATGAAGATTTTATTACTAACGTGGTAGATTCTTTATAACAGAATTCGTTCTTCTTCTCATGTGCACATTTGATCGTGTACTTAATTGTCACGAGTCACATTGTTGCTTAGTTGAGTGCTCAAGATGACAAAGAAGTGAGACTCAATGTTTAAAACACTCAAAGTATTTGCGCTTTTGTTCATCCATCTATCGAGGATGAATTTGAGTGCATCGAGGGCTAGAAGACTTGAGGCCCAGCATTGATCTAGCAAAAATTGGTCTTCAAATAGCAGCCATCGAGGGTCAAAATATGAGGTTTGGCATTGAGGCTCGATAGAAGCTTTTCTGCAGATTGAGACTCAATCACCTCAGAACACTTGTGGAGGGTCATGTCGAGGGCTTGAAATTGAGGCGCAACTAATCATTTTTCCTTATTTTACTTCATCTTTTGGCCTCAATGAAGATTTTGGCAGCGCTCGACTTTGTCCAACTTTGACTTTGTTTGTTGTTCAACTTCAAATTTGATAAAAACACTTCATTTCTTCTTCATTCGAATTCAATGAGCTATAAAACAACAATTAATATCAAAAGCACAAGATTCATGGGACTTTAATCGAATTTGCACAAAAAATGAGCTCAAATTCCCATGAAAAATATGGAGTATAAGAGACTTATCACATATATATATATATATATATATGTTCATTGTTTATTATAAGTTAGAAAAAAATGTATTTTTTTCCATTTATTATTATCTTTTTGTTCAATTTTTTCATTATAATTAAGGATGAGAAAATTTCAAATATATTTATTATATTAATAAAATATTTATATTATTACAATAATATGGTAGTACAGAATCCATTTAACTTTTTACTAACAACAAAGTGCCCTTGTTATGTCAATGATTTTGTAGCCTAGTGGCATTTGGTCCAGGCCTTCATGAGGTACCAAGTTCAATTTCCTGCGTTAGTGCACTATAATGACCCTCTATAGTAGTATTGTAATAGTCCATATGTCCCATCGAAAATAAGTACCCTTGTTATATAATTTATTTACTTAATATTATAAAAATAAAATATAAGATTTCCTTATCTTAATAATAATAAATAGTGTTTGAAGTAAGTAATGTCAATTATTTTTCACTCAATTGTTAGTACATAAATAAAATGGATAAAAAATAACTAACATTAATTTTAATTAATTATCATGCAAAAAGATAGTTAATAAATTATGAACACACACAAACATATATCTAAAGTAAATGTCGATTTTGGTACCTAATCTTTGCATAAAAATTCAATTTAGTACCTAAATTTTGAATTGTTCAATTTAATACCTAATCAAACTTTTCATAATTATTTTTTATACCTTCTTAACACTAACTTTGTTTGTCAAATTGGAAGAGGTAGTATATTATTGAACTTTTACTACTTCTTCTAACACCATTTAACCCGTATTGATGGCCAATTATAGGCCACGGCCCACTTGATCCACTACTATCTTCACATGAGTCAAAGGGCAAGAAAGGGCTAGAAGACCACTAGTTCAACCAGCCCATAAAGGACCTACATTAGGCAACATTTAAGATCTTAACCTATAGAGAAGCTCGACCTATAACTTGCCTTAACCTTGAAGATTTTTACGACCACTCGCCTCGGATGGACCATGATAGGCTACGAGCTCCTCAACGAGCTTTTTCTATAGATTTGCCATACAATCCTTGTGTCAATACGAGACTAAGGGGCCATTACCAGCTCGGCTACGCTCCCTATAATAGCATTTCCTTTTCCTTGGGTAATAGACAAATCCTTTACTTCAGTATCAGGTCAGCTACTAGATCGAGATCCGCTTTAACAGAAAAGGTTAGTGGATTCCATTCTAGCATGACCATGAACTATAAATAGTCTTTCTCTCTACTAAGGAAAGGATGGCTACTTTAATCCAATCAATGTTCACTTAAGTATTCACTTTTGAATTTTTTGAGTGACCTATGGACTAAATTTAGCATCAAAGTGGCAGCATCAAACAACCCTCGGTGCACTCCTGACCATTTTCTATAATTGCATGAGCTAAACTCTACTAGCAAAACCAGCACCTATAACACCTTAGCGCCATCTATAGGAAGACATAAATCATCCCTTTCATTTTGCCTTTTCGTAAATAACCGATCATTGATTGGATAAAACCCACAATCCACATCATGAACAATAACCTCCAGTATTGATCATGTTGGGACCTCAAATGGAGAAAGAATAAGCTTAATTAAGCTCCCACGAAGCTAGTAGTTGCTCCTGTGGATACCGAAGCTCCTAAGTAACCATGCCAAGAGCTCCCAGTTGCCAACGATGTTAATTATGTGGATTCAAAATGTATTTTGGATCTAAAAAATTTGTGCAGATAACTTGCACACAAAAATGTGGAAAATGAGCACCCTAATGCTCTGCTCTTAGCTAGAATTGCGAATTTGGAGGGTTTGGTGGACTTGCAGCTGGAAGAGCAGGACTTCAGCACTCAACGAAGCAAATCCTCTACTTGTTCATTGCAAAGACATCATAGAGCATCACTCGAAAGGCACCATTGGCATATCGCGACTCCATCGTGGGCTAGCGCCTCTATTAATGGTTGCTCCCATAGTTTAATGCCGCCTTCAAATGTTTATTGGAGGGTTACTACTTTCCAAAACCTGAAGAAATATCACAAGGGCATCAAGGCTCTAACATCAAGGCTAAACCTCCACAGATCATCAAGTAAACAATGGGAGCTATTCAAAAATAAATTGTCCATGTCATGAATCAACCCGACCTCATCAGGACAACGTGTACACGTTCCCTATTGTAACAGCTCGACTAGGCTTGGAAAAAGAACGGGCTCTTGAAGAGATCAAGGACATGATGAGGAGGTTCTTAACCATCAAAGAGAGTTTTGGAAATGGATCCACCTTGAAGACAGTTCCAGCTGAAACTATCATGCTCCAAGAGGTACCCTAAATGTAGCATTCTGCCACATACGATATTAAAACTTAGTAATGATTTTTCTTAGTCTTGCAAATGCTTAGATACGATACATAAGGTGTGCTTTCACAATAATAGAAGACGTCGGTGAAGTATGTAATTTAAGATAGAAATAAAATGGCATACAAGAAAATACTAAACATATATTTTCATAACTTAAAAGTTAATAGTCTCACACCATCATAGGGGCATTCTCCCGAAAAAATCTTCAAAATATTTTCATATTAACAAAGTCTATACTATAGCAAAATAAACCTAATCTAAGAGATTTTGAAGGAAATCTATCCTATAGTCTTCGAGTAAGGTTCCTCTAAAGCTCTCCAAAAAGCATAATTCTTACCTAAGTAAAGGCGGACCTTAGGTATAAAAATAAATGGACCTGCGATATCAAAATTCTATTGGGGTATAAGCAAAGCTAGCTTAGTAAGATAATTCCTTGCGCAACACATACCTATAAAAAAACAAATAAACAAGTTTGTTCGCAATCATATGAGATTCAACATCCATATAATCAAACAAGCACATATAACTAACTAGAAATCATATGTAGAATGGATTTATACCCTCCATATCAAGGGTTAGGGAATGCTTTGAATGGGTCCCTCAACCTCCTTGAAATTGTGCATCTATCTTAGGGTTCCAATCAACCGTATTACTAGTCCTGGGTTTTTTTATCTAAAGTGATCGATCTGGCACGATTATCTCATGAGGCCGTATTCCCTAAACATAATCATAGAAACAAAAATTATATAATTTATTTTAAAAGAATTACTAATAAGTAATTAATTTCTATTTAAGTTGTTCAACCAATATTCACATACATCCCAACATAATCATGGAAACAAAATTATATAATTCAACCATTCAAGTTTCGATATGCTTATCGTTTATTGATCAAGCATAATGAACCACATACATAATTCCCATAATATTCTATATGCATACTATTTTTATCTTTTCCTACAATCTAGTATTCTATTCTACAAGCACATTTAAGAATACATCAAGAATAAAGGAAAACTCAATCAGTCATGACGATCGCTATTAGTCAATATAATCTTGGGGAAATGGTAATTCATGATCTTCATCACATAAACAAAAGAAATACTTGAGATGAGTATTACGTTCAAGTTTTACTTAAATTTTAAACTCTATTTACTTTATTCGTAACATTTTTCTAGGGGGATAGTAGTTCTAACTTAAATTAGTCATAATTTACTCATTTTAACTCGGAATTTTTCATATGAGTAGTTATTTTATACTTACTTCGGATGCTATATCCATTTCTAAGGTTATTTTTAACGTTTAGGGTCATTAAGTTTTTGGAATGGGATGGTACAGAATGCGTCTAGATTGTTCTAGACCGTTCTAGACCTTATTGTTTTCAATTTACCAAATTTTTACTTTATTTGGACTCTATAAATCAAATATAAAATATTTCCATATTTAGAAATCATTTAATAATGATAATAACTCACATTGCATGCATGATCCTAGTGATGCTGCTCAAAATAGAAAATTCATTAAAACAACTTTCATGGGAGGTAGAAAAGTTAATTTTTTGAAAAAAATTCACTTTTGGATGTTTAAATAAAATTGCAACTCTTTCTTTTTGTAAATATGAATACGTAACTAAAAAACATGATTTTATATTTATTTTAAGTTCATGAATATTTCATTTTTATAATAAAATTCTTTTAGCTAATTATTTTTAAAACATGAACTTTAGGTGTTGGTGGAGAAAAATTATTCTAAGTTGTGTTATTCTTAAAATTTCTTAAGCTTTGGCATACAAAGAAAATTAGTAAAGTTATTTTTCTAAATTTTTATTTTTGATAAAAGGTTTCCTTATATCGAAAAAGAATTTTTAGGAAAACATTTTTCATGTCAAGAAATCAACATTCATGTTGAAGAATTCATTTTTTCGACATAACAACATCGCTATGATCTTACATGGACATGAGTATAAAAATTAATATTATGAATGTAAAAAAAAAATATTTAAAAGCACAAAATCATACTAAGAATAAATAAAATCAGTAGGAACTTAAAGTTGTTAGAATGAAAACATGGGAGTCTTAGCTTGTTATCAAGACTCTCCGAAACTTAAAATAAATCCAGTCACAAAAATAAAATAGGACATGCATAATGAAATGAAATATAAAAGTCTTGGATTTCATCAAGGCTTCTTGGGACTTGAAATATTTCCATTTTCATAAGTAAAAGGAAAATAAATAATAGGAAAGCATAGGAGTCTTAAATTTATGTTAAGGCTCCTCGAGACTTGAACTATCTCAGTCTCTTTCAGACCTAAAAATGGACAAATCCAAGACTAGAAGTTAACTAGCCTTATAAAAGCACGAAATAATAAGCGTGAAATAAAAGAGTTAAATTACTAAACATTTAAGCTTTAAAAATATACATACTACATATGCATACATAATCATATAGAAAAGTTAGATTAATCAACAATAATAAGATGAACATATTATGAGTATAACATTGTGACATGAACATTGTGTTGTCTTATTTTCCATTCCCTAGCATTAGGCATCATGGGGGTTATTAAGGAAACAAATAAAGACACAAACATTCATATTACATGGAGGGTGTTTAGAACAATTACCTAAACAAGGAAAATGAAGTGTGTGTGGGTGTGAGAGAGAGAGATGATGTCGTGAGAGAGAAAGAGAGGGAGAGGATGTGTTTGAGTGAAAATTTTGCAAGAGTTTAGCTATGGTGAAGAATGAATATGAAAGAAGTAAAGGAGGGATGGAGTATTATGGAGAAAATGGAGGGAAATTAATGGAATAAAATAAAATTGAAAAAGAAAAGAGAGAGAGAGAGAGAGAGGGGGGGGGGGGGTGGGCCAGCGGTATTGAGGAAAGAGGGAAAGAGAGATTAAAAAATTAATTAAAGAAGAAAATATATAATAAATTATAAGAGAAGTTAAGTGAAAAATATTATTGGAAAAAATATAAGAGTAGGTATGGAAGATGTGTAAGAATAGGTCAAAGATAAAGTAGCGCATAGTAAATAGTAGTGAATAGTAATGAATAGTAGACAAGATAAATAGATTATTGATAGAGATAAAAATATGTGTAGATAAGCTATAACCGTCGTTTTTATGAGCCGTAAAAATTGTATATGATATTTTTTAAGTTTCTTAATATATTACTAATCTAGATTGTTTGTTGGAATATTTTACCTCATTTTACGTGTCAGTGTCTTGATTTACAAACTAATCCCGTATGAGTCTAAAATGATTGAAATTTTGTCGAATCTGATCATTTTAGGACTTATACTATATATTCGGTTCATAATTTGAGTTCATCTCATCGTGCGAATTTATTCACTATTTTTAGGTTTTCGAAACGGTTTGATCCAGTCTAAGGTTTTTAAGACCTAAGGTTGACTTGGTTGACTCTAGGGTTTTGGTTTCATTTCAAGCTCTAAATTTCTACAATTCAGTCTAAAGTACTCCCAACTGGAACTCGACTCCCGAATTTGGAATCTTACAATGGGATTAATGACCACGATTATCACATCAACCAATCTCAATCCACCATGATGATTTATAACTTCTTGGACACCATTTGGTGCAAAACCTTCCCCACCCCCTCAGAGGTGCTACTTAAGTCTAGGATAATAAGCTCATGCACAATACCATCAGTTCATTTAACTAGCTCACTGAGTTCTTTGTGGCCCACTTCATGGCTAGTAAGCCGTCGAAAAAAAAAATGCTCCATACCTTTACACTAGGATTGTAAGCAAGTTGAGTTTACTTGCAAACTATTCGGGTTTGGCTTGATGAAAACTCGAATTCGACTCGAATGCAATCAATTCGAGCTCAAGTTTAAGCTACTCGAGTAGCCATCGAGTTCGAGTTTAAGCTTGAATATACCCGGTTCGATAAGCTCATGAGCTTATTCGAGCTTTTTATATATTTATTATTTAAAAAAAAATTAAAGTCTGTTTTTATAGTATTTCTTTTCTTTTCTATATCAAATGGTCCCACTTTTAATATATTTTAAAACCATCTCAACTAAAGCTCTATTTTATTCCCTAATCTTGGACCTAGATGCAGCCGCTAAAATCAAAACCTACCCCACCAGCCACTACCAGAAAGTAAAATTAAAATTTTAAAAGACACACCACTCTTGTTGTTAAGTTCGGGCATCAACATTTGTTTTAATTATATTACAAGTTACATGAGTCTTGATAGATGATGATGATGTCTAAGATTCATTATATTACAACTCACATAAACATTTGTTGCATTACTTTTTCTAATTAAATATGCAGAGATATCCTAATATGCTTGTTCCATGATATTCTTCCTTAATCCTAACAATCAACACCTCAATTGAAAAAACTTCGTTATTAAGCAGTTTGGTTGGAATGTTCCTTAGACTGTTTATTTACTTGTGTGTATTATTTATCAAATAAACACAATATTGACAAGGTGAATGCATATATCACATATAGGAATATGTATGAATCTCCAAAATACTTATTAAAATATTAAAAAATTATATCAATAATCAATATTCTTTATATATAAATTTAAGAACAAAATATAAAAAGATATATTTTAATTTTAACTTCAGCATGCATGGATACTCATAAGCTTTTAAAAGACATGGATAACTCCTAAACTTTGATAAATTAAAAAAAATGAGTAACTTATATAAGTTATACGTAGCAAAAGCACTCTCTTAAACTAATTAAAGTGTTTAGGAAAAAAAAAACTAATTAAAGGGTATTTTATATTACTCCTACTTTAAACAGCATGTTCTTTTAGATGAAGCAGAAATAACTTTATATTACTTTGTCATAATCTCTAGGGATTATTATTGTAACTTTTAAAAATACATAATAAATAATTTACTTGAATGGGTTGTGGGCTTGTAGCAGAGGAGGAAAGGTTAATATGGTGATTAACATTTTGGAGTGAATTAATATATTGTGTTGTGTGTTCTTATGATTTTATCCAACTATACATGTACCTATCTTGTTTTGTGTTGATAGATTTCTTTATGATTGAACATTCTTTAAGTAAAAAGGTAAATCATATAATTCAATTATCTAAATAAGACCATGGATGATGTGTTATCGCCCACTTAGTTTAATCTAAAATTCATGTGGGCAAAGGAATGAAACAAAGTAGGGTCAATTGAATACCATAAGCAATTGGGGGAAAGGACAAAGATGCTGTAAATATTAGTGATGCTTTTACTAGCCATTAATCATATGTGTCTATTTAAAATAATTATGTTCTTCATACTTGGTAATAAATTAGTTAAAATGTCTGCTCTTTTTTCTTATTTATTTATTTTTTTAAGTTATTGTAATGCTAATTGAGTGCAATGCTTTCTAGTCTTATCTTGGGCTTTTTTTTTTATAATAAACTAAATTAGAATGCATTTTAATTTTGTCCCATGTGTTGCTGCTAAGTTGTTTGTCTCTATGAAGCTAACATAATCATATTTAATTTTTCTTATTTAAACTAACTTTTATTTATTTACTTGAAGGATTATAATAATGTCTTCTATACTGGGTGGTACTTCTAATCCAGATGAACAACATCAATCACTAAATAACAAAAGAGATATGGGTGATGAACTAGCTTGTGGGAACAACTTAATCCTAATGCTTTGAATCCTAATGCAGAAACAAATGATGAGCAAAAACTCAATTTCATGGAAAGAAAAGATCTAAAACTTCAATGGTGTGGTATGAATTAATGAAAGTGACTCTTCCTGATGGCACGAAAAAGGCACAATGCTTACATTGTAAGAAGAAGCTCACCATTCTTGCAAGTAAGAATACTACCCATTTCAAACGTCATTTAAACACGCGTATGAAAAGAAGAATTTTTCAAAATTAGCAACGCAGGCTAAATTTTTTACCTAGCAGTTTTAGCCAAGAGGTAAACAAATAACCCTAACTCTTATGAATGATAAATTTGATATGGAAAAAATGAGAGAAAATGCTGCTCATTTGATTTTGATGCGTGAGCATCCATTTTCTATTATAGAAGTGGAAAGATTTAATATGATGCAAAGGCAATGAATGCCCGAATGGGAAAAAATTTCACGCAATACTTTAAGAAAGGAT
Source organism: Combretum micranthum (assembly GCA_024138025.1). NCBI lineage: Eukaryota > Viridiplantae > Streptophyta > Magnoliopsida > Myrtales > Combretaceae > Combretum > Combretum micranthum. Next base: position 300,319 of record JAMXBD010001273.1, read on the forward strand.
CGCATCCAAGTGTATGAAATAGGGAGATAAAAATTGTATACATTACTTAAGGATGTTAATAAAATAAGTTTGACAACTGACTTATGGAAGTCAAAGAATAAAAAATAAGATATGTGGTGTTGACTGGTCATTTTGTGGACCATGATTGAAAGTTACAAAAACGTGTGCTCAATTTTGTTCATTTACCTCCTCATCATGGAATTGATATTGCTGATTTTATTTATAAATGCATGAAAGGGTGGGGAATTGAAAACAAGGTGCAAACCATATCAATTGACAGTGCATCAAATAATGATTCAACTATAAAATCATTGAAGGATTCATTTTCTATAGTTAAGAGACTTCTTTGTGGGGGGAAGTTGTTCCATGTAAGATGTGCTCACATCTTAAATCTTATGGTTCAACATGGTCTTTCTGAAATTAAGGAGACAATTGAAAATGTGCATGAAAGTATTACTTATGTCAATCAATTTGAGTCTCATCTTCAGGTTTTCTCTGAGATTATGTAGCAGTTACAATTACCCAGAAGAAAACTTATTCTTGATTATAAGATACAATGAAATTCAACGTATGAGATGTTATCTACTACATTGAAATTCAAAGAAGTGTTCCCTAGATTTGCAGAAAGGGACCCACATTATTGGTCTTGTCTAAGTTTAGATGATTGGGATAAAATTGAGAAAATTTGTAAGGTATTTCATGTTTTTAGTGTTGCTACAAATATTATTTCTAACGGTGACTATCCAACATCTAACTTATTCTTGCCTGAGGTATATCAAGTGAAGTTAATATTAGATAAGATGTAACTTGATGATGACATGTTTATTCAGGTGATGATTAAGAAAATGAAAAGTACATTTGATAAGTATTAAGGAGAGTGCAATATGTTAATGGCTATAGCTAGTGTGTTAGACCCTCAATGTAAAGTGAGAGGTATTAAATATTTCTTTCCTCAAATTTATCCAGCACAAGAGGCACAAGAAAATATTATAAGAATTCGAGAAGTTCTTTATGAACTTTATTGAGATTATGTAAAGGAATATGAGTCCACTAATGAAGAAATTCATGGTGATACTCGATTAGAGAATCATACCCATCCCTATATGATGAGAATCGGTTTGGTTAAGGAGAATTCACTCAATTTGTGAAAAGTGTTAAGACAATATTACTAGAGAAGTTTCACTTAGAAAATTACTTTTAGGAAGGATGTTCTATTTTCAAAAGAGATGTAAAAGACTTTGATGTTTTAGAATGGTGAAAGGTAAACTATATGAAATGTCGTGTTTTATCTCAAATAGCACGTGATATCTTGGCTATTCCCACAACAACAGTACTTTCAGAAGCCACATTTAGTGCTGGTAGTAGAGTCATTGATACTTATGATGCTTTATTGTCACCAGAAACGGTTCAATGTTACTTTATGGTGCTGATTGATGTCGTAATCTTCATGGAGTAAAGAGAAAGTATAAGGTAATTGATTTTTTTAATATCTTTTAGTTATATTGGTATTTGTTATTAAAGTTGTTTCTTACATTCTTTGTTTCTCTTGCAACCTCATTTAAGAAATTAGTATTCTATTATTGTCTTTGCAGAATGATGAAAAACCTATAGAGGTTACCCTTCCCATTACATGAGTTCATGAAGAATTTACAATGAGTTTGTTATAATTCTACAATCTTTAATTTATTATAAATTGAAGCGGCATTGATGGAAATTATTAATTATTTTGTTTGGAACATGGCAAAATTTGTTTAGTCTTTTTTTTAGGATCTTTAAGTGAAACCATCAACAGGAAACTTTTACTATGCTGGAGGTTTTGCAAACATGCTTGTGAAATGAAATATAACAGTTTGTGTTTGGCAATGCTGCTTCTTTGGGTTTTGAAAATTTTAAGATGTTTAAAATTAATTTTAAGGAAATCTACAAGTAGAGCAAAACTTTTCCAGAGGACAACAATTTTACGAATTTTGTGGTATGTTAAGAGTGATATTGCCATATTATCTCGAAAGAAAAATATATTCCAAAAGTAAAGATTATTATGGGATTATAATGCATTATGTGTGACTTTAATATAGTTTAAAAACTGTATTTCCATCTCCATGGAGGATCTTTTATTTTTTTTTTAAATGAATGCCACTAAGATTAGATTTGTGATTTTGTTGTTCATTCTCATAGTAATAGATCTTCCATGTGAAAAATTAATGATGATGAATATGCCAATTAATTAGTGTTTATGTACTAGAATAGTATTTAGTTTAACATCTTTTCCACATGAAAATATTAAAAAACTCACCAACATTGCTTTATATTTTTTATTATAGTAGGTTAGAATAATGTACATGAATTGATCTTAAAAGGATCTTGAATCCATGCTAAAATCCTATTAATTTTGTTATTAAATTAATTTTTTTAGGATCAATCGAGCCTAATCGAGTCGAACTTGAGTTTATCGAGTATCAATTCGAATCGAGCTCAAGCTTAAAAATTTAAGTTCGATCGAGTTTTTTCATTCGAGTCGAGCTCGATTTCATACTGTATTGTTTCGACTCGATCATATACAGCCCTATTTTACATGGTAAAACAAAGGCAAAGTGAACCCCTTAAGGAATACTTGGAAAGATTCAATAAGGTATGTTTAGAGAAACCTAACCTAAATCAAGGTATAGCCTTTGAAGCCATCAAGAAAGGAGTCCTCATAAACCAGCCTTTCTTTGATTCCATTTCAAAGTGTCAGCTCACCACGATAGAGCAAATAAGGGAGAAGGCATAGAAAAATATTCAACAAGAAGATATGAAAAATGCTAGGAAGGAAACTAAGGCCAAGATTGAGGCCACTCGAGCTAAATAGAATCAATATCGAGACAAGGGACGAATAAAGGATTGTTATAGCTTCAACAACCAAAGTAATAACCATAGAGAAAAAAAACAAGAGAAGCTCTTCCTGACATATGACAAATTTATTCCATTCAAGTTACTTGTAAATGACGTGTTCTTGGAAGAAACCAAGGTTTCTTGCCAATACCTCCCCCCATGAGACCTAGCTTGAAGCGAAAGGAATCAAAAGAATCTTATAAGTATCACCGCAATTGTGGGCATGATATGAAGGATTGTTGGCAGTTAAGGAGCGCCATCGAGGATGCCATATAATGAGGTTGGTTAAAGAAGTATATTGATCATGGCGTTGTAAAACCTAAGCCACCTACTCAGAAGAGGAGGACCAACAAAAAGGAAAGTAACCAAGAGGATGCAATTCGAAACCAGCCGGGTCAATATTAAACCAACCGAAAATGCTATGGCAAAATCAATACCATAATAGAAGGGTCATTAACCTCAAACTAAGAAAGACTAAGCTCAATCTCAAGCTTAAATAGTGTTGGGCAAGTGATGAATTTAGAGCTTAAGAGAGCAAAGGTTGGCACCACCGATTCTTTTATCAACAAAGATTTTGAGGGAGTTCAAACACCTCACCAAGATGCTTTGGTTATTTTAGCCCACATATCGAGCTGGAGAGTTAAGAGAGTGTTAATCGACACTAATAATAGTGTAGGCATTCTTTTCAATAATGCATACAAATAGAATTAACATGATCTTAGGCCTAGTTAACGTCATACGACCATAAACAATATGAGTTTGACAACAAACCTGTTTGACTCTCGAGGAATCATTATGCCTCTTGAACTCGATGATGGAGAATGCTATGCTTCGTATCATATTGATTTTATCATGGTCGATTGCTAGTCGCCTTACAATGCCATCCTAGGCAGGGCTACCTAGTCAATCTTCGACATAGTTGTCTCTTGTCTCCACCTTAAGGCCAAATTCCTTACCATAAATAAGGGTCTGCAAGGGAGATTAGGAATAGTCTAGGAAACTGTCTCTCAAGGCCCTGAAAGGAGATCTTATATGTGTTGTAGATTCCAAACTAGAGAACTAGCCTGACGATCGCAGTAAATTGGTTGATCTTATAGAAGAAATCACCCTAGATGATTTTCTTGAGCTCACCTCAAAAGTGGGGACATCGATCCCTATAGATTTGAAAGAAAGCTTGACCGCCTTCTTATGGACAAATAGAGATGTCTTCGTGTGGTCGTCATCTGACATGCTTAGCATTAGCTCAGATGTGATTACCCATCAATTGAACGTAAACAAAAACACAGACACCGACCTAGAAAGACAAGCCGCTATCGAAGAAGAGGTCCAAAAGCTCTTACGAGCTGAATTCATCGTGGAGGAGAAATACCCAATCTAGCTGGCTAATGTGGTTTCGATCAACAAGTCTAATAGAAAATGGAGAATGTGCATAGATTATATGGACTTGAACAAAGCATACCCGAACAACTACTTTCCTTTATTGTGAAACAATCAACTAGCGCTTTCAGTCACAAACTGCTAAGCTTTATGGATGACTTTTTGAGCTATAACCAAATCAGGATGAACTCGAGTGATGAGTTCCATACCTCCTTTGTTAGCACTTTTGTTACTTACTATTATATGATAATGCCATTTATGTCACAACCTGCCACCGTAGGCTCCATTGCTGCTCTTAGGCTATTCCGGGCAGGGATCGTGATGCCAGGTACAATATGTAAGCCCTGGAAAATTCCATTAAATAACTCCAAAATAAAAAAAAACATTTAAAATAAACTTTGAAAATGACTCCCAATTAAAACCGTACTTCAACTAACTTAAAATCTAAAACAGATCTAGAAATTTCTTAATCTGAAACAAAGAGAAAATCCTCAAAAGTAACATAAGAACTTAATAATCCCCAAATCCAAAGCCACTACGTGTAACAACTCTATGCTTAACCTTGACTTGTAAAACCGAGTAATATAGAACCTAAAAACCACATTAAACAATAAGTAACGATCAACCTTCAGATATAAAACCTGACTTAAGAATTTCCGAAAACTTTAAGAGATATAAAATACCTACGAAAATAAAATAATGAATGAATACTGTCAAATTAAATACGTTGTACAAATATAAAACATCAGCTTCCAAGTTGGCAACGTTCTAAACCAGGAAGTCAATCGGAAAACTGAAGCCAATAATTTTCGGGAAACCCTAGTAGGTTAAACCTGGCAATCCCGTGATCCTACACCAAAGAGTCGGAACATGAGCGAAGAGTGTAGTTTAGGTTGCAATAGTACTAGAACGCTTTAAAATATAAGATTAGCGAGTTTTTCATCTATTTCAAACCAGTCGGATACAGACTTCGAAAAGCGTGTCCCGGGATTCAAAACATTAGATATATGATGTTAGTATCATTAGGCTCATAAATTCATAAGGATTTCAAGTGCCTCAATTGTACTAATTTTGGATTGCTTGTGAACCCGGTTTTTCTAATAACCAGGTAAACTCTGTAAATCGGAAACCAAAACCCTAAGTAGGATTAGTACAAGCAACCTAGGAACCCTAGGTCCGGCTTTTCTTCGATTTTATATATAAGAACCTCCATAGAATAATTTAATGTGAATTATTGTTTTAAAGCATATTTCAAACCATAAAAAGTTTTAATTTCAGAAAAATTTCTATTCTGGGCCTTCCCGAGCTCCATTACGGAAAAGCGAGCCCCAGGACTAAAAACTCAGAAAAATATCCCGGGATATTCATTAGAACTGAAATTTTATAAGGATTTCAAAAATATGAATTTTATAATTTTTCAGGCTATAAAAATTATAGTTATAGCCTTTTTCCTGTATTTTCTTTACTACCGGTAAAGTAGATATTTTGTCTACTATTTACCACTATTCACAAGTACAACCTACACTATACACTACCCATACCCTATTCTTACATCCTTATAACTACTCATTATAATTTCTTTTCCAAGAAAATTTTGTTCCCTACTAAATTATTACTTTTATTTCATTTTATTACATAAATTACAAATTCAAACAAAACTAAATCACTCCCTCTCTCTCTCCCTATAGTGGCTGGTGCACACCCCCCCACCCACCACCCCCCCCCCCCCTTCTTTTTCCCCTCTATTGGTTTTATTTTACTTCTTTTAATACAAATAAACCCTAATACCCTTAATATATAAACTCATTTTCACTCTCTCTCTTCATTTTCACTCTTCCAAAATTTTTGAAAAGTGAAAAACTCTCTCTATTCTCCTCATTGTTGCCGTGAACTCCCCTCCTCACACACACACACTCACAAGTTCATTTCTTCTTCAAATCTCTCTTTAGGTGATGATTTCAAGCCTTATTACTACTTAATCTTGTAATGGCAAGAGTATTCTTGTGTGTTTTCACTTTAGATCCCAATGAGCAAATGCTAGGGATAAGAAAACACTAATACATGAATATCAAGCCATCACAAGAGTATATCTTGTGTTTAATGAGTTTTTGTTGAAGTATTATTATGTTCATGCATATAAAAGTAGGGATCTTGCATGAAAAATATATGTTCATGTCTTTAAACTCATTTTCATGCACTATAAGTAGTAGATCTAGCATTTAGACACTCATATTTTTCTTGACATTCATGTTCATATGAATATTTTGTGTTTTCATGCATTAATGATCATAAAGGCTTAGTCTTGTATATATAAATGTGATAGTTGGTAGATCTTTATGAAGATAAGACAAGGAACTTGAAAAGGAAATATTTTTGTTAGAAATGTTTAAGGGAAAATTCGTATGATTTGTAAGACCTGTTTTAAAAACCCTTGAAACCACTTTGGAACTCATATTTTATATGAAAAATGAAGGGTATAAGTAATAGATGTCACTAAGTAATGATTTTTATAAGTTGAAATGAGTTTAGATATGAGTAAGGTGTAAAACAAGTAGTGGAATTAAGATGAAAATTTTGAGTTAGTGTTCAACTTGTAAAATTCGTAACTTTGGATGATGCCTATGTAAACACCTAGTATTCAAGCTCAAAATGAATGTTTTATGTGTTAAATGAAGTCCTTAGATAATAGATATAGTAAAGCTTTAAATTTTGATGAATTAAACAAGTTTTTTCAAAGGAAACATGCAAGAAATGAATTTTTCCAAAATTCGGATTTTTGTGAAAAGCCTATTTAAAAGCATACTTGCAAAGTGAAAAATGTAAATTTGTATGTGGAAATGAAGGTTTTGGATAGCATAGATGATGAAGACTCATTTTTATTTAGATAACAAGTAAATTCTAAGAATGAAATCCCAAAACACTAAGGAGATGCAAAATTGGAAAAATTGGATTTTAAAGAAGAAATTGTTGGAGTCTTGTAAGAATTAGGAGTTCTTAAAGTTTCATTATCAAAAATCATCAAGATCATGCACATATTGAACTCATCACATGTCATTCATGTTAGGAACTCATTCATATTTTATATACACATGAATCATCAACTAGATACATTTTGATCAAGTGCAAAACAATTTTTCGTAAAGGAAAAAGGTTACAGACCAGATCTGATCCCTCTGTTCCGTGACCTAAATGTTTTCAAAACTTGGAATTAATATTACAAATAGATAGATCTTTCGAAGTAGATAGAAATCGATATAAAATTTGCGAAATTCCGAGTTAAAACGACCAAGTTATGGCCGTTTTAAGTTGGAACTTCCGCAAATAGCAAGAATCACGATTTTGCTTAGTTTAGATGCATAGATTGAATTAGTTAAGTGATGAAGTTCTCATTAGGTTATTCTTATTTGGTAGGTGATCCCGAGAACGACAAATCCCTACGACCCGATTATTATTACTAAGAGACCGACGTACCATGGTCGAGTGAGTATTACTTCCAATTTCAATTATTGATTGTGATTGTAATGATAGCTGCACTAGTTACTAAGCAAAGACAAAAATGAATATGCATGATGGGGTTATTTGGGAATTATATTTGTCTGCTTTTGTTATGTGAAGTTGAAATTAAAGAATATCGAAGCTGGGTGATAAATCATTGTTTGTATAGAAGAGCTAGGGAGGATTGTCTGCGAGTATTGCTTGGCCACCTAAAAGAATTGGATTAATCGATTATGAGACATCAAATATAAAATCGAACCCATTCATATCACGATGGGGATAGAGCATTAGCATTTGTTGGTTTTTCGTGATCCATAAAACGAATATGTTGGTTAATCGTGATCCATAAAACGAAATTATAGTTCAGTTGACCGTAAGCTTAAACGGCATCGTACTGCAAGATTCGTTAATCTATTAACCTGGGATGGAGGGCGCAAGTCCATCCACATATGATCTCCGGCTGGTCATATGTTTGTTGAATTCACGTGTTTGATGCATTTCATTTAACTGATTAATTACTTGCTTCAATGTTATGTTTTAATTGCGATACGGAAGTTTTCACTCGCTAAGCTAGTGTAGCTTATACCCCAATAGTTTCCTATTGCAGTATGAATACTTATGGCTATCTCTGAGGAGCCGCGAACATCAGGTATAGTTCTTAGACATTAAGGAGCTTTTGATGAGGCCGGGACCTATAAGTAAACAAGAACTTCTAATCATGTCTCCTAAATTGGTGCTTGAAGGATAATATAAAGGATTTTATGAGTCTAAGAACTCTTAACGTTGTTGACGGGGGTATGCCCATTAGTTCATGTAATAGAATAGATCTAAAGGAAACGGATATGATTTACATTCTGGTTGCTATGTATGTCACTTTAAACTACTACGAAGTAAAGTATGGTCCATGTATGTTGAAAGTGAGCCTTACACCCGATGTTCAAACTCGTGGGAAGGCTAAGGTTGCCTTACTTGAGTTTAAATATCGAGTGTAGCAAACTGTCACGTTTAGGGTACCCTTTAGGGCGTGACACACTGGCCCTCTCAGCACATCTTTAGGCACAACCAGGACACCAGAAGCACTGTATAACGACTCGGAACTTTATCCACCGAGGTATTGTCCGCTTTGGCCACACGCCGCACGATTTTTTCCTTTTGATACCAGCGCTTCCTAGGGGGTCACCCATCCTGAGATTATTCTGCCTAGAGCACGCTTAACTTTGGAGTTCTGACAAACTCCAAGCCATTACATTGCAAAGGCGCCTCTGTGATTAGAATTCCACCATCTATATTTGAGGGGTATTACATATGCTATTAGAGTAGTGGTTCTGGACCTGTGTAACAAAAACTGACGGGGACGTCAGTGCTATAAGTGGGGGAGTATGTAATACCCCTCAAATATATATGGTGGAATTCTAATCATAAAGACATTTTCGGTGTAATGGCTTAAAGTTTATCAGAACTCCAAAGTTAAGCGTAAGTTAGGCAGAGCAATCTCAGGATAGACAACCCCCTAGGAAGCACTTGTACCAAAAGGACAAAACCGTACGGTTGGCCAAAGCAGATAATACCTTAGTAGGTAAAGTTTCGAGTCGTTACACAGTGCTTTTGGTGTCTTGGTTATGCCTGAGGTGCGCTGGGAGGGCCAATGTACCTGGCATTACGATCCCTGCCCATGGTAGCCTAAGAGCCTAGGGCACCCCCTCCATTGTGGTGGAGCCTGGGGTGGTAAGTTGTGACAATTTAGACTCAAGAAAACTGGGGTTACCTTTTAGAGGTTGGTAGCCAAAGTATTCAAAGCCTAGATCGGGGAGAAACATGGAAGTCTATTTAGATGGCATGATTATTAAGAGCAAAAGGGCCAAATACCATATCCATGACCTTCAGGAGGCTTTTTATAATCGTTTTAGCTTATTTAACATGAAGCTCAATCCTCAAAAAAGTGCCTTCAGAATCACTTCAAGGAACTTCCTAGGCTATGTCGTCTCCTAAAGAGGCATTAAGGCCAACCTTGACAAGATCAAAGCAATTTTGGAAATGAACCTCCCATCTTCTATTAAAGATATACAAAGGCTCACAGGTGGGGTAGCTACTTTGAGTACGTTTCTCCCTTAAAGCACTAATAAGTGGTATGAATTCTTTAAAATCCTCAAAAAGCACGACAAGTTCAAACGGACCGAAAGGTGCTAAAAGGCCTTTGAGGACCTCAAACATTGGTAGAACTACCCATGTTGTCAACCCTGTCCCCAAGAGAGGACCTATACTTATACCTTGCAATAAGCGACTGATCTCTCTCATCAGTCCATACTCGAACAGAAGGGCGACAACATCAACCCATATACTACATAAGTTCCATCCTCAAGAAGCAAAAGAGATATATGAAGTTAGAGAAAGTCGCTCTGACAATCATCATATTCGCCCAGTGTTTATGCCCATTCTTCTAGGCACACCAAATCATAGTTCCCACTAATGTACCCCTAAGGATAGTCCTCCGAAAGCCCAACGTGCCAGGTTGAATGATGAAGTACGCCATCCAGCTTAGTGCGCATGGGGTATAGTATCAGCCTCGCGACACTGTCAAGGTCCAAGTGCTAGTAGATTTTATGGCGAAGTACACAGGTCAACAAGAGCATGATGATCAACAATAACCTATATGGATGCTCCATGTCGATGGATCTTCCACATGGGGGGGAGGGGATATGGAGTCAGTTGGTTTTAGAAGGATCTCATGGAGTCAAAATTTGCTATGCTTTGAAGTTCGGTTTTCCTACAAGTAACAATGAGGCAAAATATGAGGCCTTCATCACTATACTCAAGATCGCAGCGATGTTGGTGCAGATATGGGAAATCTTAAGATCTTTTCAAATTCTATGCTTATAGTACAATAGGTTAAAGGTACCTATGAAGGAAAAAACAAAGAAATGGTCGAATATTTAGAGACAATCCATTATTTAATCAAAGAATTGTCCTCTTAAGATATCATTAAAATACCAAGAGCTAACAACTCGGAGTTGATAACCTCTCCAAGTTTACCTCTTAGTAGTCCCTTACTCAAGTAAACTTGAGGGAAAAATTTTTGTGGAATTCCTCCTAAAAAAGTCCACCATGAGTAAAGTTCACAAGGCCTTCGAGTTGGAGGATGTTCCCACCCCACTAAGCTGGATGACACTAGTAGACTCCAATAGAGTAGAAGCGAAGAAACCGATGCAGAAAGCAGCTAATTACACCTAATCGATAAGTTCCTATATAAAAGGGGTTTCGATTTTCTTTACTTCGTTGCTTGCACCTATAAGATGGACAATAAGTCTTGGAGGACCTCCAAGTACACTCAAGTTATACGAGTTAGATATTTTTTGCCTACCATGCAAGCTGACGGTAAGGAGTTTGTATAATAATGTGAGCAGTGACAAAACATTACCCTGGTTGGGTATGCCCTAAGATTAAAGCCCCATTGTATCATTAGCCTATGGCTATTCACCAAATGGGGACTTGACATTCTTGGCCCCTTCCCCACATCAGCCGAACAAAAGAAGTTCATTATTGTCGGATGTAACTGCTTCACAAAGTAGTAAGATGAGACAGTAGCAAATGTCACAGACAAGAATGTTCAACAATTTCTCTAAAACAACATCCTAGTTAGGTTTGGACTTCTCTATTCTATCATGATGAATAATGGAAAAAAAATTCAGCTAAAAAAGGATTAAAGACTTATGTGCAAAGTACAAGATCACTTTGCACTATACCTCAACCACTCACTATTGAGTGAACAATTAGATCAAGGTAGACTATAATGCAAAGCCTAAGACCTAAAGTTGACCACCTAAGTAGGTTGCAGAACTTCCTAGCATATTGTAAGGATATTGTATTACTCATCGTATCCCAACTGAAGAGACCCCCTTCCGACTCACCTTTAGATCCAAAGTAGTTCTCCCCATTGAATTCAAACTACCGAGTGTTCGACTCCAACCCTTTGATGAGCTCATCAATGAGATACGCCTCAGGGTCAAGTTAAATGTGATAGAAGAGACATGAGATATCATTAGCAAGAGAGTGGCATCCTATCAACAAAGGGCTACCAAGTATTAAGACAAGAACGTTAAACACAAAGTTTTCCTTCCAGGCAATCTAGTATATAGAAACTAAAGGCAGTGAGGTCAAAAGAAGCTAAAGGACAACTAGCTCCTATCTAGTAAGACCCTGTCAACGCAAAAGAAGTCTTAGGGAATGGAGTGTATAAGCTCGAAACACTAGAATGTGAGCTCATCCTAAGGAATTAAAATGCAAACAACCTAAGGAAATTTTTTGAATGAAAGAGTCTCTTCTCCATCATATTTAGTCATATTACACTCGTAGAAAGTTAGGGTCTTGTGAACCCCCGGCGGGTTCAACTTGAAGAATAATAAATATTAATGAAATAAAAGTCCTATGTTAACATGTTTCCTCTTTACAAACTATGAATTCCACAAGCTCTCTAAATGAAAGCTATTGAGCGAAAGCTCGACAAGAACATTCAAAACTAGTAGAAGTCTCAAGAGTTTAAAAGATCTCCACCCTCTAGTGCTGGTCAGGTAACTCTCTCTTAAAGATAACTCCTATTAAGAGCTTAGGTAACTTCTTCTTAAAGGTAACTCCCCTTAAGAGCTCAGGTAGCTCCCTTTTACTGATAACTCCTATTAAGAGCTCGAATAACTCCCTCTTAAGGGTAACTTCTATTAGGAGGTCGTGTAACTTTCTCTTAAGAATAACCCCCCATAAAAAGATCAAGTAATCCCCTTAGTGAGCTTGAATGACTCTCGAAATGAATGATTCCTAAAGCCCTGCTAAACTTAGTATAATACATATAACAAATGATCAACCTAAGTCTACAATTTTAACCGGAATTACTATCTATGCACGACTTGGAAGATTGAGGGAAAATTCAAATAACGTAACAATATGAGAAGAAATTCAGAAGAAGTAGAAGAATGAAATTCATTGATTAGAAATAGATCATTACAGTAGTTTTTTCACTAGCCTCCTGGCTAGGTTAATTTTGACTGGCATCCCGACCAAAAGTTCAAAAGATGAACTCTCACAAGGATAAAATTCGAAAAGTATGTTTGGTCTTTGAGTCAACATACCCAACTTTGACCACGACCTAGAACAAACAGGATGGTAGTACAACGTTAGACAGATTTTAGCTCGAATAAGTGCAAGGCGACTCGTAAGAGACATTAGGAAAAGTCCATATACTACACAAATGTCAAAATGAGGTTACCACGGATCCCAATCTTCCAAGCCTCTAGCTTTTTCCTAATCACTCCCACTTGCCATGAAAATGGCTGAAGAAATAGAGCCCGATGCTTTAGAGAAAGTCGGCTGTGCGCTTTACAACCAAATTCCTTAAGCAGTTAAGGAAGGCTAAAAAATTGTCAAAAGGGGACAGATTAATTACTCCTTCTATTCACTCTATTGTAGTCACCACTACCTCAAGGATAAGTCCACAAAGCAGATGACATCAGGCTTGAGGCTATAGAATAGAATCACAACCCCAGACCCACATAAGAAGTAAAGAGGGGAATCAAACCGTGACTGAAGTCGACATGGCAATGCAGTATGGTTTCCTACCCACTACCTCCACCCCTTCCCAACTCCACATAAATAGGGGCAGTGGAGCAACCGATCTCATTAAACAAAGATAGAAAAGCAACAAAAGCTCATGGCTATAATACATGGCCCTAAAAGGCTCAACCTATCTAACGAAGAAAAGAAATGAAAAAATCGAGCCAAATGAGAACATCTTGGCTGAAGAAGATTCAAAGTGTGAAAATACAACTAAGAACATGAAAAGACCAGCTCGAGTTCGAACATGTGATGAACACCAACTCAACCAAAAAAACTATTTATAAGTGAAGAAAAATCATGTCTTAACAGCATTTAATGCCATTAAATCTTGAGAATCTTAAGCGTTATGCCCCCTAGCCACCGATCAAGCCCTGAGGATACCCAAAGCCTCAAAAAGGATAATTCACAGTCTGTCAGTGCTAACAAATAAGTCGTCTAGCTACGTAGTAACTGGCTTTGTCTCACAACATCATCAACTGATAATTCTAAAAAAAGCTAAGTCAAAATAACCTCGACATGACCACCCAAACCTCATTAGCTCAACCACAAACTCATAAGGCAGGACAAGAAGACATACACTTAGCAAAAATTTGAGAATGGAAAATGACGATAATACACTAAAAGAAACAAAATGCAAACGAAAATTTCTTCCATTCACTGAGCAAGGTTACAGTATAGGCCACTTCATTGGCCAAACAACAAGTCTGATGAGTCAACATGCTGGCTCGACTAAAACAAAAATAGAAAGAAAAATAAAAATATGGACAAAGAGCAACCTAATCCACCCTTTCCACAGAACGCCGATCATGGAATATCTCCTTGCTCGTCATAAGATGAGGAGTGTTTGCAACATCCCAAACTGGATCTTCTCTAGAGACTTCCATAAGATTAGCAAGAACCTCAACTTGACCCTCTTCATGGTTTCCAGGAACCATAGTGGGATTAGGGGCCACAATAAGAGGAATCTACTGGTTTTCCTCTTAGATAGGGGCTACAACATGAGGAGTATGTCAATTCTCCCCGTCAATAATAACAGCATCAGCTCCCTCAACTTTGGCACCTCCTCCATTTCCTATTGACTCCTTATCCTCATCTCTATCCTCTTCTTCTTCCTTGACTTCAGAAATGACTTTATTAAGCCAAACAGTCAGGAAGCCAAGTCCAAGTCGGGGTATACTTACAGCACTTCATCTTGGACCACTCTTACCCTCACTGTTGTGATTTTCCTTTGAAGCTCAGTCTACTCATCACTCTACATAAGCTCCTTGAGTACCTATTTCTTGGTCTCATTAATCACGATCTCCCCATTCTCCAAGCTCACCACATGGGCCTAAACATAAAGAAGAAACACATATTGAAAAAAAAAAAAAGAGGGTAATGGATGGGAAAAGAAAGGATACCCTTACCTTAGGGCCATTTCACTACCTTCCTTAGCTTGTTAAGCTCCAAGGTGGTCTCCTTTAACTGACGAGATAAAGTATCCCATTGTCAATCCACACTTTTCTACCTATTTTCAAAGTCATTTGCTATGAGCTTGGCCAAGTTCATCTTTTACTTGGTATTGCCTACCTCATTATTCCATTAGAGAACATTGCCCCCAATTTCACACTCCATTCTCTCTTTCTCCTCTTGGAGTCTCATCAAATCACTCTCAACCTCTTTCTTTCCTACCTTGCCTCAAAAGCTCCTTCTCGAGCTCACGAACCTAAACTTTCAACTTCTCGAACTCCTTAGAATCCTAATCAGACGACAATGAACCCAGTCATAAGGTCACCTAAATAAAATCTAACATGGAAAGAAATCAATTTACCTCTCCCTAACCTTCCTTCACATACTTCATAGCTTTAGATACAGTTGCTACAGCATGAAATATGTAACAACAGAATGAGATCTCTTGAACAATCCATTACAATCCAAAACCTACATGAAAATTACCTTATACATCTTATTCATTGAGAAATCCAGCGCTTGCCCCCTAGACTCTAATTACTTATACAAGGTCTTCAACCTCTCTTTATCTTTCAAGATAAGTATCTTCTCAAACAAACTCCATTTGATAAGAGTATCACTCCACTTCATGGCCCTGATTCCGACAACCTCAAGTGGACCTCTGCACCCAACGACCATAGCGGATCAACCCTTATGATCACCCAACCTTACTACCTCAGCAAGAACATTGGTGCTACTCCCTGCTACCTCAGTCCTAGGAGAAGCATAAGCAACCGAAGAAGGCCGAGGCAAACTTTGCACCTCAAGAAACCAAGGGCATGGCGGGGTCTGCACAATCTAAACTCTTAAGTTGGCAACCAGAATCTCTACAATCTTTTACCTCTTATCCTTGGAGCGTTGAGAATATACATCATCATCTTCCATCTAAACAAGAGCAAGCTGCCCTGCACATCTACTTTAATAGCAGGCCTCTTTGTATACATTTTCTTCTTAGCCATAGTTTTCTTCTTCTTCTTGGTCGATCGCCCCGCGAAGAGTTCATTGATGTCCCTCATCTCAATCTCAACAACTTAAAAAAAAAAAAAGACAAAAAAAGGTTAGTAAACAAACAATAGACCTACCAAATCAAGCTCAAACACTCAAAATGATAGACTCATCACCAATGGGCAAAGTCGTCCTCTCCATTAGAGCTTGACTCGGTAGACATGAGGGAAGATGGGGGGCAGGGCACATCTATACATAAAGGAACCATTCAGTACCTCAAGAAGTCGCATCTTTGTCACTAATAATGATGGCTAAGTTTTTTGAGTAATTTTCCACCACAAACCTGGCATCCAGAGGCCTCCCATATCGCAATCTCATATATTTATCAATTCTCCTCTGGCCTTCAGTGTCATGAGGCTCCAACCTCAAAGGCATGACAATCCAAATAGTAATGGCATCACTTAACCCAGAAATAAAACATGTACTAGGATCCCTCCTTGATGCCTATGATCCATAACCGACTCTTCCACTCACTCCCATTCGAGCTCGTGAGCCCATGAAAAGCTTGTAAGAACTCTGCAATTATATGGTAAGGTACCACCACCTCAAAACAAACGTCTTATGAAATAGTACTTCCTAAACAAAATTAGGGTTAGCTCACAAATACACTTAAGCACAGAGCCTTAGAAGCCACCAAAATGGCCCACACATTCGAGAGCTGCCAAGCAGGAGACAACTTATGGTGTTTGAAAAATTTCTTCTGAAAAAGGGGAAAAGGGTATCCTTAGGCCAAATTTGAATGCCATGGCATAAAGCGCAAACCTTTTCTCCCCTAACAAACAGACTTGGTCAGACCGAGAAGGAAATACAACCTCCCATCCTTCGGGGGAACTTTGCATCTCCTCTTTTTGAATCTCCTCAATCCTTACCTCGATGACCATCATCCATATCCATCGCCCCAGTATACGACGATGAGGTAGATTCCTTTTCCTCACCATCATCAATGCATTCATCCAAAGGAATATGACATACCTTCCTAGTGGCCTCGCTGTATGATTCGAATGACAACTTAACATCTTACTGAGCCTCAGCGGCCTCTTTAACCTTTTTGACATGCCCACTCATTGAAACCATACCCTCACTAGACGATTTCCTCCCCTTATTCGAGCTCGAGTCCCCTAAACTAGTGCAAGGCTTTTTTCCATCTCCCATTACCATATCGACAATCCTCTGCTCTCTACTTGTATAGTCATATGCAAAAGATTCGGAATAGGAATTACTTGAGCTCGACATCGTTAAAGATGTTGGAAAAAAGGAAGAAAAATTATCACTAAGAGTTGAGAAACAAGATCGCTCTTTCACAATGACGTCTAAGAACACTTTCAAATGTGAAGTTAGCCCCAGGAGCCTAGGTATTTATAGGAAACGAAAGGAAGGTGTGTTAACTCTCACTATTCGGGCATATGGGAGCAAATCTTGACAATAAAAAACACCGCAATGACATCAACGCCATATAATGACTAAAGCCATCATTACAACGTCGCATCTTTTCTGTTGACATACTTTTCTCTTCAAACTTGAAAGTTTCCTTAGTAAGCCTCACGATCCTAAGCCTTTGATACCAGTTAAGTCCCGAATGGGCCAAGCCCCAACATTATGAGCTCGAATGATCCATACATGAGCTTAAGTAATTTTTAAGACAATAACTCCCTCGTAAACTAGGGGATGTAGCTTAAATAGCAAAAAGCACTAAGAACACTAATCCAACAAACTGACCTTATGGGTTGTGCCCAAATCGTCTACTCTCTTTTCTTTCTCACAACAAAAGTAAGGAGGACAAATGTTGATGGTAGATTACAAGCCACAACCTACTACCATCTTCACATGAGCCAAAGAGTCTATGAAAGGCCTAGAAGACCACCAGTTCAACCAGCTCATGAAGGATCCATGCTAGGCAACACCTCGGATCTCAACCTATAGAGAGGCTCGACCTGGAACTTACCCCGACTTCAAAGATTTCTACGATTACTTACCTTGGATGGACTAAGATGGGCCACGAGCTCCTCAATGAGCTATTCCTATAGATTCACCATACAATCCTTATCTAAATATGAGATCGAGGGCGGACACCACTAGTTTAGTCACACTCCGTACAATAGTAGCTCCTTCACCTCGGGTGCTAGATGACTCCTTACTTTGGTGCCAGGTTAGCTACCAAATCAAGATCTATCTTAATAGAAAAGGTGCGATAGACCCCATCCTGGTATGACCATGAACTATAAATAATGTTTGTCTCCATTAGGGAAGGGAGAGCTACTTTGATCCAATCAATATTCCCTTAAGTATTTATATTTAAATTTTCTGAGTAACCCATGAACTAGCTTTAGCACAGTGCACCATTGATCGTTTTCTATGATTACAGAGCCAAACTTTACCAAGGGAACCAACACCTGTATCGGTACTGATAGACTACCTTTTTCATGTCTGGAAATAAAGCAAACTATGTTAGTAAGGTAGTAAAAATAATCATATAAAGTTTGATTAGGTACTAAATTTAGTACTTTAAAGTTCAAGTATTGAATTAAATTTTTATGCAAGATTTGGGTACCAAAATAGACACTTTCTTATATATATATATATATATATATGTATCAAATCATATATTGTTAAAATAAACAAATTGTATATCTATAATATTTGTAATATTAAGTGAAAAAAATTATATAATAAAGGAACTTTGTTATATTAAGTTAAAAAAAAATTAAATAGAGTTCATATTACTATGTCACCGTAATGACGTAACTATAATATTCTTAATACTATAACTATAATATATATGCATATATAATTTTCTTACACTTGACAATAATGAATAGTTAAAATAAAAAGTAATATAAATGAAAAAAAAAACATAGATCTTTTCTAAATAATAATCAATGATGAATGTGTGTGTGTATTAAATCATATCATTAGTAGAAAACTTTATCTCTAAGCTTCAAAAAAAAATTCTATTAAATAATAATAAATGCAAACACATGGGTTTTTTTGTGTATTTTTTTTAAAAGGCATAAATTTTTGTGACCAAGTGTTTAATAGCTCATATGTTCATAATTGTTTACAAAAAAAGGCTTATATTTTTCAAACATGTGTTTAAGAGTCTATATTTATAGTTTACATTGCCTTTTAGGGTCTTTTTTCCATATGTTGTTAATGAAATCTAAACGTGGCATGGATGGAGGCCCTAAAATGCACCTCAATTATAAATATAGGCTCTAAAATGTATAGTGAAAAAAATTCAAGCCCGTTTTTACAAAAGAAAATACAATTACGAGACCTTATGCAATTTTTTCCTTTTGCAAAACAACCATATCCATTTATTCTCGGCTTATATTTGTCTTTGTCTTTTACCTTGGCAATATTGTCCATGTTTTATCGGCATGAGAAGGTTGATGTATGTCGCCTTTACATTTTGATCGAATGTAGACCCACATCTACAATTATTTCTCTAATTAAAATTCCTTCAAAATTTGACATGCCTTAACAGCTATTCCTACTAAATCCTCCTCACGCTACCCATTACCTATCAACATAATTCTTTATACTTTTATCCCAACGACATTACCAACAATTCTACTTATTTGCACCCAAGGGTAGCACATCAACCTTTTAAGGAACATCTTCTTTAAGACTTCTTCACTTTTTTCTCTTAATACTTTTTAAGAGATTTGACAATTTTAAATTTATTTATATAAATTATAAGACTCAATATAAAAATTACACAAAAACATAATAATAAAGAAACTCTTAGGCTCTTAAGTACCCAAAAACAAAACAAAAAACTAGAAAAACGAAAAAGAAAAAAAAAGGTTGAGTGCCGTAGTTTATTGGTGCAATGTCCTTAAAAGTGAGGTTCTTCATCTAGGGAGCAAGGGCAAGAACCCCTAACAAAGACATATGTAAGAATTAGGCCAAGAATCAATTAACAAAAGATGTTAACCCACGAAGGTTCCTTACATGTGTAATAAACTTAGGAATGGACCATTTAAGGTTATCATTAACCTTCCCAATATCGACACTTTTTCTTTTTCTAGAATAAAAAAAATCTAGACAACTAATATATTGTGAGAAAAGACACAGTTCTTAGGTTTTAATACAATTTCTCATCTTCTAACACTAGAAGCATTGATATTAAAAGCTTAGCACGACAATTTAAATCACAACTACATATTTGTATATCATCAAATTAAACCACAAAAACACCTACCAATAAAATCTTATAGTACGCGATCCATAAGCTTGATGATTCGTTGGATGCATTAGTTAAGACATATGGCATGATCATCTACTCAAAGAGACTATTAGTCTTTAATGCTATCTTCTACTTATCACCTAGTCTCATACAAATCTAGTAAAACCTACTTTTTAGTTCAATCTTAGAAAATATCTTGATGTTATATAGCTCATCAAACATGTCACTCAATTTAGGAATGAGAGCGTCTATATTAAAAAAGAGGCGGATTACAAGTCTCTTTATTAATGTACATCCTTCAAGAACCATCTTTCTTAGACACTAAAAATGTTGGCACAACATAAGTACTTATGCTCTTCTTTACGTAACCTCACTCAATAAGCTTATCTCTAGTCGCAGCTCTTCAACCTCCTTTAAGATTCATGCAATAAGTTAGATGATTATTTAAAAACACCTAAGCACCAAGTATATGTTGTGTTCATGCCTCTCATAGGAGCTTGTCCCCTAAGTAGCTTCTGATTGATAACTTTTGTATTATTATACAGATGGAAACCTAACCATAACCTCCAAAATCCAATTGATCTATAGATGAAACATAGGCTCACCTCCATGGAATGCTCCAGTCAACTCTCCTTGTGTCATAATAAATGTTTCCTTCATGGTTCTAATTAACCCCACTTGTACATTTCTAGCTTTCTAAGGGATCATTGGATGCAAGATTACCCTCTTACAATCCTTCCAGAATGCATATGCATTATGATACCCATCATTTAGGACCATTCGATCAAAGAGCCAAATATGGCTTCACAATACATGCAATACACTAACTACCACCACATTAACAAAAATTTATCATCAATAAATAATGGATAAAGGTAACCATACTCGTTTTATTACATGCACAACTCCATGTTTATTAACCAATGTAGCTTAAATGGTTAAGAATGTATCAATTGGAAGCCACAAATGGCTCAGTAAAGAAGATGCTACACATTAGTTGCCCTTACCTATAATATAAGCACAAATTCGATTCTTTACTATATACCTATCATGCCTAAGCCTCCCCTAACTCCCATTGATATCATTATCGTAAGTTACAAGAGTTGTCTCATCATTTTCTGATACTTCACTTCATCTTCATCATTACCAATCCTTAACTCTAGCATCTTCTTCTTGAGTACCATTACACATCTATGTGAAACCGAGCAACCATATTAAAACCTCAAACATTTAAAGCACGTATTTAACTAGATCTCCAACCTGTACCATATGCACCTATTTCCCTTGTTTTAGTAGTAGCAAGTACCTTAAGTCTGTTCTCATCTTTTCTTTTTATAATTGTATGTCCTCTTGAACCACTTGTTCATTCCCCTTATTCACTACATTTGCTCATTCCTCCAATCATCACCTCTTGCAAGTCAAAATCCAACAAATTTAAAAGTAGTTATCAGTATCTAGCATAGATCCTTAGGCTTTTGTTCCTTTACCTTAAGAGCGAGTTGTATGACTTCATCGGACATCTCAAGTTTTTAGAGTTCAACCATATTAAATAAGTGAAATTCTTAGTTGGTATCACTATATCAACCTTTTAAACTCCTTAATATAATCATCTATATTTATTCCGCCCTATTGAAGTAACTAAAGCTTCATAAACATCTCCTGGTGATAATATTCGCAACAAATATGTTGTGGAACAACTAATTCATCTCTCTTCACGTGGCTATTACACCTTCACCACCTAAGCACCTATTATTCAACATGTTCTCCACTATAAGGTGCCATACCTCACAAACTCCTACACCAACAAACAAACCTCTCTCTCATTGTTATATATACTTCTAAGACTTCTCTACTTTATATTCCCAATCAAGGTAGTCTCCAACTAATCGACTACCTACCAATGAAAAGCAATACCTTCAACTTTATAGTATTAACACTTTTAAGTTGCTAGTTTCTTTTAACGTCTTGCTCAATACCAAAATTATCAATACCTCCTGCTCCTTATTCATTAACATCTCAATGTGCGTGCCTCTAACGCTCTCACTAAGGGTACAAATGAAAAAACTTGGTTTACAAATTACTTGAGCTCGACTCGATGTATACTCAAGTTCAATTCAAGAGTGGTTGAGTCAAGTTTGAGCTTGAGCTAATCGAGTAGTTTATCAAGTCAAGCTTAAGCTTCACATATTTTGTCACGCTTCGAGGGGTACCCTAAACGTGACAATCCACCATATACAATATTAAATCCTTTGAATGACTACTTTAGTCACGCAAATTCAGGCTTCCATATTATGCACAAGGCCTACATCACAATCAAGGGAATACATCAGGTAACGCAATTTATGTTGATAACAATTACGGTAACAAGGCAAGAGATATACTTATTCATTATAAATAAGGTCAATTACAATCCTTAGGGGCATACCCCCGCTAATGTCTTCAAATCTACGTAAATACATTTCCTAATAATCTCCAAAATATTATCATATCATATTTTGCTTATAAAGAAATTTCAAGAAAGTAAAATTTATCCTATACTCCCACTTCTTCCATAAGAGCTCAAGAATCTGCTAACAATCCCCTTAATGTCCTGATCCTCGAATGGAGCCACAAGTATACCTATTTCAACAAATATCTGTAGGGGTGTACTCTTATAACGTACTTAGTATGATATTCCCTTTATTCATACCATATTTCAAATAAGTGTATTAATTTTCGCGTATGCAATAACCACATGTTACAAACAATTATGTATGGGTATTCAGAAACCATACATAGAAGATAGAACAGATTCATGTCCTTAGTATCGAATGTTGGGGAATTGGGTCTGAAGATCTATGTTATCTTCACTACTAGTCCCCAAGCCTCTTGTACACAGCGATCGAACGGTACGACTCATCCTTGGGATGTATCCCTGGTTCGTCTTAGCTCCCTAAGAATGAGTGTGATCTCTGGTAGTTTCGATTCTTCACGTTGGAGTAGCAATCCTCATTATGTGACATGCAATGCGTGTCCATTTAATTTATATTAAGGCCGAGTATAATTAAAGTATACTTGAGGGTAATTAAACAGGCATCAAACATGTATAAGCAACATGTAATACTAATAATATATTTAAACAATCATTCATTGGTTTCGATATGCTTAGCATCATTTGTCACATATGCATAAAAGCATTTACATACAAAACAATAACCCCATACATATTATTTTATCTTGTATCTATAGATCTAGTGTAACTATCTACAAGCACAAACAAGGTAACGAAATCATGAGGGAAAACCCACTTGTCCATATTGCAATCTACTTGGTCGTAATAATCCTCTAAAGGGGGAGTCTCATATTCCTCATCACCTAGACAAAAGAAATACCCAAAATGAGTATTCATAAAAAGTTTTACTTAATTTTCTAACTCTATTTATTTTATTCTTATCAAAATTTGGATCATGAGAAATTCAAACTTAAAATAGCTATAACTTACCCATTTTAACTCAGAATTTTGCATATTAGTAGTCATTTTCTACCTACTCAAAAAAATATATCCATTTATTAGGTTATTTTTAATATTTAAAGCATTTGGGTTTCAAAATAGGTTACTACGTATCTGAACCAAAAGTTTCAACCCTTAGTTTTGCATTTTTTGCAAATTTTACATCACCTGAATGCATTTATAGCAAACATATTGTTGGTCCCAAAGGAATAACCAAGAGGGGGGTGAATTGGTTATTTAATAAAATTTTCACTTCTTTAAAAGCTCAACCAAATTCACACCACTTAGTTAATTAAATTATAATGGCTTTTAAACTCGCATGAAAACAACAAACTTAACAACCAATAACTTTAATCAAAATTCAGATAAAACAAGTTTACTTAAGTTGAGCTTCTCAACTACTCTCTGATTTAGTCTCTAATTAGAAAATTAATTTCCAATTACTCTCTGATTTCAGTCTCTGAGTATAGAATACAACAAAAGAAAACAATTAAAAATGCATGAAATAAAAAGATAATGTAGAGAAGAATGCAAAGTTGATTAATAGAGATTTCGTCTTGAGCGTCAGTCCTCTCTTCCAGCTCCAAGCTGGGGATCCGGTATTCCACACCGATATGTTCCACTATATCAAGCTGGAGAACATGAACAGTAACTATTCCTAACCCAGAAATGCTTGTTCAAAATTCTTGTAAACGTTCTGTAAAAACTTCTGTATTTCTGGAAAAATCTTTATCCCTTAACCAAATTTCTAGAAAACATTATGTGTTCCTTATCTTGTAATAAACTCTTGTAATACTTGTTTAACGTTTGTTTAGAACCAAAAGATCTGAAATTCAAAATCATTCAACTCATATATTTATTTATCAATATTCAACAATATTCTATGCAAAATTCTGTATATAATTCTGCACACTAATAGAATAGTTAGTTCCTTGAGTATTTTGTTATCATCAAAATTTTAGATAATAAAGAATCAACATTCTCCTCCTTTTTTATGATAACAAAACAACCTTTTAAAAATATATAAAACATTACATTCATTCCAATCCATTCAAACCATGACATATTTCAAACATCATACATTTATCTTCCCCCTTTTTGTTATCGACAAAATTTACAAATAAAGAAATAAAAAGTCAATAACAGAAAAATAGGCACAGGTCTAAACATAAATTTGAGGAACAAAACAAAACAATGTCATCGCAAATAGAACAAAACTTTTAAAAAATTCAAAAACAGAACATGTTATGGCTTCTTAATTGGAATTGTGGATTTCCTAGCTTTAGTCTTCTATCGCCTACGATAACTAGAGTGAGAAACCGATGTTTCAGCATGATTTTGTGGAGGAGTTGGAAGCTAATAATATTGTGGACGTTGAAGAACATCAAGAGGAATGAAGGGAACAATACTCAAATTCTAAGGAGTAGGTTCATGAGGAGGTCGAGATAGAGGAACACCACTAGCAGTTGAAGTGTCAGTAGTGACAACTTTCGGAATTGGTTCTTGCTCTGGTGGCGAAGAATGAAAAATGGAACGAGCAGATTCTGAGGACATCCTAGACAGAGAAGGATGTGTTTGATTCTTTGCAGCAAGCTGTGTTTTAATCTCTAAAGAGATAAATTATTTGAGGTCCAGCTTGAATGATTCCAACATATTTTTCATATCACTTCTTCCTTGAATAGAAGATGGCTCACCTGGTCCTTCATCAAACTCAGGCAAAACAAAATCTTCACTATCTAAGGAAGTATTCATATGTACATTTTCAGAAATATGAAATTTCCCACCAGTCATAGCAGCAGATCTTTTTTTCATTTTCCTCTTAATTGGTTCATTTCCTGATCTATGTGTTTCTTGATTGAGTTCCTCTTCAAAAGAAATTTCTGGAGTAGATTCTTTCTCCCCCTCAATTGTTGCCTTAACTTTTTCCCAGTCAATATTCTTCCTATGATTTTTGTGCAAATAAATTGCACCATCAATTGCATGCCACAACTTCTTATATAGACGAATTTGCATATGATGCATGCTTTTCTCTCCAATCCTTTTCAAATTTATAGGAAACCGTACTCTTTTAGGAAATGGAATGCCCTTAAACTTGAACAGTTTCATAAAGCACATTTCCATATATCCTAAGCTCCTGTTCTTTCCACATTCTTTTTAAAATCCTCTTGGCCAAATCTATTTCTGTTTTCTTCATCATAGCCAAAATGACCAATCCATCATCTTTGGTCACTGTTGTAGAACTTCCTTTGCGAGGAAGTATACATTCTCTCACAATTTTGTGGGGCATTCTAACTACTAATTCAAACTCATGTACGAACAAGTCATCATCTGGAAACTGTCCTATGTTTCCATTTATTTTCAGAAATAAGTCATTCCTTCTCATTGAGACATACACATTGTCATCGTGACAATCCTTCAAACCTAAACACTTAACCAAATCATCACGAGTTATGGTTAAACTAACTCCTTGAACTCTTGAATTTAAACTCCCATTATCAACATAAACCATATTTCTGTAAAACTCCTCAACCATTTCTCCAACAACATCTCCAGTGAGATTACACATCTTTCTACAACCTACATTATCTAACCACTCTTTCCAATAAAATCAATGCTTTTTGAAATATCCAAAATCTACGAAGGAGCAGTAATGGATTTTTACCTTTCGTATAGAAAGCATTGCCTCTGAAGCCTGTGTTTTCCTTTTCTTTGAAGACTACAATTGTTGAGCTAAAATCAATGGAATGTCTTTCCTTTTCTTTGAAGAATCTTTGAAAGACTTCTTTTTTTTTTTATTTCCTTTAAAAGCTCTGAAATAGGTTCTGGGTCAGAACCATGAGATGATTGTTCCTTAGAATTTTCCTTGTTCTTTGTTCCTTTGGGTTGTTGAGAACCTTGCCTAGATTCTTGAACAAGTTTGGAGTGAATTTCTCTAACCCTAGATAGAGATGGAGAACGAGATAGAGTTTTTTTTGGAATCAGAAGACTCATCTTATATAGAAATAGGTTCGGTTGAAGGAATGGTTTTGAAATTTTTTTTGATAGTCTCTGAGATTTTCGTGGAGCCATGAAAGATAATCAAAAGAGAACGAACTATGTATTTTGGAAACAAAGAGTATTAGGGTTCAAAACACATATTTTTAGAAATTAAATCACGATGAACAGATATGGTAGAAAGAAGAGCAGATGAAAGGTCAGAACTTTGAGCGCCAAAAGTAGTTGCACGGATTTCCATTCCATTTATTATATTAATTATTATATTAATTTTATTTTTTAAAAAATATTTTCTAAAAAAATTTTAAGAAAAAGGATTGCAAATTCCAATCTCATTTCAAATATATTCAAAATTAATTTTATCTAAAGATTTTGTAAAAATATCCACTAATTGCATATTGGAAGGCACAAATTCAGCAATAATATTACCATTTATTACATGATCTCGGATAAAGTTATATCGAATTTCAATGTGCTTAGATCTAGAATGATGCACTGGATTTTTTATAAGATTAATTGCACTTATATTATCATATTTAATAGGTATATTTTTGAAAAATAAACCATAATCTCGTAATTGTTGTTTAATCCATAACATTTGAGCTCAACAATTTCCAATAGAAACATATTCTGCTTCGGCTGAAGACAAGGCAATAGAATTTTGTTTCTTAGAAGACCAAGAAACTAATTTGTCACCTAAAAATTTACAAGTATCAGATGTGCTTTTTCTATCAATTTTGCAACCAGCATAATCTGTATTAGAGTAACCTATTAAATCAAAATTTTGATTTTTAGGGTATCAAATGCCTAATTTTGAAGAATTTATTAAGTACTTGAAAATTCTTTTAACAGCTGTCAGATGTATTTCTGTTGGTGCACTTTGAAATTTAGCATACAAACATACACTAAAGAGAATATCAGGTCTGGATGCAGTTAAATATAATAAAGAACCAATGAGACTTCTATATAACTTTTTCATTTACCTTTTTGCCATTTAAGTTAGAATCTAACCTTGTTGAAGTACTCATGAGAGTTGCAGCTCCTTTACATCCTTCATACCCGAATTTCTTTAGAATTTGTTTTGTGTATTTTTCTTGATGTATGAAGATTCCTTCTTTTGTTTGTTTAATTTGTAGTCCAAGAAAGAAGGTCAACTCACCCATCATTGACATTTCGAATTCTTCTTGCATACTCTTTGCAAACTCTTGACAATATATTTCATTAGTAGATCCAAATATTATATCATCCACATATATTTGAATAATTAGAATATCCTTATCATGTGATTTTAAAAACAAGGTTGTGTCAATAGTTCCTCTTTGAAAACCTTTTGAAATTAAAAACATACTTAAACTTTCATACCATGCCCTTGGAGCTTGTTTTAAACAATATAAAGCTTTATTTAATTTATAAACATAATCAGGTTTAAAAAGATCTTCAAAACCAGGGGGTTGTTCTACAAAAACTTCCTCTTTTATAAAACCATTTAAAAATGCACTTTGTACATCCATTTGAAAAACTTTGAAATTTTTGAAACATGCATATCCAAGTATCAAACGAATTGCTTCTAATCTAGCTACAAGTGCATATGTTTCATCAAAGTCTATTCCTTCTTCTTGAGAATATCCTTTAGCCACTAATCTTGCTTTATTTCTAACTATTTTACCATCTTCATCCAATTTGTTCTTGAAAACCCATTTAGTTCCAATTATTGACTTTCCTTTAGGTTTAGGCACAAGATTCCATACATTATTTCTTTGAAATTGATTTAGTTCATCCTGCATGGCATCTATCTAGTTATTTTCATTTAATGCTTCATCAACATTATTAGGCTCAAATTCGAATAATAAAGCAAAGTGATTTTCAAAATCCTTTAAATTAGATCTTGTTTTAACACCAACTTGAACATCACCAATTATTTGTTCAGGAGGATGAGCAGATTTATATTTCCAAGCCTTAGAAGTTTCTAGTTCAGATTCTCTAGATTCTAGAGTACCTTCTGTATTACCTTCTGAAACAAGTCCTGGATTTTCAGGTTCTTGGTTTTCTACAGCAAGTACTTCAAACTTTAGTTCTGAATAAGATTCTTCTTTAGATTTGGATTCTTTTTCATCATCAAACTCATCATCCTTTATATCTTCAACAAACTTAACATTTATTGATTCTTCAACTATTTTAGATTTTTATTAAAAACACGATAAGCACGACTATTTAAAGAATATCCTAAGAATATAGCTTCATAAGATTTTTCATCAAACTTACCAAGATTAATAGCATTTTTTTCACAAAGCATTTAGAACCAAAAACATGAAAATAAGAGACATTAGGTTTCCTACCTCAAAATAGTTCATATGAAGTCTTGGATGCCATGGGTCGAATGTATACTCGATTGATGATATAACAAGCTATAGAAACAGCTTCTGCCCAAAAATACTCAGCAATACCACTTTCATTTAACATAGATCTTATTATTTCTTGTATAGTTCTATTCTTACGTTCTACAACTCCATTTTGTTGAGGTGTATATGGAGCTTAGAAATTATGAGATACACCTTGTTCTTCACAAAAATTTATAAATTTTGAATTTTGAAACTCAATTCCATGATCAGTTCTAAGACTAATTATGGAAATTCCTTTTTCATTTTGAATTTGTTTTGCAAATTTTTGAAAAGAATCAAAAGTATCTCTCTTATGTTGCAAGAACATAACCTAAGTCTATCTTGAATAATCATCAACAATAACAAGTCCATACTTACTTCACCCATGCTTAACACTCTTGTAGGTCCAAACGAGTCAAGATGTAACAATTCAAGAGGCCTTTTTGTTGAAATTTCTTTTTTACTTTTGTGAGAAACAGAAACCATCTTATTCTTTAAGCAAGTATCACACTTCACATCTTGTTTAATATTTATTTTAGGCAAACCTCTTATCATATTCTTTTTAGATAATTTTTCCAATTGATTGAAATTCACATGACCTAAACGCTTATGCCAAGCAAAGATATTATCATTCATTGACAACAAACAACAAGCATCTTCAACTTCATTAGGTTTTATCAAATATATGTTTTTCTTTCTAAAACCTTCAAACAATTTTATACCATTTTCATCAAAAGCAAAAGATTTGTCTTTTTCAAAAATCATTTTATAACATTTGTCACATAATTGACTAATGCTCAAAAGATTATGTTTTAAGCCTTTAACTAAATAAACATTTTCTATTATGTAAGGGGATATACCAATGCTTCCAGTTGCAATAATTTTATCTCTACTGTCATCTCCAAATTTAACATATTCTTTTTCTTCCCAAGTTATGCTATTGAACAATGAAGCATTTCCTATCATGTGTTTGGAACATCCACTGTCTAGATACCATGTTCCTTTAATTTTAGCTTCATGTTCCTGTAAAATTCAAGAGGATTAAACCTTTTTAGGAACCCAAACTAGTTTGGGTCCTTTATAAGACAAGCTCGTTTGGTTTCTTTGTTTAACTTGTTTATTACTGAGCTTGTTTCTTTTATAATAGCAATATTTCTCAATATGACCAAGTTTATTACAAAAGAAACATGCATATGAAATGTTATTACTATACCTGTTGTTTACCTATTTCATTTTATTTTGTATTGGATAATTTCTGGAATACCTTCTGGTATTATTTTCATATGACGGATAACCTCTGGATTACCTTCTGGTATTATGTGTGTAACTCCTTTTCACTTGATTTGATTTTAAAACTTGCTTTTTAATACTTGATTCATTATTTGTGTTTGGTTTAGCTTTTACAAACACGATTTTCTTAGATGTATTCGAACTATATCCATGCTCATATCCTAAACTATGTTTTTCAAAAGACAATTTTTGTGATGAAATCAACATAGTTAACTTTTTGTCACTTTCATTGAATTTATTAAATGTATTCTTTATTGAGTTAGATAACTCATCTATTTTTATTTTTAATACACTGGTTTCTTCCTTTAACAAACTATTATCTTTTCTTAGTTTCTCATTATGTATATGCAACTTTTCAAGATCATGCTTTAATATGTCCTTTTCATCAATAAGTAAAGAATGCGTTTGTTTTAAAGCCTCCTTTTCATTTTTGAGCAAATTAACTTCATTATCATATTTAGTTATCTTCAAGTCAGCCTTTTTAAGATGTTTTAATAATTTTTTCATTTTAATAAGCATATCATCTTCAGTAATTTCATTATCAGATTCAAAGTATACCTCAAGGTAGCCGTGAGACAAAGATTTTCTTCTTCTTCTTCATTTGTATCTTCTGGACTACTCTCTGTATCATCTAAATCACTGCAAGTTGCTAACATTGCTTGACTTCTCTTTTGTATTGCTCCATTTTCTTTATCAAGGTGGGACACTCATATTTGATATGTCCTAGCTTTTTACACTCATATCATTGGATCTCCTTCTTCTCCTTTTTCTTCTCTTTTTCTTTGTAAGCCTTTCATACATCATTTTTTCTATATTCAATAGTTTTCTTAAAAGCACTAAATTTCTTACCTCTTTGCTTTTGAAAGAACTGATTGAGCTTTCGTGCTAGAAGATTTATGTCTTCATCTCCTTCATCATCACTATTATCTGAATCAGCTTGGTTGATAGCAACTTCTTTGGCTATAAACGTAATCCCTTTGGAACTACTTTCTTCTCCTTGAGTAGTCTTTTTATGAGATTCATAAGCCATTAGTTTTTCTCTTAGTTGGCTAAGAGAAAGTTTGTTGAGATCCTGTGCTTCTTCAATAGCAGTTTTCTTTGCATCCCAGGTTAGTGGTAAAATTCTCAGTATCTTCCTCACAAGATCAGGATCACCAATTACTTTGCTAAGTGATGTCAATTCATTTGTAATTGCAGGAACCTGTTAAATGCATCTTTAACAGATTCATCGTTTTAAACTTGAATAACTCATATTGCTGAAGTAAAGCATTAATTTTAGTTTCTTTGTTTGTATTAGTTCCTTCATAAGTTTCAGTTAGTCTATCCTAGATCTCCTTTTTTGTTTCACATGAAGATATGACATAAAATTCTGAAATAGCAATAGTTGTTAACAACAAATTCTTAGCTTTGTTATTCTTTTCAATATTCTTCTTCTCAGCATCTGTCAGAACTGAATTTCCATTCATTGTAATCATATTATCTCTGTAGACATCTCATTTTGACATTTTTTGTCAAAATAAATACTTAGTTTAGTATATATATAATTAAAATAATTGAATTTTGCAAATTACAAATATTAAAGCTAGGAATGAAAATTAGAAAAAAAAATAAATCAATTTAATAGAAATAAATATAATGGATGTAATATGGATAATTAATATAGTATAATGTAATTTCGGAAATTGTAAAAAAAAAATTACTGTTCATCGTCTCCTACCTCCGGCCGCCCGATGGGGCGTTTTCAAGTCTATTTTTGACCCGTTTTCAAACCGTTTTTTACAAAATAAATACATATTTTGAAACTAGACGCGGAGTACTTCATTTTGATATATAATTTACATGTTTTCATAAACTATAACTATTTCAAATCCGGACTTGAAGTTGGAAAAAAGTTCGTTTTTACATTTCCGAAAAAAGCTCAAATCTCCGATTTTTTCGCTCAAAAACGTGTTTGAACGTTAACATTATAACGTTAATTGACAGTTAATGCAATTTGCAGCCGTTTTAATCCTTTTTTTTTGGATAAAAAATCAAAATGGAACATAAAACCCTAGATCTATAAATAGAAGAAGAAAAAACGAAAAGGGGGACAAAAAAAAAAAGCAAAGGAAAGAAAAATCAAACAATCATTTGATATTCAGGAAGTCGAGAACTTCCATTCCCACAAATCAATTTTGCCAAAACCCATCGTTACCGACGTTCTCGGCTAAATTGGAGTTCACCGGAGTTCTTACTTGTCGGCCAAATCTTCACCGGAGCTCCGTCAGTTTTCCTCCGCATTTCATTCCAGCCGATCCTTCCCTTTCATCGTTGTCGGCCAATTTCCATGCGCAGATCAATCTTGGAATTCCAGCCGATTGAATTTCACGTCATCGCAGCCGCGTCTCCGTTGTTCATTCAATTCTTCGCGCGTCCAGAATCCATTACTCCAGTGCAGGTAAGCTTGTATATAATAATAATAATAATAATAATAATAATAAATAGAAAAATAGAAATAGAAAAAAATAAAAAATTAGTATATAATTGTAATATCAAAATCAGTTATGAATATATTGTGTTTTTTTTTAAATAAAAATTTAAAAATATGTAAAATTAGTATTAGTTTGAATCATGATAGTATAGTCATTATAATTAATTTTTTTTTTCTTTTCTTGCCAATAAATGAAATTGTCTAGTTGTAAAAAATATTGAATTGAAATTTAGGGTTTATTTTTATTTTTATTTTTTTGCCATGATCGATCTTGCTATGATAGTGTATAATTCTTGCACCTTTTCTTTGTGATATCGTTTTGTAATATTATGATTTTGTCAAATTTCGAATAATGAGATATTGCAAATATTTGACATATAAATTGTATTGATAACTTGATGAAAATCTTGATTGGCTAAAGTTTGTTTATACCATGATTTTGAAATGATTAAAAGAACCCGATTTCGTTATCAATATGCAATGTAATTAGAAACTTTGCTATAATTGAATGTGAGTTCATTTTGTTAACATTGATATTTTTTATTGATTTTATATATGATGATATATTGATTTAATTAATGTGCTTGACAATTGCCATGATATATAATTTTAATCCATTATTCAAAAAAAAAAATTTTATCACTTAGAAAAGTTAATTCTTATAAATTTGTTAAAACATAACTTGATATAGTAATGATTTTGTTTTCTTGTGATAAAATTGAATTTTTTTTATATATATCATGTTAGGTATGTGTTCATAGAATTACATTAAGATCTTGTTATTGATAATATACCTATAATCATGCCCTAATCATAAAGAATATATGAAATTTTTTTTAGAGTTTTAGTTTTACAATATTTGAAATTGTGTGATCATGTATGATGATAGTCATTAATATTCCTTTTATGCCATGATGTAGTGATGACCTTGATTGTAATGATATTGAATTTTATGATTTCACCATATATGAAACCATATTAAAATCTTGCCCTTCATAGTGTAGTTTCAAAGATATATAAATCTTGATTATGCCATGATATTGCTTTGTTGAAATTAGCTTGTTAAATATTGATATTCCTTATAATATTTTTATTCTTGATAATATGTATGATCAATTGATATGCATGATATGTGGTTATGATTTCTTGTCCAAAATTTTTGTCACCTAGAAAAATCCGATTTTCCATAAAATTGCTAAAACCTAACTTAATAGATTTAGGGTTTATGTTAAAAATATACATATATATTTTTCATAAAACTAACAAACTTAATGAACTTAAACCGAAAAGATTTCGAAAAATTTTAAAATTAACCAACAAACTAAATTTTTCTAAAAGAACTACGTGTGGTTGATCCCGATTAGCGGGTACGTAGGCACCTAAATGGGCGACTTAGCATATGTAAAAAATTATTTTTGTGTTTTATTTGATTTGTTTAGTTTAGAATATATGAATATTGATAAATTTAATAAGATTTGATTAATTTGAATATTTTGAGTTTTTAGATTATATATGATTATCGATGGAATTTGATTAGTATTTTTGGGCATATTAGACATATGTTTAGTTAATTAGATTTGATAAATAGTTTAGATTTTGAAATTAGAGTTCAAAAGAAAGCAATTTAAATATGGAAAGTTAAAGTGGTAACCGTTTAGGTTTTAATAGGTTAGCCCCCGAACTCAAGGTAATTTCTGGTTCTCGTTTTCAAAAAACGATTTTTTTCGCAGATCAGTAGCAAAACCAAAATCAACCTACCCATTGGTTTTGGTTTATTTTTTCTCGACTTTAGTCGAGTGGCGACTCCAAAATGTTTTAAAAATTCAAAATTTCCTTTAATTCTTAGTCGAGGATTCGTATTGAATGGGTTAGGGTTTAGTACGAATCGGATTAAAGGAAATCGGAAAAAACCAGGCTCGACAGTCTCCAATGGAAATCACCTGCCAAGAGTCATAATCGTTAGCTTTATATAGGTTTCCATGCGCATTTTCCAATAAGAAAAATTTGAACCATCAAAGAAAGGAGCACGATTAATTGCTACATTGTTCTCTGCCATGTTAGTTGGATCACTCAAAGCAATAAAAGAGCCCTGCTCTAATATTAATTGTAGGTATCAAGATTTTAAAACAAATACTCTTTTAAAAAATTGAGCTTGGCTCTGATACTAATTGTTGGTCCCAAATAATAATCAAGAAAGGGGGTTGAATTGATTATTACAAATTTTTTGCCTTTAAAAAATTAATCCCCTTTCGATTTTGAAAAACGAGAACGATATATCAATATAACAAATAGGAAAATAAATTGCGAAAAATTAAAAGGATAGAGATAAGAAGATCAGGCAATGATTTATAGTGGTTCCGCCTTGTGCGTCAGTCCACTCTTCCAGCTCCGAGTTGGGGACTCCGATATCCTTCAGGTTTGTTCTACTATATCCAATAAATTTCCAATTATAAGCTTATGCAATTCTCTCTACTCAATTCTTACAGCTATACACTAGCTACAACCAATTTAC
This sequence comes from Combretum micranthum, assembly GCA_024138025.1. Classification (NCBI taxonomy): domain Eukaryota; kingdom Viridiplantae; phylum Streptophyta; class Magnoliopsida; order Myrtales; family Combretaceae; genus Combretum; species Combretum micranthum. The sequence goes on from JAMXBD010001273.1 coordinate 335,479, forward strand.
AGAGTCTAAACTCGTAATTGATCTAACTCATACAAGAAGGTAAAAACACGTTCCTTTAATTACAAAAGGAGAATAAATTTTTGGAATAAAAAATAAAAAAGAAAGATTGCAAAATGATCAGCTTGCAAAAGTAAAAGTTTTTTGAAAAATCTTTATCAAATGAAACTTCTGGACTTCATTCTGTATAAGCTTCTGGTTCTTTTCTTTTGGTAGATACTAGAGAAATTTTGTTTGTTGCGTGAAAGATAACTGATTACTCTCTTCTCTGTCTTCCTTAAATTATATCATGCTTTATTTAACGTTCAGAAGAAAAGAATGCAATCCCAAGAGATATCATTTTATCATTAATTATTATCTATTTTTGTTATCTCAATCTGTATGTTAAAGGCCGAACACCGAAACAGTTTTTTAGCCTTAATTGTGAATTTTTGACATGAAAAATTTATATCTAATATTTTATGAATATCTTAATATATATCTAGCATAAATTGTTTATCGAAATATTTTTCTTGTTTTGTGTGTCAAGACTCTGATTTCGAAAATTGATTCCTTTCAGGTCTGAAACGAGTGGATTTTTTATGAATATGATCTTTTTAGGTTGCATCACATTTATTTTGGTCTATGATCCAGGGCTATCTCATTTTTATTGTTTTAAAGTATCGAGCACAGGATTGTCGGATCTAGTCTCACTAAGGCTTGTTGTTAACCTAATGTTTTTTTAGGGTTCCAGTTGACTTCTAGTTCTGATTTATGGTTATGCTATATGTTTACACTATTTTTATGATTTATTTAACATTTTACAGTTCTTGAGATTGTCTAATCGAATCTAGGGTTTTTAATGTGATAAGTTGACTCGATTTGACTGTTGATATTAATTTTGAATTTTTGCTTCTAAAATTTTCCGAAGAGTCTAAGGTTTTATAATTTTATCATTAAATATTATTTGGACACACTGTCTCGATTTACGTGTTAGAGATCAGATAAATGAATTGTTCAGCATAATGATTTTGAGTCGAATGATTATTGGATTTTTGTTTTGTTTTTGAAGGTACTCTTTTTTTTAAGGTTATGAAATTTTATATTTGTTGTTGTTTAGGGTTTCTAGAATTTGATTTTAACTTATATCGGTTTTAGGTTTTAGTTTTTAGTATTCAGCTCTAGGATTATTTTTTAAGAGTACCAAAAAATTCAGGGGCTTACATATTTGGCTTCATTAGCTCGCAAACCTAATTGAGTTTTATCGAGCTTGATTCAAATATAAATGTGAATTGAATTTGAATCGTGTTTAGATGTTAATATTATATTAATTAGAATTAAAAATATATTTGAGCTTAAACAAGTTTAATCGAGTCGAGCTCGAGCTGGGTACTATACTGTCTCAACTCAACTCATTAGCAGTTCTATCTCTCACTCACTTACATTTGATTCACTATGAAATTGAGCAAAATTTCTATTAACTCCCTCATGATTTGTTCTAAGATGCTTAGGTGCAATCACACACACCTCTCCTCCTTCCATTAGCATCATCTTCTCAATTTACCTCTCTTTCAAAACCACTATATGCACTTCTTATCAAAATTTCTTGCAAGAATAAAAATAAAATGAAAAACTTAGGTAAATCAAAGATCATATCTTTCCAACTATCTATTTAACTTGTAAGTAACAAGAAATAAGATATCTTAGTCAATCTCAATCACTTTCAATTCAATTCACTATCCAATACACTCACATAAGCCACATGCAACACTCCCGTGCACATCTATTACTAGCATGCCTAAACACCACGATAACCTTCACTCTAATACCAAAAAGATAACAAACCTACTAGTTTCACAATCTCTTGTCACTAACTCTTAATTATTCCCAAATTAAGAAACTAAAAAAATTATCTTTAGGTTTCATGATATATGAATCATTCAATCGATTCACTCACTAGAATCTTAGATTGAAAAGAGCAAGATTTTAATGGAAGTTGAAGTCAATTAAGGAAAAATTCTATTATAGTGCAATGATTAAAAAATAATGCAATGCAACCCTTATTAATCTATCATTAAGGGTAAAAGTAAAAATAAAATAAAACTTAACATAATTAAAAGGACTTAAACTAATCAAATACTAAGTTAAAAAAAAAAACAACTAATCAAATACTCGTTCTTATTATTCTGTCAGATGGAAGGGATTAATCATTTGAATTGCTAGCCAATAATTCCAGTTTTGATTTTGTGCATTATCATGACGTGACTAAAGAGTGGGCCCGCATGCGGTCAGTCAGATGGCTTAAGAAGGGCCGACCGAATATAGGATGCAATCGTGGTAGGTCGTTATAGGGTACCCGCCCCGCTAAAAACCCTATAGGGTCAAATCCTATAGGGTTTAAGGTCAGGTTTTGAGTTGTACTCATAACCTGTTGGGAAAACCCTACCCGGTATAATTAAAAAAAATTAAAAATTTTAGTTTAAGGAATCTACTTGTTCATTAGTTGAATGATGCTTTTCATAAAATCATTTTGTTATTCATTTATTGAGTCACATAATAAGATATAAATAATTCTATTTATTCTCATGAGTAAGGATAATTGATTGATTTTTCTTTTTTTTTTAATTATTTTTCCCAGCATGTACAATTAGTAGTATCGGTTTCCTATAATGGGTCGGGTTGGGTTCTGGGACAGAATGACTCATCCCAAACCCTCCCCATTTACATCCCTAACCGAATGGGCACGAAAAACATTTTTGGATAGTGATCATCCACAAACCAATGAAATGGGGGATTCTGGCTCAAGAAGGGCCAACCAGATGAGCATGAAACCTTCTATGGACAATGTATATCCAAAATTGAAGGTGGGTGTTAACCAGTTCATAATCCTATTTTTTTAAATTAAATCAAAATAATCTATTTTTTAAAATTTCAAACCTAAACTGATTTATTATTAATGGTTAACTTTTTTTTCGAATTTCAGTTTTTAACCATTTAACATAATGGCTAACCAAAGTTGTGTTAACTATATTTTCAATTGATTCATAAAAATTAAACCATTTTTTATAATTATATTCAAAAATTGCAAATTAATAAGTTAAATATCACAAGTACATTTAAAAAATGCAAATCAACAAGTTAAATAACTATAAAACTAAAAACAAATTAGAAATATAACTCTAATAAAACATTACATAAGTTAAAACTTTATATTCTTCTCATTTTTCAAATTACAATGCAACAACAACATAATAATTAAAATATAAATATTCGAATTAGCACATGTTCCCAATGTAATGTAATCATTTGAGGTAATCTCGCCAAAGGATGTGATAAAACTGATGAAGGATCCATCTTCATCATTCTAACTCCAAATATGCCCATTGCTAAGGCACAATGACACAATTGATGATAGTGTGGTGTATATATATGCAATTAAGCACTAACTCTTTAAACCATTACAAATAAATATTAACATTTGTTTTCAAACCAAATGGAAAGACTAAAGAGAGAGAAAAGTAACATGAGTTAGATTTTAGAGTTTGAACTTTATCTATTTATATTTTTTTAAATTAATTATATATTATATATATTTATAGATATCGGACCGGTTAATCGTTAGAAATCAGTTTTCCATTGTTACAAATCAAAACCGAAACCAAAAAACAAAAAACATGATCCTAAACCGAAACCAATAAACTAGTTAATCATATATTTGGATTAGTTTTCCGATTTCGATTTGATTTTATCGGTTTTTTCCCCACCTTAATTTGAGAAAAGGAAATTGATTTTTTTAAAATTACATAAATGCCACTGGAATGAAAATAAATCCAAAATTAGGCAACTTGATCTCGTCTCTTGAAGAGATGAGGTTGGTTACTTACAATCTCATCTCTTCAAGAGAGGAAGTTGTTGTATTTTATAGCAACTTCCTTTCTTCAAGAGATGAGGTTCATTTTTCCTCGTCTCTGAAACAAGGTTCTTGCAAATGCAATAACCCATCTCTTAAAGAAACGAGGTCAACCAATTACAACCTCATCTCTTCAATAGATGAGTTTAAGTTGCCAATTTCTATGATTTTTTTTTTAATCTTGCACGATTTGTGTAATTTTTTTTAATTAGCATTTTTTTCCTTAATCCTCCCTATTCAGTAGTCATTTTGGATGGGGACTTTGAGTGGTTGGATGGGTGTTTGGAAATATGCAGAGTTGCATGCTGATCGTCACCTGCAATTGATATTTATTTTTCCCATTTATTTTATCTTATTTCACTTATTTATTTTCGCCAAAGCTGGTGTATAAACTAATAATGATACTTATCCTCAAAATGACTTATTATGCAATACAAAACTATAAAGACTCTTGCTCAATAGTTGAAAAATCTGGGACTACATTCTGTAATCCCTCATCTATAGCACTTGTAATTAGACCTGTGAAGACTTAAGTCCTATCAATAGTACTAGAGTTTAGACATCTCCTACGGTCGGATCTGAATCGAGACCCGACCCGGACCAACAATAGCAGTACCATGTCTAGAACCACCCCAGAACCGCCAACAAGACCATCATAGCTAGTTCTACTCTATAGACTCGCCAAAACTAACGGGTCCAAACCATCCACAATTTAAAAAGAAAAAAAAAAAAACAAGCCAAACCAGACAAGACAAATCCACCAAGGCAATTTCACATGGAAGTCTTTCACTTTCACCAAAGACAAAGCTCCTGCAAAAACTTTTGAAAGTCAACATATAATTAAAAGGAAAGGGAAGGCATGACATTGAAATAGTAAAAGCATCTGCAAAGAGTGAAATGTAGCCTGTACCAAAATAGTAGATCTATAAAACCTAACTTTGCTATTGCAAATTTTGAAAGCAGGTGAGTGTGAACAAATATATAGGTACGTTGTTTTGTGTAAAATTATTAAGTTTGCTTCACTGCATTTGTGGAGCTTTATTTTATCACACTTTTTCGATGTGCCTGCATTGGCATTTGCAATTGAGGGAAACAGAAGGGGGAAAAGTTCAAATGTTCAAATTTTAAAAATTCATTGTCTGGGCTTCTATTTGTCATCCTTGTATAAATAGAGGACATGTAGTAACATTTGCAGATGTCGGAAAGAAAAAAAAATTGTTTTAATTCTTACGATATCATAAACATAAAATTTATACTACTCTCAGTCACTGACTTCCTAAACAATTACCTTTTGTATATGTTTTACTTCACTTCTACTATAAAACTTGTCTCTTGTTTTAAAAAATTGCACAAATTTATTTGTAGTTGTTACCTAGTTCTCTTTGTTTTTACTGCAATTCAATAATTATTTTTTTTGGAAGTGTGAAATGGCATCATTTTTCCGTCATAGCTTCTTAAGAAAGAGTATTGACAAAGGTAAGGCCCTGGCCTCTTTATCAGAACAGGGACGTAGATGCCATTTGACAGATGAAGATATGGAGTTCTTTGATTTCGATGATAATCCTGCTATGGATGAAGTGCAACAGACTGAATATCCCACTATCTCACCCGGCTATAAGCAAAGAACCCCAATTTACCATCCCATTAGGGAAGACAAGATGCAGGAGCCAGATGATGTGGATAATGTAATGGAAAGGACAGCGGAAGAAGATGTTAAGGCTGGTGCCGAGAAGCAAGATGAACAATGTGCTCCACCTAATTTTGGTAAGCCACCACCCCTCTTAAATCATTTATATTTACTATGCATTTCAAGAAAATAGAAGGTCTAGATGGCAAGACTCGAGGGTATTGCAAGTATTGCATAGCGAGTTACTCGCAGAAGAGTGGGGATGGATATGGAAGCTTCACCAAGCATCTTCGAACGAAACATCCTAATGAGTACATGATTGAATCAAGTCAACAACAACTGTCAAGGAGTAGCAACGATGCTAAGAAGGAAGCAAGGCTATTTCTATTTAGTGCAGAGAAATATAAGGATGCCCTCACGAAGATGATTGGAGGCATGCGCCTTAATATGGGGTCTTGTCAACATCCAGACTTGAGGTATTGCCACAAAGATACATCGAATCCATAAGCGCAACCATATGGTGCGACAGTGATGCATCAACACATCATAAAGCTCTATAGGGACGGTAAGCTGGAGCTGAGAGGTATTTTCAGTAACCTTGATACATGTGTTTTCATTTGTTTTGACATTTGGACTGATAAGTGGAGTGAGAATTCATACATAGGTATCATTTGCTATTGGATAGATGACCAGTGGATACTGAACAAACGTCTAATTGCATTAAGAAAAATGGACGGTGCACACACTATGCAAAATATATATATAACCATAAGCTAGATTCTTGCCAACTATTTTTTAACAAAAAAAAAATATTTTCAATCGGCTTTGATAATGCATCGGCAAATACTGCAAGTGTAAGTGACCTTCAACATCTTTGCGAACCTACGCTAGGTGGTACGTTTTTCCATATTAGATATGCATGTCATATCCTTAATTTATGTGTTAAAAGTGGATTGGACTCGTTAAAAGTAAGGTACTCAGCTATTAAATTGATCGTTGATTACATAATTGATCATCCATCAATAAATAGAGCATGGAAAAAATCTTGTCTACAACAAGGAATGAAGCCTAGGAAATTTAAAAAGGATGTTGTGCACAGGGGGAACTCTACATATCAACTTCTCATGAGTATAATTGACTATAAAAATTTGTTTTGCCAATTTTCTCTTACGCATATGCCAAACATGCCATTGCATCCAAACGAATGGCTAACATGTATTAATTTGCTTTCTCTATTAAAGGTATTTTATGATTGTACGAAGACATTTTCTTGGGTGTATACCCCTACTGTTCACCTTTTTTTGTTAGAGCACTAAATATTGCAGGCACTTTAGCTAGATTCCAGTTTGATGCAATCTTGCAGATGAGTGTGCGAGACATAACACGGAACTAGCTTTGTTAATATCTCCATATCCCAATGATATATAATGTTACATGTGTATTAAACCCACGTCTAGATTTGAAGGCCTTGGTGGTCTACTGGAAGAGTATTACAAGAATATTAACACTTTGTCAGAATATGCGGACATGTATTCTGTTAATTATATTGCTATTGTACGAGAGACAAAATCTATTTTAATTAAGTTGTAGAAACAATTTAGTCAAACATATGGAGGTCAAGGTTCGAAAACTCCTTCCCAACCCTCATATGAAATACCGGTATTGGATGATGTCGCTGGGAGATTTGTTCGTATTGACGTAGTCACAAGCACGAAAAAAGTATAAAGGTGGAAGTAGAAGTACCAAATGCACCAAACTTGACCGATACCTTAACATGGAATTTGAGTTCGGCAATAACGCCAGCGTAAGGGACTTCAACATTTTAGAGTGGTGGAAACAGCACAGAAGGACATTCCCAATTCTATCTCGTATTGTGAGACAGGTGCTTGCAACTCTAGCCTCAACTGTTGCAGAAGAGCAGGTGTTCAGTTGTGTAGGTAATATCTTTGATGACCATAAGGCACGAATGACAGTAGTAACGGCAGAAGCGGTTGCATGCATTGACGATTGGAGTAAGGCAGAAAGATAATTGCAAGAGATTGCCATGGTGACTAGTGAGGAAGATGAATACTTTAGTGATTATAACTCTTTGGGAGGAAGCACCGCAGTGGGCACCGCCAACCAAACCGAAGGTGAATAGGTGTTATAATTTTATTATGATAGAAATACAATATATGTACTATAAGAAACTACTTTCATAAAATATAAAATCCCAAATTGATGTTTTCCAAAATAGATAGGTCGGTAAAGACCTTTTAAAAAATTGTTGGACAAATTATTTTTTTAAGATTTGTACAAAATTATTAATCTCTTAAAATAGACATTCAAATTTACAATTAAAATCAACAAACACACTAAAAATTTTTAAAAAAAATTAAAGTTATATATGAACTACGATGGTCTGATTCCAAATTTTGGAAACGTAAGCACCTCTGTGGCAACTAGAAAATATCAAATAACTTCTATTTTGCATTGTTTTTTTTTTTTTTTCTCAAATCACATGTAAGTGAGATAAGTTATAATGTACCCTCACATCGCTAACTATATTATATTGTAGTAAAGCAAGTTTGCTATATCTTTTCCAATTTGTTCATTTTTGTAATGAAAAAATGAAAAAAAATTTACTTCGAAATGAGTATGTTATGGTTAATTGGAGGAAGTGTTTATGCTTAAATACGATCCTAACTTTGAAGTTTGTAACTTTAGTTGGGAAGCTGTTTTTTTTTTTTTTTTTTTTTTGTCCGTTCGACAGTTCCAAAAGCGGGTGGACCCACCTCATGATTCAGTAGGTCTACGGCTCTATCATGTCCCATCATGTGGACGTGGAGGTTTTGGGTCCAAAATTTCCAAACCCGGACCCGACCGAAACTTTGAAATGTCTACTAGAGTTTTGCCGTCCACGTGCACAGAATTCCTCACCTCTCTTCTTCCATACAAACATCTCCTGAGCGATTTTCGCTTTCGTCTCTTCTTGACTTTAGACTCCTAGGTCGTATACATTCTCTGTTATCTAATTGATCAAGGAGGTAACCCTTGCTTTTTTCCGACCATACGCCGAACCAAACACAAGTGGATCACACAATGGAAGAGTAGGCCCAGCGGTATTGATTTCTTTGCAGAAAAGACAGCTTGTATTCAGTTTAGCAAGGTGTGGGATGCTATCGCACGTGGTCGAGTCAGTTGGAAAGAGCTCTGCAAAGAGCGACGGACTAGGTAATGTGGCATCTAGCTCTTTATTACGCAAAATAAAAGCTCTCTACTGGGCTAAGTCACTCATCTTGGTCTAGCGACAAAACTACAAATTTGAGGCGGCTGAAAGGATCTGTGAACTTTTTAATTTCAAATGAATCAGTGGCCATCACTTTTGCAAGTAGTCACTTGGTAAAAACTGGTTCTCACTGCATTCAAATTTTGCCTCGCATCAATGGTAACAGAGGTGAATGCCATCCATCCGGCTTTCAGTCGGAAATCCCAATCAAACATGGAAATATATCAGTAGCCATAGTGCTAAATGTTGATAATGTTAGAATTGAAACCTGCAAGTAGGAAGCGGGGAGTTTTCGCTAAATTGCTTAAGAGACCAAAAAGAACTAAAACTAAAAATATGTCAACTTTAACATGGTTATCAAAATCGCAATTTTACTATTTACTCGTATATGTAAATCAACAAAATTATACAAAATCATACAAAACAGATAAAATCGTAAACATATAGCATCATATATCTAAATTCATAATTCTATCTAAAATCTGTACCTTAACAATTTTTCATCCATTTTAATTAAAAAATATATATATTATAATATCAAAATTCATAAAATCATATATTTAACTTGTGATTTTGACAACCTTGCAATTCTAAATCACAATAAAAGAACTGAAAATTGGAGTAAAAAGAAGCAGGAAAAGAACATGGTCGGATATAATATGATGCTCCCTTTTAACATACCAAAGCCATACAAGTACAAAGAAAAACCATGGGTAACTGTACAAGACCAAGCAAACCATCATTTTCAATGCTAGCACTGTCAAGAAACTACCCTGCCTCAACAGACTAATCACTCTTCTAAATAAAAGTCAAGCCTCGCTTGTTTTCCTCCATATCAAATTAGGACTGCGCAATACCATCCCATAACACATCAATATCGAAAAATGGCAGGGCGGTGTCTACTGCATTAGGATCAGATGCTGGAACAGTTTCCTGAGGTGTATCAACCAACAAGCTATTCCCCAAGCCTACACCTGCAGATACTGGATCGGTACTTCCAGTATACTGAGAGTTAAATCCTTGGATAGGTGGTGATTTGTGAGGTAACTCTGTAAATTGGGTATGTATGCTTCCAGTGACAGGCTGAGCACAGAGCGGATCACACACTCTCAAAATACTTTCCCAACTAAGGCTAACATCAGGAAAACCTGAAGGTGGTCCATGTTGATCTAGATTCTTGCTTTTATGGATGTACATACTTTGGCCATTGGGCAGTTGATTATTAAATGGACTATATGTAATGGGCTGGCATTGCACTGCACCGGAAGATATCCTTGACCTGCAAGGTTGCATGCCCATATTATTCGTAGGTGGCTCATAATAATTATTAGGCCTCCTATTGGGAATTCGACCATTAGGAGTCACATGATGCAACACACTCCTCATGCACGGTGAAATGGCCCGGCTATTTGTCAATGAACTCCCTACAGTTCCCACTCTTTTAAAGGATGGCTTTGAGGAGACAAAATGGTTTGCTACACCGACATTCATGTGGCCTTTATCTCTCTGAACAACATTATGTTCCCGATATGGCTGCCTTGGAGGAATCCTGTGAGGAACTAAGTTGCCCAGGTCATTTGGCAATGATCGGATGGAAACATGCCCAGATCTGGCGCTTTGAGGCCTCAGATGACCCTTTGATTGAGGGTTCCCCTGTGGCATAGAATGACAGGAAGAAGATAGCACTGCAGATACAGATCCAGCAACAAGACTAGCAGTGGTACGAGCAGCATTGTTCACCTTTAAGTTCTTTCTGCAAATCTGCCACTTCTCCTCCTTGTTGGTGGCATGGCAGTGGTCATCAGCATATGATCCACTGCCCCAGTACATACATGGTGCGGGGGAATCACAGACATAACAATGACACTGCATTTGAGTTGCCAACTTCCAATTAATAAAACCAGCAGAAACCTTGATTTTATTTTAATGCTGAAAAGAACACACGAGCAAGTGAAATTACCATGTTACAATGCATTGCATGTGACGTCAATTTGAAAGGAAATTCAGCGCAGTCATGGCGCGGATGAGGAAAGTCTCGGCAAGCAATCTACAGAGAAAACTTTAGAGTATTAAGCATATGCAGCTTTGACATCCTCTTTTCCATCAGGTAACAAGAACATGGATGCACAAAGGAAACAGCAAATGAAGTTTACTTTCGATAAAATATATGAAAAAAAGGGGAAAATAGAAACTGACAGCCCATATCTAATAATAAAACCACTTGAATGTCAACAATATCTATACCATGTACACAAGCAAAACACAATGGTGCTGGAAATTGTTGCTCTTAAGAGCCTCATTTAACTAAGCTATACTACCAAATCAGAAGTCACAATGCAAAGGTATGAACAGTTCAATAGATTTTTTATAATAAGAACAAGGATTAGTCAAAGGATACTTCCAATACCTATACCTAACTCATAATGTACTTATCTAAGACTGACAGGACCAAGTCCTTTTTCTTCTCCCCTCCACACGCACGCATACACACAAACACCCCACCCACCCCCCCCCCCCCCCCAAAACAAAACAAAAAAATGTTGTTTTTTGAATCACTTAAATGCACAAGAAATACAACATAAGTATAGCAAAAGCTGCATTGCAAAATAAAAACAGAGCCTAAGAGGAACACTAAATAATAGAAATATTCAAAGGGGAGAGAAAGGAGAATTAAACTTACTAGTAATGAACAAGTCACCTATAAACAAGCCCTTGAAAGATATGTTCTAAGACCAATGTCTCAAAACTACCTTGAGTATCCTAACCAAACTGATACCCTCTCTACAAGTCCCAGGACAATCTTATTATCCCACGTGCTGCCAAAATGAATCTACATCAAGAGAGAAGCGAAAAAAAAATGGCTCGGTTTGGGTTTTGATGAAGAAAGGGTTTTGATTAAAAAATTAAGGAAAATTCTAAGATCTTTGGACATTGAAAAAAAAAAAAGGAAAATTCTAAGATCCCATCGCCTTTACAATGGAAGTGTTTCATAACTGCAAGTCTGTAACCTGGGCATTTCGTGTCATAATTTGGGTCTTACAATTCTTAACTCAAAATGTGCTTTGCAGTTTTTTGAACATTGTTGAGTTGACCTGGTTTAACGTGTATAAACACAACTATGATTTCAATAGCTTCATACAGGACATGGAATCTAATAACCAACAATGCAAACTGCTATCAGGAATGAGTTTTTGCAGCAATGTATAGCATTTGGTGGAAACTGAGATAGTACAACAGTTGCTGCTTCTCTCGAATATCTTGCAAGAAGAGTCGTTAACTCTAATATTGGTCATTTGGGATGTAATGTGAATCACGGGTTTTGCAATTTTATAAATAATGTCCATATACTTATTATAACGTGTAGAATTAAACTTGCAAATTCATCTCCTAAGGAATGTGGTCTTAAACAATATGAACTTTACTAGGAACTTACATAGGTTAAAATGGAAGTGTGCAGCAATCTACGACATTTGGCATGAACAAACAGTAGAAGACACTAGATTCTTGGAATCTCCTGACAAACTCAGTTCATTTGACCATTGAAATGAAATTCCTTAGCTTGCATGTGTAATTGAGCCCATATATTAAGGGTGTGGGATCCCCCTATATAGTTGACATGCTTGGCTTACCTACAAATTTCTACACACTTTGGAGCTGTAATGTGGATAACAAGAGTTACAATTTCATAAGTAGTGTAAATATGATAATTAAAGCATGTAAAATTAAACTTGTGAATTAATATTCCCAATTAGACATGCAGTCTCAAACAATGTGAACAGTACTAGGAGCTTACATAAGATTATGGAAGTATGTAGCAATAATCTACAACATTTAGCTTACATATATTAAATGAAAGTAGGCTCTTGCAATCTCCTGGCTGAATAAATGTTTACCTTGGTTTTAACACTGAGATGAGCCTTGTAAATGTAATTGAGAACATACGTAAAAGATGAAAAATCCCGTAATTCAAATATCATCCTTGCCTTGCCACTATCAATTTTTGGAAGCAGCTTAGATCAGAGAAATTTGTGCAGAATTTTACCCATTTTGTAAATAAAATAATTATTTCAGGGCAAGATTGACATGATTATCACATATGATGTAGCACCATAACCAACTGATCTCAAAGTTTAAGTTTGGAGATATAATATGGTTCATTAAATCTTTTTCCTTAACACTCTCCCACTTTTATAAGCTGAGACTCTTACAAAAGTACATTAAATGGACAACTTAATTAAATAGGATGACACTAAAGTGCACAAGTTCAAACTCATGATCTCTTACTTTATTATTCTAAAGTCAGCACTCAACCATCTGACCTTCAGATAAAATTCCTCAGCCTTCTATATGTAATTGAGCCATTAAGTAATAGGTGAACAGTCCACCACTTCCAGCATCATACCTGGCTTGCCACTATCAATATGTGGGAGTAGCTTAGATCCCAGAAATTTGTTCAGACTTTTACCTACCTTTTAAATGCCATAACCATTCTAAGGTAATGTTGATGTGCTTGTTACATATATTCTTAGGAAATCATGTAGCATCATGACCAAATGACCTAAAAGCCTAGACTTGCGCAGGTTTATATATTTATTTCTTAATACTGTCCCCACTTACAAGCTGTGTCTTTTACTAAAACCCTAGTTTTTCATTAGGCCACATGCTAAAACCCATTAGATAAATAACTTAATTAAATAAGGTTAAAATGACAGCACACACATTCGAACTCATCATCTCTTAATCTGTAAGCATATCAAAGTTAGTTCCTCAAACATCTTATTTAAAAGTTTAAATTTGTAAAGATGCCAACACTGTATATTAATTGGCACTAAAAATATATGTGTGTGTGTGTGTGTGTACTCCCTCTCATAGCTAAGTTAAAACTTTTCTTGAAGCCAATCAAGTGGAGTCTTAGATAAAGATTGAATAACACTTTAGGGTTTAAACCTAGAGCTTACTAGAGAAAATAAGGATATACGACACTTATGTGTCACACAAAGCAGAAAAGAATCCTAACCACAGCTTTTTTGGGGATAATAAATCCGAACTACAACTGCTCAAACACTTTCCTAATGTGACCCAAGTCATTATCCATACGCTTCCTAATTTGATCATCTAAACTGTTATTTGTTAAAAATAAAAAGAGTGGATAAAGATACTGCATCTTGAATTCAGACAAATTTTCTTAATAGAGAAACAAGCTGCTACTAAGCCATGTTACCTCCAAGATATATACAAAGATTTAGTCTAACTTACATTGGGTAAATAGCACAAACAAATGGCTTGGCAATTTGAACTTAATACCTTGTGTACCTTGACCTCAACTACCAAAAGCACTGGTTCACTCACTGAGCTTTGTTAAATACTATTTAAATTTACCCAAAAAAAAAAAAAAAGAAAGAAAGAAAGAAAGAAAGAGAAGGAGAGGGAGGGAGCAAGATAATAAGCTTAATCCAGCAACTAGAAAAAATCTTCTATAGTCACTCCACGTTCCTATTATTATACACAATTATACCAATCAAGCATCCTTCTCTGATGATAGATAAAAAAATTGTGCATCTAAAATGTCAAGAAGTTGTTACATTTACTTTTTAGCAGTATATAGACCATTTACACCGAGCAAAACCCCAGCCAAAATGAACCAAATTGACCTATCATTGAAGAAACTAGCTTTTATGTCTTATTTTATATAATTATTTACTTATTTTTGATAATCCGTAAATACCATTAAGTACAAGTATCTGTACAAGAGAGGCCCCTGAAACGGATTGTACAAAGTGCAAAATATTTCTCAATGCACTACTTATAAAACCAGATAGTTCATGAATAATTATCTATGCAACAGGCCTCTTCTGTAGAAGTTCCAAGCAAAAACCATAGACTACCTAAGCAAAATACCAGCACTAAGTTCTAGATCTCCAATAAACCTGGCTTTTCCTTCCCTCCAAAGATTATAAATGGCAGAAGCTATTAATCTCCTCCACTTCATATGGAGTGGAAGTCTATTACATCCAAAAGAATTTCTGAAATTTAAAATTATGCGATTAACTTCCTTTGTCCAATCCAAAGAGGAACAAATGTCCACCCATAATCTCTTTGCAAAAGAGCAACCGAAAAGGAGATGGTCGTGTGTCTCCTGTTTGACTTTACACATGTAGAATGAATTTTGATCCACAATTCCTCATTTGGCAAATCCATCAAGGGTTCATCTGCTTCCTCAAGGCTGTGAGCCATAAAAGAAAGCATAATGTAGGAGAATTCCTATGGAAAACAAGGTTAACGTTACAGGATCATGTATGTGAACCTGTCCAAGGGAAACGATGGTGAAATTCTCACAAGCAGTAACCTTGCTCTTGTTCACTTTGCAGGCATTTTGCTCAAACATCAAAGGATTTGAAGGAAGAAAGGTGGATCAGCAGTGAAAGAAAAAACAAGTCAGAATCTAAACACAAGTCAGAATCTTCTCTCCCCCACACCCCCCCCCCCCCCCCCCCCCCCACCCCCCCCCCCCCCCCCCCCCCCCCCCCCCCCCCCCCCCCCCCAAACACCCCAAAAAAAACAGAGAGAGAGAGAGAGAGAGAGGGGTTACTTTTCTCTGGAGATCTAGGTCTTCTCAAAGTAGCGTTAATCATCTACTATTTTCATGAGAACTAGGGTTCTCTCTAAGTATCCCTAAACACTGAAACAAAATAGATAAGCTTGGTAGAAAAGTGAACAGGAGCAAAGGTGTTGCTAGGGTTTCACACTCATTCGCCCTAAGATAGGATCACAAACTTGATCCCATAACATTTACACCAGAATGGGAAGGGAAAGCAAAAGCTTGCACCCTTTACATATTGATAAAGACTTCCCCGAAATGGTCTCCCATGTCAAAGTGTCCTTCTTGCTTGGGTCCAGCCAAAAGGAAGGAGGAAGTTCAGGTTCTACAAAATCCAAAACATTACAACCACTCCCAACTTACATCCAAAATAATTGAACATAAACAGGCTTCTTTCAGCCATCTTGAAGAGTAAACAAATCACTCGCTTAGCCATTTGAACAATGGACCCCTTGGATGCCAAGTGTTGGACCATAAAAACATGCAATTTTCATTCCCTATCCTACAAATGAGGAAATATTTGGCCTTATCTCTTGCCCTTAGCAGTTCCCTCTGTGCCCATGAGCAAGAGAAAGAACTTCTAACTTGCCAAGCGTTTGCCTTTAAGCAACTCTGATTAGCCCAAAGAGACCATAGTGAGTTATCATTTACCATATAGGTCCAAAATGTGCTTCAAGTGGGCCACTTTACTCCGGCAAAGCACATTACAAAAGCCAAGTCCACACTATTATTTCAGCTTACAAGCAGGATCCCAAGCAACTCTCAACTTCGCTTTATTTTTAGCTTCACCATTCCACAAGAACCAGCTCATCAAAGCAGTCATTTCCCCAGAATTCTCTTAGGCAACAAGAACAAAGAAGACAAATACACTTGTACTGAGAATAAAACACTTTTAATCAGTTGGACACTTCCAGCAAAAGGAAGATAGATATCTAATATTTGATGCACTTAGATGTTCTCTTGACCAAGACCATGCAAGCACTTGTAGATCTTAAGAAAGAGAGAAACGCAGAGGTATTTAATGGGTAAGGAACCTAGAGGAAAACCCATCAAGGCAGGCATATGATAGGTAAGAAACCTAGAGGAAAACCTAGAAGAAACTAAAATTTTTCACAGTGATTACTAAACTATTGCTTTTCTTTTATCTTTCTTTTTTTTTCCCCCTTTTGTTTGGAGGTGTGGCAATTCACTAAAACTTGTTCATTGCAAAGGCGTAACAACTTCAACCATAGTATTGACCCCAATCATGATAAGTAATAGCTAAACCCTCAAATGAATTACCTCTCCCCCTTAGAGGGGGGGGGGGGGAAAAGATGAAACTAAAATTGTGTGATAAACACAAATTTCAATGACAATGAAACTAATATCACACAGAAATTACGAAAATGAAACAATCCTATATGCCCTCCATCATTTCACTGATCTAACTACTTTAGATTCGTTCTAAATTCATCCGTGTGTTTGTTTCAACACAATTGTTTAGCATTTGTCATTATACACTCTCACCGATTAATCAATCAATTTCGTCTTAAAAAAATTACAGAAATTGTTTTCCGTGAAAGTTTTACACCCTCCGTTTTCCCATTACCATTTGAAATACATCACACCAACTCGTCAGAAAAGCCACACGAATTCATACATTTTTCACAAAAAAGGGACTGGAGAAAGCTGCCACGGACGACAGCAGCTTATAATATTTCATACCTGTCCCTTTTCTCCAACAATAAGCAAATCATCGGAATCCGCACTATCGGCATCATCGGAAAGCTTGAGCGGTTTATCCGGGTCACCGTCCAATATAACACAATCATCTTCGTCATCGTCATCAACAACCTTTTGTCTGGAATAGCTAGACTTAGACTTGGACTTTGAATTATTGACCTCCTTAATAATCACAACTTCATCTGAATCATCATCATCCTCTCGAAGCATCTTCTCGATCCAATCGTAATTGGGAAACCCCTCCTCATCGGAACTAATTTCAAGTACAGTAGGCTCCATAGAAATACAAAATAAATAAATTAGGGTTTTCCAAAGATTGACTTCTCGCGAGCATTGAAATAACATTAGCTCAAAGAAAGGAAAAAAAAAAAAAACCTAGGGTTTGGAAGATAAATAGGGTTTTGATGGGGAATCGCGTTATGGTAATGAATTATGGAGTCGAATCCAAAAATGGATCATTTTAGTAAAAATTAGTAAAGAGAAGCGGAAGAGTAAGAGTGTGAGAGACGGAGAAACCCAAAAAGGAAAAGCAAACGCGACTGATAGGATTTAGCCCTTAGGCCAGGCAGGAATTAAGCACCCGGTAATCATCGGGCCGCCGAACGGTTTTCTAATTATTGTTTTCATCACATTTGGAGAAAAGAAAAAAAAAAATATTTGTGTTTTTAAAAAAAATTATAAAATTATCATCGAGATCAAAATAATTCTAATTTTAAGCAATTTAACCTCGTCTTTTCAAGAGAGGAGATCATTTTAATAAAATTAGTAAAGAGAAGCGAATGAAAGAAGAGTAAGAGTGTGAGAGATGAAAAAACCATAAAGGAAAGCAAACGTGACTGATAAGTCTTAGCTCTTAGACCAGGCAGGAATTAAGCACCCCGATAATCACTTATGTCAAAGAAATCTGGTACAGCTTTATAATTTGACTTTGAAAAAAGCTGAACTGTTTTCTAATTATTGTTTTCATCACATTTGGGGAAAAGGAAAAAAAATATGTATGATTTAAAAAAAATTATAAAATTACCATCGGGCTCAAAATAATCCCGATTTTAGAAACTTGACCTCGTCTCTTGAAGAGACGAGGTTGTGCCACCCGCTAAAAACTCGCCAAACCTCCTTCTTTCCCATTCCCACTTCTTCTTCGAGCCGATTTCTCCTTAAACCCTAAGCCCCAAATTGAAAACCCTAACCCCAATTCCCAATTTGTCATCGATTGAGCGCAATTAGCTCCATCAACTTGTGTTTTTGGATTAGCTGATGTTGATGAATAAGCAATTTCTTAGAGAGGAGTGGCGTAGGCACGAAAACAAAGGACAACGACGAACGGCAACAATTTGTGGTATGAATCCATAATTTTCGAAATTTTTGTTAAATTATTGATGCTACGTTATTGAGTATTCATTGCATGTGTTGTGGGAATATTGTATGTTGTAAGATTTCGAATTTTTGCAAATTTATTTTTGAATTATCGATGTTAAATTGTCGAATATTGATATTATAAAATGTGCTCATATTTGTTGTTGTACGCAAAGTTCAATTAATTAGAAATTAGTAATTTATTAAAAAATTATATAATTTATTAGAAATTATAATTCAATTAAAGCGATACAAATTTTGTATAATTTATTAGAAATTTTTATAATTTATAATTTATTAGAAATCAGTAATTGATAACAGAAATCAACATGTAAAATTATAATTTATTAGAAATTAGTAATTTCAATTTTATATGAATTAGATTATAAAATAGTTATAGAAATCAACATTTAAAATTTTACGTGAAAGGAGAAATGAACTTTAAATAAATCCATACAAATAAAGTAGGTTAGAAATTAGTAATATTAATTTTAAGTTTAAAAATAAAGCCATATCATTTACTCCTTTTGCTGATTTTGTTAATATACCATATCAATATACTATTAGAAAATCGGGTTATATATAGTAGCATTAAGAGTTATGTTAAATAAAAAAAAGGAGTTCAACTCATAAGTGTGAAGTTGCAAATTTCATGCAATGAAGTTATTTTTTATGAGATGGCAGGGTTGGTGAGAAAATGGATAAGGCGAGGTTTGTACAGTACGCTGATGGCAACATTGTGCAAAGGGAGGATGGTTTTAGTTATGATAAGCGGCTAGTAGCTGTGGTCAGTGTTAGTAGAAACTCTACATATGAGCAAATTATGGACATCATTTGCAATAGACTCAAGGTAAATAGGTTTACACATCGGGTGGATCTATATCATAGGGTAGCTATTAGAGATAGGACGTTACGTTATGATGTTGCACAAGAGATGTTGGTGTACATGGAGGGGTTCGTGGCTGTTTATGTGCAGATATCAGAAAATGCATTGTCACAGGCACCTGCAGGGGAAATGGGCAATGATAGAGGTATTGGGAGCGATGGGTTGGTGGACTCAAACTCCACTCTAATTCAAACAATAAGCAGCACACGGGTGGAAATGTGTGCACCCACCTCGATAGGTGGTCATGATACAGATGCCATGCAAGACTCCTCGGCAAGTGAATCAAGTGACAATTATAATGATGATGGAAATCATAATATCGAAGCTTTTTCCCCAACAGTATGCTTCTCCTACAGTAGAACCAAGGAGGAATGATTGGCACCGCTTCATTGCTCCTACTGGCATTGATGCAGTAGGGAGCTCAGTAGTAGTTCCCTTTTTCAATGCCGAAGTTGGTAGTGGTTATGCTGCTGATAATGAGCAGGAAATGAGTGCCGGGAATTGGAACTTCAACGATGAATTCAAGGTTGAGATGCGATTTGAGACAAAAGATCATCTCATACGGGCAGTTAAAATGTGGCACGTAATGAACCATTACAATTTCAAGGTGATGGACTCAAACCCAAAATCATGGGCAATTAAATATACTGATACGCATAACAGAGGTTGTAAGTGGAGACTCAAAAGCAATTATAAGAAACATGGTGGTGGTTTCACATCACTAAGTATGAAGGACCCCACACTTGCTTGATGAAATCACTGGACAGGATTACTCTCAGTTGGATTCCACCAGTATATCTAGAAGCATCATATTAGAGATCCGTAATTCTCCAGATGTGAGGGCTAAGGACCTCAAATTGAATATCTTAAAACAGTTCGCGTATCATGTTCATATAAAAAGAATTCGTGAGACAAAGACAAAAGCAATTAAGCAGGTTTATGGAAGTTAGGAAGATTCATATGTGGAGCTTCCTCACTTACTTAATGCAATAACAGAGGCAAATCCAGGAACAAAGCTTGAGTGTTGAAACGTTGATTGAGATATTGCAGGACATGTGTTCTTAAGCAAGCTTTTTTGGGCATTCGTTCCTTGCATCGATGCTTTCCAGTATTGCAGGTATGTGTATTAAATGTGATTGAATTGGACTCGTTTGGACATAGCAAAATGGCACCCCATACCAGGACTTATTAGGAAAAGAAGTAGGCCTGGGAAAAACGCTTCTAAAATGAGATGGATATTCGAGAGGGCCCACGAGGTTACTCATGTGATTCATGTGGGTAGCTAAGGTATAACATTCGAAGTTGTCCAAATAAGGGGTTGGTTAGGTGGTAATACTTTGTTATCATATACTTTATTCTACTATAGTAATGAGACATGCTTTTATCTTATGTTTCATCTGCTTGTTTAATCTACCTATGCCTCTATTGACAATAGCCATTTCTTTCTCCTATACAGATGGATCCAGGATTGACATATAGCTCATTACTTACAGAGCAGCCCGTTTGTAGGTCGAGACTAGCTTGGGAGGGGTAAGTAAGTTTATTTTTGCAATCCATAATTTATAAAAGTAATTTATGTTTCTTATAGCTTTGTCGACTTCTCTGTAGAAGCATGTGGTTTTGCATTGTCGTCGTAAAGAGGTGAAGTTAAGGCAACAGCATAGCGTCCCTGCATAGGTAGACGATCGCTTAGTGCCATTCTTATCACATGCGGGTTTAATTAAGGCGGCCCATATGTCATTCATTCAGCTGGATCGGCACCTCATCACGGCCTTTGTTGAGAGATGGCAGCTGGAGACCCATACCTTCCATATGACCACTGGAGAGTGGTCAGTTACATTGGAGGATGTTGCTGTTCTTATTAACCTACCTATAGATGGCGACGTTGTTATAAGCACGACCCAGATGGATTGGCCTGCATTATGTGAGGAGCTGTTAGGAATCCGACTTGTCCCTAAGACGGATATGGATGGTAGTCATCTGAAGATGCCGTAGGTAGACAACCACTTCAGAGTGCTACCAAAGTTTGCAGATGATGTCTTGATCAGACGCTACTTTAGGGCATATATCTTGTTACTGCTGGGTAGATTCATATTTGTGGACAAGTCATCAAATTACGTCCACCTGATGTATCTGCAGTTGCTCCAGGACTTGGAAAGGGCGAAGCAGTATGCGTGGGGAGCAACCTATTTGGCATGGCTGTATAGGCAGCTATGCTTGGCTTCCCACGTGGACACAGGGGATATTGTAGGATCCTTGGTTGTCTTGCAGATATGGGCATGGAAGCACTTCCCCCACATTGCCCCGATTCGTCAATAGGTTACAGCAGTTACAGCAAGGCGCCCACTAATTAGCCATTGGGGTGTGACTTTTGATGTCACCAATGTATCACCTACTTGCTGATTGAGTATCAGGCATTATTCGATCAACATACCGAGCACCAGGTATGATTTTCTTTGCCTTCTTTCATTCAAATTGATTACCAATGTGTTGTTCCCTTCAAATTGCAACGTTTTAATATTTTTGTTAATTGGTTGTGTACTTTTTCCCCTTCAACAGGTAGTGTGGGACCTTTACAGTCCCATTCTGGACTCCCTTCCTCCAAACTGCCAAGCGGGCAGCAACATTTGCCTGCACGAGTCTCGCTGGTGTGCTTCCATATAGTTGAGCATCACTACCCAGACATAGTGCTTCGACAATTTGGTGGATTCTAGGGGATCCCACACCCATCTGATGACATGAGAGCCCTGCACGAGATTAACATGCAGGGGCGTTCCAAGTGGAACTGGCAGGCGGAGCATGTTAAGTGGATAACTGAGTGGGATGGTCAGCATGATCATATTGTCAATATGCCAGATATGCCTACCGATACATATGATGGTTACTTCCAGTAGTACCACGCTATCACCCGACGCTGGATCAATCGTACGGGGCTATCATACGCTATATAGTTAGGTCATTGACTCGATAACCTGTGTTACAAAATGTATTTTGTTTTCATGACTCACTGCTCTACATTTTTTCTGTTGCTTACAGGCATATTCATTTATAGAGTCTCAAACATGCATCTAGAGATTACTTCTCCCACTGCACGAGATGTCTATCGTGTAGTTGAAGAGTTCATGGGGCTCAATTTAAACGATCCACCACCACCACCACCAGGACCAACATTTGATGACCCAAAGACATGGATTGTTCAGAGACGACGTCCACATAGAGAGAAGTGTGAGTGGGGACGGCGTCAGGAGCGAAGCCATGGCCGAGGTATACGGATCATAAACGAGCTTAAGCTATCCTAAGTACCGTCATTTGATCAGCCTGGATCTTCCCAATTCCTTCATCATGAGGCTGGCCCATCGTCATCATCACATACACATCTGTTACCCCATGCTAGACCCGTCATATAGTGAGTTTCATACCCTTCTAGCTCCACGGAAGAGACGACCATCGTCATCACATGATATGGGGGAGGGACTCACACAGGTGGACCCAGACCCAGTCCCATTTCATCCATACAGTGGTGCTGGTGGTGATGAGGATGGCACAGTTACACAGATTGATCCATCCACACAACATCCTCATCAGCATACACCATTTGCCTGTACCTTTTGAGACGGGGACGAGGGAGGCAGGGTAGAGACCACTAGTAGTAGATAGGAGATTTTCTCATTTTTTTTATTGTTGGATATAGATTCTTAGTTTTTTACGATTATTGTATTCATTTTCTCTTGTACATTTGATGAAAACAAACAATCGATCGTCGATTTCGTATTTTGTTTTCTCTGAGTTTTATCTTATGTTTGTGATGAAAAGTTGGACAATACATTTGTGGTTAAATGTTTAAGATGGGAACTACGCTTAGTTGGATTGAGTTTCGGAATAGTACTGAAGTTTGGAAGTTATTTAGCCTTGGGGGAGGATGGCTAATTGCTTATATAGCTGTATTTATCTGATTTTTACAGGTTTTGTTATAAATGTAAAAATGAATCTGTTTTTCAGGAACAAAAGGGAATGAAAAAATTTGGCCTAACCTTGTCTCTTGAAAAGATGAAGTCATATGAGGCCTGATCTCGTCTCTTGAGGAGATGACGTCATATGAGGCTTGACCTCGTCTCTTCAAGAGACGAAGTGTTTATGAAGGTAACTCGTCTCTTAAAGAGAGGAGGTCAGGCAAGAGATGAGGTCAAGTTACCTAAAATTGGGATTATTTTGATCCCGATGGTAATTTTGTAATTTTGTTTTAAAAAAAATAAATATTTTTTTTCCCTTTCCCTCACATTTGCTGTGATTGAATTAATAATATTATGTTGTTCATTAAAAAGATTAAATTAAAAAAAAAAAAAGCTGTGTTTTGAGTTTTGGCTTTTGTAGGAAAATTAGGTCTTTTTTGAAAATAATTAAGGTAATATGGTAGAGTTGAATGATATTCCGAATATAAAAGCATATGCGCCTTTCACCAAAATTTTCAAAACAAAGATGGCGCATCTGATATTGTTTCATAATTGCACCCTCTTTGTTTCATCCTTCATTCTAAAATTTCTTACAATATATCACTTACACAGCTCTATTTCTTTTATGTATCAAGTGAAGACAAAATGCCAGTAACAAATGTCTACCTATTCAATAATTACTCAATCAAAGAAAAGTCAACTTCAATGAAAAAAAACAATAATATGAAGTACAAGAAGTTTGAAATTGTTCTAACAAGCATAATGCTAACAATACAACACTTTTTTTTTCTAATATACTTTGTAATTATAAATATCTAGTCTTGTAAATTTCTACATAGGCATGTCCTACGATTATGACCCTCTTACCTACACAAACTACAATTGAGCGTATATGGTCGGCCACGGATATACATTTCCATCTTATATCGCTTTTTCCTTAGCTTACCCTTTTCACGTGCAGCATTTTGATCAAATACTAAAATTAGGAAGTTTGCAGGAGCAAGTCAATCATGTTCATCACCAAGAGGAAGGAAATGAGCATTATAAACCTGCAACTGATTAGGCCATATATACCAATGCCCAACGAATGAGTTACTGTCTACCCTTACATAAGCACTGGCAGCTATAACATGTGAGCAAGGGATTCAATATATTTTCCATTTGTTGCAGTCAAATGCATGATTGACAATGTCAACATTTTGTGTCTGTCCATCTCCTTCTAAACCATACGCAACACACTGGGTTCCTGTGTAGATTTTAAAGAGCCATGTGATGCGATGGAAGGTTGTTACTTGATGCCCACTAACCCCACCACTCCATTTGTTTAGCATTTTCACTGCATATGTAGTGAATATTTCTTTCTTTTGAATTCCCGCCATAGCTTGAGCATGATTGCTCTCTCAATTCATAACACAGTTGTAGAAATTTTTTTCGCAAGTACAGCTACAGCTAAGCCTCTAGCACCAACCATCATAGAATTATACGCTTCAATAATATTACTTGTCATGTACTTGAAGCGATGGAAACCATCGTATATGAGTGTCCATTGCTCCTTTTATAAATACAATGAGCCATTCGGTTCTGTCCGGCTGAACCACTTAACTACATCTCCGTTCATATTCACTAGCAATTGCATGAAATTCTCAAACTTGCGAAGCTTATCCTGAAATGCAGCATAAGTCACTATGTTCCTCATTCAATGATTCTTGTACACCTTATTGAAATTACTCATAACATGATGAATGCAAAAGCGATGGACTACGAAAGGTAGAAGCTAAACATTCGATGCTTCCTTATATGCTTGAATAATTCCTTTTCCCCAGTCAGATATTAAGCACATCGTCTCTTCTACTCGGTGACCAATAACACAATGTAGAAGCCAACCATTCGATGCTTCCTTATGCTTGAATAATTCCTTTTCCCCAGTCAGATATTAGGCACACCGTCTCTTCTACTCGGTGACTAATAACACAACGCTTCAATTTCCTCAAAAACTAGCTTGAAGCCTCCTTTGATTCTTTTTGTGCCAAGCAAAATCCTAATGGGACAATTTGGTTACCTCCATCAATGCCACAAGCTCAGAGTAGAACACCTTTATATTTCCCATAAAGGAATGTCCCGTCCACACCAACAATAGGTCCACATTGCTTGAAGGTTTCCACACATGGACGAATGTCTAGAAAACCCATTTTAGGATTGACTCTCCAAGGACAGGTGAACCTATCCAACCCACTCAACATGGGTTCCTAGGTTTGTTACTTTCATTACAATGAATAATTTTGGAAGATTATTGTATGATTTCTCCCAATCACCATAAACCTATGCTATCACCTTTCGCTTAACCTCCTATACTCTTCTACGTGATACTTTGAACCTGTAAACCTTCTCTGCATGGGACTCTCGTGTCTTAATCTTCACATTCGGCTCATTCTTTACAAATTTTAAAAACTCTCTTGCAAGACATTTGAATCTATCTGTGAGTGGTCATGACTTACCATAGCATTGACACAGGAATGAGGCCCTTCCAACTGAATGATGACAAATAGACCATCTATCTTTTTCTTACAAGCATGAAGCCTCAAAGAACAACCGTCTTCTGGCTTCATGCAATAAGCTAACCATAGGTCCTTGGCCGATTCATGCATTCGAATATTGCAATGGTTTTTTACATGACATGATTTCACATGGTGAATTAGGTCGGCCTTTGTGTTGAACATCTTGCCTTTCTCTAAATCATCAATTCTTTGAATGTTAATATACATAATTTTGAGGTTTTCCTCAAATGTGATGTATTCACCATCGCCACCAACATTGAAATATGGAATTTCATTCCTAACTGCAGACATTTCTGATGAACCAATATCACTCTGTGTTTCCGTAGATGAACATGGTTGTTGTGCTGGCAATTTTTCAATTGATTGATGATCCCCTTCAGCTATATCATCATCCTTACTATTGTTCTGCTCATCTTCAATGGGATCCCTATCCTGATCGACATAATAAGTACCATTTCATCAGCAAACCTAGGATTGAGTGCAGACATGACCTCTTCTTGTATTCTATTTTCCAGCCATGATAATGTCTCATACACCTGCATTAGGGGGTATTCCTCTACTGATATTGGGAAGTAAGACATTGGTGGAGGAGCATATTCAGTTGGACTTGGATGATCCGAGTTGACATGCCCAACAAGTGAATCATCATGAGCTTGGATGCCCACATCAACCCTAACTCATGCATTCATTGGTTAATGCAGTTGCGATTCCAAATAAGCTTGTGATGCCAGATTCTCATCTAGAGCACTTGGTTGGCTAGATTTTTGCATAAACAGCTCATGTATCAAGCCAACACTTAACTCCTTCATCTAAGCTAGTGGATCCTTTACACTCTCATCATCAACGATTGGTACAAGCACATAAGCAGATCCACTTGGCATATAATAAAGATGCCTATGTATTATTTGAATGCCTTCGGTACATGATCCATGCCAATACTTCCACATATTTTCCTAACGAACAGTTCAAAACTAATATCCATTCTCATCCAAACTTTTTCTTAATGGAGGCCTATCATACTCCGGCCCATGCGAACCATTCACAATGTTATCATGTGGCACACAACATCTATCATTGCAATCTTGATGATTCAACAATTGCCATTAGGTGAGAGTAAGAACTACAACAGCATGCATGCATTGAACTGAAGCATAAAATCTCGCTAGTCTTATTCGAATGAAAACCCTAGGGTTTCAACCTATTAAGTCTCCTAGTTTGGTTTTGATGATAACAAAACATGTGTTTACTAACAAAGTTGTTAAGTGTACAACTTTCAAGTGTAAAATATATGAGAACACTAATTTGATCAATTAAGGTTGATAAGAAGCTTTATAGAAGAAGTTCGTAGACCTGCTGCTTGTCAAGAAGATAATAACACTCATAAGGTAACTCAGAGAGCAAACCTGCTATACGAAAAAAAATCTATAGAATCATGAGCAAAATGTTGCAGAATGAATTTTCTAAGGATTCTTTATGGATTTGAAGACCCAGCTCCAAAGTTAAATGTATTTGGGTAATACATTTAAATATGTTTTTAAATATCTAGGGGATTCAAGTTTACAATGGATTAAAGATTTATTCTTAAAGATTGTTTATGACAATAAGTTCAATTATTTTTTAGAAATTCAATTCCGTTCCAGATCTGTCAAGAATGCTCAATCTGTTGAAGATTTATTTTATTGAAGATTCAAAACCGTGTTTAAAGAGCAGATGAAGTTCAAACTTGAAGAGGATCTTGATAACAAGATACAGTCCTATTTCTATGGGATATTAATGTGATTCAAAATTAAAAGAGTATCGGATGCTGTTTTACTTCAAGATTTGATCCACAACGTTTCAAATCTTACCTCAAGACTCATTCACAGCAACAAAGGAATCAACATCCAGTTTTGCAAATACACAAGAATTCTTATCCCTGTCAAGCACATAAAATCAGGAACAAAGATCATCACTCAAGCTTATCTAATTTTATCCATTGGAGGATCTTATCAAAAGACATCATCAAAAATAAGGAAGCAAAATATCAAGGAATTAGATCAATTTTCAAATCATCTTTATCTAGTAGTTGAAGACTTCAAGATAAATATATCATTAGAGATTCAAAAAGAAGTATAGAAAAAAACTTGGGTGAAAGAAAGCTCCATTTATTGCGAACTCTTTAGCTTACTTTTGTTCATATACTGTTACTTAAAAAATTTCTTTACCTGCACGAAATTTGAGAGGATACTTTAATTATTCATTCCTCGTTTGATTTTTATTACTTTATGTGAGATAGATTACAAGTAGACTCCGAGTTCAGAGATAGCTAGTGTTAACACGAAGTCTGACCGAGTGAATTGAAATATTACTTCGCAATCGTTTTTTATTGGATATAATAGAACATACTAATGTGGAATACTAGGTCTCCGGCTTGGAGCTAGAAGAGAGGATTGACTCTTAAGGAAGAACCTCTATAAATTATTATGCAAACTTCTCTTACCCTTCTCTTTAATTTTTGTGCCCATTTAACTATTTATTGTGATTACAAAAGCAAACTCAAATCCATACTTCATTATAACTAATTGGGATTGTGATTAAAATTTTAACAAAGGCAAAATTAAAGCTTTTGTTTTAAGAAACCAATTCACCACTCCCCTCCTTCCCTCCAACCCCACCCCCCCACACCCTCCCCCCCCCCCCCCCCCCCCCCCCCCCCCCCCCCCCCCCCCCCCCCCCCCCCCCCCCCCGCGTCTTGGTTACTTTTCGGGACCACTACAACTATGATTCTGAGCTGAATGACACAAATGCAAAGTGAAATATGAGAAATATGTAAAGGAAAAGAGATGTTTACCTTCGTAATTGAAGATCTACCACTTAGAAGTGAAAAGGAGTGATAATGTTGCATCTTTCGATTGGTTTTTGGGAGAGAAATATGTTCTTGTATTTGTGGTGGGCTAAATTCGGCCAAAAATGATGTGGAATATATAGCGGTGAGGAAGGCGCATATGGTACATGCGTCTTCTTTGTTTGGTAAAGATAATGCATGTAATGCCCTAAACTATTAGCATTACAACCCGCCACGTGTTCTCTCTTGAATAGAACATGCTAGGCTCTAAATCCACAAATATTCAATAATCACCTGTAAACACACATATGGTATCACAATGGATGTAAAACCTATATAACCTAGAAACATATACTTCATAAAACACCTTATTCATACATACATCCAAGTTAGCATAACTGCAGGCTAACACATCAACTTAAAACTAAACATATTACTTATATAAAAATCCTTCACATACAACTTAAACCTTCATACAACATTAAATCCAGATACTTTACAGGACATGGAAACATGAACATAAACTCTAAGTCTTCAATAAGTCTAAGCACATCTTCTCTTTCTATTCTCATAATCAGCAAATATAATCCTCAGCTGGGTAGTCAGGTCTACTAACACCATTCCCATGATCAAAGAACAGATCATATCCTGAAACATCAAAAACTACATCTTCATCACCTGTACCTGAAATTTTAAAAGAGTGAGCCGCGAAGCCCAGTACGATAACTCCAATACATAACAAACAAATGCATAAGCATAATCAACAGGTAAATATTAAATGCAACTTATCTAATGTAGGCAGTCAGTTTATTGTCTTTTTATAGCTAGCAAATCAACAGTCTAGGACATGTACATTAGCCCCGAACTCGTAGTTACTCAGACCACTATTAAAAACCAACAAACTCTGTGAAAATAAGGTAATAATATACATATAAGGATGAGTGGATACTCCCCAAACATCTTGAATCCGAAAACACCTAAATCTACTAGAATCATATCAAATCACGAGTCCACTAGGGATAACCTCACACTAAGATCATCAGGGTGCCACACCGGTATCATTGTCTACCAGGTCTAAACTGATCATAGCCAATCACAACCCAACAGACAATTACTAAGCCGAATAGAATTATGTTTATTATGTGTCTTTCCTATAGCCAACACGTAAAACTAATCTTACAAGCAAATACAACAAACATAGATTGGTCATACCTTTTCAATTTCAAGAATACTAATCCCAATTCACCAAACCCAATGTCGACAACAACACTAACACGAATCTCTACAACTCCTCGATCAATATCAACAATCAAATACCAAAATCTCAAATTATCCAGTTAACAACATATATACATAAACAGATGTATAAAACACGGTAAAAGGAACAAACCCTAATATATCATAATCTCCTAAAACTCTAACTTGATAAGGAAACTCTAAAAATTCTCACCATCTTCTACGATCACAACCCACAACAAGTCCACAATACCGATAATTCACTAAAACCCTAATATTACATGACAACAAGAACATATAAGGATCATCTAACCATACATTGTTTAAATCCATTAATGAAAAGATGAAACTTACTGATTTGGCTCACCCAAACCCGACTCGTATCCACTAATTCAAATTCCAAATAAAGCTAGGGAATTTCTCCTACAAATCCTTCAAGAATCAACAAAACCCTAAGAGAAATCATGCTTAGATCTATAGAAAACACATTGTAGATGGTTAGAGCACTTACCAGAATCAATCCTAAGCCTCACAAGACCCCAAGCACAAAGAACAGACCCCAAACGCTCTAGAGGAAAGAAGAAAGAACAAGGAAATAAATCTGTTGAAAACTATCAAACTGCTCGCATATTTATAGAATTTTACTCTTACACTGACAAAACTGATACATACGCCGGCAGCATTCGTTTTAAATTTGTCGGCGTACACTCAACACCAACAAAACATGCATACATGCTGGCGGCATTCATCAGGGAAAAGCAAATCAAAATTTTACTCTAACACACCTACACAGGCAAAATTGATACCTACGTCGACGGCATTCAACTCTGGCGTTAACGAAAACGCCACTGATCACTTCTATGCCGTCCTTCACGCTGGCGGCATTCCCCTTTCAGCTGGCGGTGCTGAATTTGCAGAAAATTTGCAAACTTTCAAAACTTAAACAAATTCATTCCAAATTCAACTTAAACAAAATATCTTATTTTGTGACTTTGATATAAGCTTATATACATCTCAGGAATCATTCATCCTTCATTAAATCTTATCTTCTGTATGTTACATTTCTCTCCTCCTAAAAATAACTTTCGTCCTCGAAAGTTTACTTGGATCAAAGAAACAACTCTTGATATCCGATCCTCATGTCTCCCTCCAACTCCCGGGTAGCTTCACATTTAGTCTGATTTGTCCACTGGACCCTTACATACTTTATCACTTTGTTTCTCAAAATCTTCTCTTTGGTATCCATAATCCTCACTAGCTTTTCAACTGTTGTAAGATTCAACTATACTTCAAGCAACTCAATAGCTACTATTTCTTATGGATCTCTGACATATTTTCTAAGCATCGATACGTGGAATACATTACGAACTCCTTCCAAATCAGGCGGTAAACCCAAGCTGTAAGCCATGTTGCCTATCCTCTCTAGGATCTCATATGGTCCCACATATCGAGGATTTAACTTCCCTCTCAATCCAAATCTGAATACTCCTTTTGTTGGTGAAATCTTTAACAAATCGTGCTCGCCTACTTGATATTCCAAGGGTCTTCTTCATTTATCTGCATAACTCTTTTGTCGACTCTAAGTAGCTTGCAATCTTTATATGATCAAGTTGACTTTATCAATTGCATCCTGTACTAACTCTAGTCCTAACAATTGTCTTTCACCCACTTCATCCCAATGAATATGTGATTTACATTTTCTGCCATAAAGCGCTTCATAAAGAGGCATGCCAATCGGTGCTTGATAACTGTTGTTATAAGCGAATTCTACTAATGGCAAATGCTCAGCCCAACTTCCTTTATAATCCAAGATACATGTTCTTAACATATCTTCCAAATTCTGTATAGTCTTCTCTTATTGTCCATCAATCTAAGGAGGGTAAGTAGTACTGAACTCAACCTTGGTTCCTAAAGCTTGATGTAAACTCTTCCAGAATCTTCTAACAAATCTAGTATCTCTATCTGACACTATGGTTACCGGTATTTCATGCAATCTCACAATCTCTTTGATGTACAATTGTGCCAAACGCTCCAACTTATACCCAGTTCTGATAGGTATAAAATGAGCTACCTTTGTAAGGCAATCTACAATGACCCAAATTGAATTAAACTTCTCTTTTGTCTTAGGTAAAGCTGAAACAAAATCCATAGAGATATGTTCTCACTTTCACTATGGTATAGGCAAAGGTTTCAACTAATCTACCGATTTTCTGTGTTCAATATTTACCATATGACATGTATGGCACTTGGATACATATTACGCTATCTCCTTTTTCATATTATTCCACCAGTACAAATTTTTCAATTCCTGATACATCTTGTTTCCTCTAGGATGAATGAAATAACTAGAGTAGTGTACCTTCTTCAATAATGCCTTTTTAAGGTCTTCGTGATCAATTATACACAATCTCCCTTTATATCTCAGAATACCTTCGTCATTTACATAAAACTCTAGTGCTCGACCCAAATCCATTCTTCTCTTTATATTCAGGATACTATGATCATTTGCCTGAGCTGCCTTGATTTTAGCCATAAGAGTAGGTTGAATTCTCATGTTAGCCAATCTTTCACCTACCTGTCTTGTAACTATTTCCAACTCAAACTTCCTCATCTCATCAAGCAAATGACGTTCTGTTGTGATCAAATATGCTAGATTCTCTACTCTCTTTCTGCTCAAAGCATCAGCTACTACATTTGCTTTTCTTGGGTGATATTGAATATCAATATCATAGTCCTTTATTAGCTCCAATCACCTTCGCTGTCTTATGTTCAACTTTTTTTAGTTAAAGATATACTTTAAACTTTTATGGTCCGTGTATACTTTACATCTTTCCCCATATAAGTAGTGTCTCCATAGCTTCAACGCATGCACCACTGCTGCTAGTTTCAGGTCATGAGTAGATAATTTCTCTCATAAGGTTTCAATTGTCTGGAAGCGTATGCTATTACCCTGCCCCCTTGCATCATCACACATCCTAAACCTTGTATAGAGACGTCACTATAAACAACATACTCCTCACCACTCATAGGTAAGACTAGCACTGGAGCAGACATTAACTTGTTCTTCAACAGCTGGAAACTGCTTTCACAAGCTTCACTCCACTCACACTTTACTCCCTTCTGTGTTAACTAGGTTAAGGGACTGACAATTTTGGAAAAGTCTTCCACAAATCTTCTACGGTACCCTGTCATTCCTAGAAAACTTCTGATCTTAGACACTGTCTTGGGTCTTGGCCATTCAACAACTGCTTTGACTTTCTCGGGATCAACTAATATTTCACTATCATTTACAACATGTCCTAAGAAGGACACCTGTTTGAACTAGAATTCACCCTTTGAAAACTTTGCATACAGCTTCTCTTCCTTCAATCTAGTGAGAACTAGTCTCAGATGTTCCTCATGCTCCTATTTATTCCTTGAATATACTAGTACATCATCAATGAAAACTACAATAAACATATCAAGATATTTCCTGAAAACCCTATTCATCAAATCCATAAACACTGCTGGTGCATTTGTGAGTCCAAAAGGCATGACAACAAATTCATAGTCCATACCTTATCTTAAAAGTTGTCTTATTATCTTCTGTTTTCACTATTAGTTGATGATACGCAGATCTCAAATCTATCTTTGAAAATACAAAAGCTCCTGCCAACTGATCAAACAAATCATCTATTCGTGGCAAAGGATACTTATTCTTGACTGTCACCTGATTCAACTCTCTATAGTTAATACACAATCTCATGCTTCCATCCTTCTTCTTAACAGACAAAACTGGAACTCCCTAGGGTGATACACTAGGTCTAATGAACTTCTTCTTCGATAGATCATCCAACTATACTTTAAGCTCTGCCAGTTCTGTAAGAGCCATTCTATAAGGAGTCTTTGATATCTATGTAGTACTGGGTACCAAATCAATACCAAACTCCACTTCTCTTACTGGCGGTAATCCAGGCAAATCCTCTAGAAAAACTTCTGGATACTCACATATAATCGATATATTAGACAACACTATCTCCTGCTTATCTTCCTTCACCATAGAAGCCAAAATTGATCTATCCTACAGTTCATAGATAGGTACAATTGGAGGTCTTTGTACTACCAACTTATAAGCAAACTGGTCTTCTCCAGGCAAACTAAACTCCAACACAAGATTGTGGCAATCTATCACCACATGATACTTCGCCAGCCAATCGACACCTAAAATCACATCGAAGTCCAACATATCCAGCACTACCAAATCTGTGGGTAAATGCCTACCTTCTATCTTAATATCTACATTTCTACAAATCCTATTCAACATAGACCTACTTGCTAAAGGCATACTAACAGACATACAATCATGCATATACTCAACAGATATACCACAAATAGCCACAAACGATTCAGAAACACAAGAAAAACTGGCACCAATATCAAAAAATACATATGCACTATGTAAGAGTATAGGAAACATACCCGCGATAGTGTCTACATTAGATGTCTCACTACCAAGAAAGTGTATACCGTTGCTGGTGCTCGCTATCCCTGACCCGAATAAACTCTGCCATACTGCCCTCCTTTACAATCCACAACTTGGTATCTTCTTTGTCCACACTTAAAGTAGAAAACCTGTGGAAGAACTTTATCTGGACAAACATTGCTCTTATGCCCCAGCTTCCCACATGAGAAACAAGTATTTTCCACCCACTTGCAATCCTTCCAATCATGTGGTCCTAGGCATCTGGCACATCTCTTATCAATGCTCGCTACTGCTAACCTTAAAGGTTGTATAAAAGGTCTCTTGCCTTTATCCTGAGTCACCAAACTGGATGTTGGTCTCTTGCCCAAGAACATCTGTCCTCTCTAAGACTCACGGCTCTTGATCTTGTTCAAACCTTGTTCCACTGTCTTGGCCTTATTCATAACTGCTGAATAATTTCCCAGATCCATCAAATTAACCTAATACTAGATCTCAGGTTCTAGACCAATAATGAACCTGCTAACCTTGGCCTCTTCACTCTCTTTCAAGGCATCAGGTAGAAACCTCATTAATCTGTGCAGTTCCGCCTCATATTCCTCCACCAACAACTTTCCTTGTTGTAGAGTATAATACTCCTGAAGCATTCTCTGCTTAACACTGTCTAGAAAGAATTCATTGTAGAAGGCATGCTAAAACATCTGCCATGTGACCAAACCAGGCATGTGGCTTCTGGTGCTCAACCACCACTTATTGGCTCTCCTAGTCAGTAAGTAGGAAGCATACTCGACTTTCTTCATATTTGGAATATCCAGAGCAGCAAAAGTTTTCTCAACTTCCTCCATCCACAACTATGCATCAAGAGGCTTACCTGGTACTGGCTTAAACTTGTACACCAGGTCAACAAATTTGTTCAAACTCAAGACATCTGCATGTCTAGCTCCATTACCTCCATTCTCATTTAAGACATCTGCATGTCTAGCTCCGTTACCTCCATTCATATTTAGCCTCTAAGTCTCCTATCTCCAAGCTTCAGCATTCGCTTGGACTATCCGTGTGTCCCTCCTTATATCCAGCAGCTGTTGACCAACCACTCCCAACAAAGCATTCACAGCTTGCATAAGTTGTGCAGCATCAACTAGAACCTGCTATCCTATAGGTGGAAGTGGTGGTAAATCCTCATTCTGAGCCTGCTGCTCATTCTACCGTTGCCCCACATTCTCATTTTCCTCATGAATCCTTCTCCTTGGAGGCATTCTAAAACAAAAAAATACCATAAGATTAGATAAGGGTATCTAACTTAAAGATCAAAACTTAAAATCTAAAAGACAACAACAACTTAACTAAGCAACAAACCTATAATTCTACCTCACTCATCATTCTCACCGTCCTAAGGAGTCAAAACTTAAATCTATAAGATTCAAAACCTATTTCTCCAATACCAATTAAGTTGTAACGCTCTAACCTATTGGCATTACAATTTGCCATGTGTTCTCTCTTGAATAGAACACGCTAAGCCTTTAAATCTACAAATATTCAATAATCACATGTAAACATACATATGGTATCACAATGGATGCAAAACCTATATAACCTAGAAACATATACTTCATAAAACACCTTATTCATACATACATCCAAGTTAGCATAACTACAAGCCAACACATCAACTTAAAACTAAACACACTACTTATATAAAAATCCTCCACATACAACTTAAACCTTCATACAACATTAAATCCAGATACTTTACAAGACATGGAAACATGAACATAAACTCTAAGTCTTCAATAAGTCTAAGCACATCTTCTCTTCTATTCTCATAATCAGCAAATATAATCCTCAGGGGTAGTCAGGTCACTAACACCATCCCATGATCAAAGAACAGATCATATCCTGAAACATCAAAAACTACATCTTCATCACTTGTACCTGAAATTTTAAAAGAGTGAGCCGCGAAGCCCAGTACGATAACTCCAATACATAACAAACAAATGCATAAGCATAATCAACAGGTAAATATTAAATGCAACTTATCTAATGCAGGCAGTCAATTTATTGTCTTTTTATAGCCACAAATCAACACAGTCTAGGATTATGTACATTTGTCCCGAACTCGGAATTTACTCGAACCCCTATTAAAAACAACAAACTCTGTGAAAATAAGGTAATAATATACATATATGGATGAGTGGGTACTCTCCAAACATCCTGAGTCTGAAACACCTAAATCCACCATAATTATATCAAAGCACGAGTCCACTAGGGATAACCTCACACTAAGATCATCAGGGTGCTATACCGATATCACTGTCTACCAGGTTTAAACTGATCATAGCCAATCACAACCCAGCAGACAATTACTAAGCCGAATAGAATTATGTTCATTATTATTCTGTTCCTACAGCCAACATGCAAAACTAATCTTACAAGTAAATACAACAAACATAGATTGGTCATACCTTTTCAATTTCAAGAATACTAATCCCAATTTACCAAACCCAATATTGACAACAACAACAACACTAACATGAATCTCTACAACTCCTCGATCAACACCGACAATCAAATACCAAAACCTCCAATTATCATGTTAACAGCATATATACATAAACAGATGTATAAAACACGGTAAAAGGAACAAACCCTAATATATCATAATCTCCTAAAACTCTAACCTGATGAGGAAACTCCAAAAATTCACACTATCTTCTCCGATCACAACCCACAACAAGTCTACAATACCGATAATTCACAAAACCCTAATATTATATGACAACAAGAACATATAAGGATCATCTAACCATACATTCTTTAAATCCATCAACGAAAAAACGAAACTTGGATTTGGCTTACCCAAACCCGACTCGCATCCACAAATTCGAATTCCAACCAAAGCTAGGATTTTTCTCCTACAAATCCTTCAAGAATCAACAAAACCGTAAGAGAAATCATGCTTAGATCCATAGAAAACACGTTGCAGATGGTTAGAAAACTTACTAGAATCAATCCTAAGCCTCACAAGACCTTAAGCATGAAGAAAAGATCCCAAATGCTCTGGAGCAAAGAAGAAAGAACAAGGAAATAAGTCTGTCGAAAACTATCAAACTACTCGCGTATTTATAGAATTTTACTCTTATGCTAACAAAACTGATACAAACACCGGCAGCGTTTGTTTTAAATTTGTCAATGTACACTTAACATCGGCAAAACACGTATACACGCTAGTGGCATTCATCGGGGAAAAGCAAATCAAATTTTTACTCCAACACACCTACACCAGCAAAACCGATACCTACGTCGGGGGCGTTCAACTCTGGCATTAACGAAAACGCCACTAATCACTTCTACGCTGTCCTCCACGCTGGCGACATTCCCTTCCAGTTGGCGGCATTGAATCTGCAGAAAATTTGCAGACTTTCAAAACTTAAACAAGTTCATTCCAAATTCGACTTAAACAAAATATATTGTTTTATGGCTTTGATATAAGCTTATATACATCTCATGAATCATTTATCCTTCATTAAATCTTATCTTCTATGTGTTACAACGCATGTGCCACATGCGCCCTACTGCACATATATATATGCGAAATTAATTTTGGTCGAATTCAGTTCCTTAAGACGCATCACAAACACAAACCCAGATCTGTCTCCTAAATACACTTTAAAGGCACGACATCACCAACTCATTCACTTTTCGGCGATAGATCTATCATTGTTAAGGAAAACAACTCTTTCTCTTTTGTTGATTCCCTTATTTCACTCCATATAGGTGTTGTTATGGTGAAAATCAAATTTTAAAAACCTAGAATTCCCATTTGAAATGTATTACTAATTTTTAGGTGACTCTTATCGATTTATCTCCCTTGTTAGTGTTAGATATCGGTAACTGTATATGTGTGCTGCGATGCATGTGAAGGATGGATGGTTGAAGTTGATATTCAGTTTATGCATATCAAGTGTTCAGCGAAGTGTCAATGTTAAGTAGTTGAAGTTCTTCTCATTTTCGTTGTGCAGGGCATATTGAGCCTGAACCATTAAACGACTTTATGCTATCATAGTAGGATATACATAGGCCCAAGGACATTTGGACTGCACAAGTGCATCTCCTATCTCATACATTGTTTGGAGCTTCAAATGGACAATAAATAATTACATGCCTTTCTTTCTTTGCAGGATGGAGGAGATTGGGGGAGTATGCCACCAAGCAATGATGGTGCGACATTGTGAATTATAGCTATGTCGCGATGATGGGGGGAATCAAGTAGATCCACGCATGATTCCATATCTCTAGATGGTCGGTTTCTATTTGGTTAATTAGTTTCCATATATCAAACTCGATTAGCATCTCATTATCGCCTTGATTAAGTACTGGAGACTTGAGACCCATACTTTCTACATGCCATCTGGAGAGGTCATTATCACTCTGCAGGACATGGAGGTACAATTAAGACTGTGGGTTGATGGGCAACCTATCATGGGTAGCACCAATCATAACTGGTTTAGTTTGTATTTCAATCTATTTAGATGGGCACCAAGATAGTGGTGGAAGAAGAGGTCACATAAACATGAACCAGCTATCAGACAATTTCCATGAGCTCCCGCTTGATGTGGTTGAGGTAAAAATCATGAGTTACACTTGAGCTTATATATTGCTAATGATAGGAGGGTTCCTCTTCGCAAAAAAGTTAAAGAACCTAGTTTATGCGATGTTTCTACCCTTATTGGCAAATCTGCACACTGCAGGAGAGTATAGTTGGGGTTCAGGTATCTTTGCATGGATGTACCGGCAGCTTTGCTAGGGTAATAAGAAATGGGCCAAAGATATACGTAGGTCAGCCATTCTTCTTCAAATTTGGGCATGAGACAAGCTCCCATACATTGTACCGCTTCCGAGGTTTGGGATATATGTGCTTGCTGATCTTCCTTTGGCGGCTAGATGGAGACTCCACTGCGATAGGACATGTCATCCCACCCATGTCGTGTCATCCTACTATGATGCACTTAATAGGCAAGCAACAGATGAGTTAATGATATTTTCTTTACTTGTTGTTCATTCAATAAAAACCAGCTGCAATAAAGGATGATGTTTTCTTTGTTGTGATTATAGATAGAGTGTGAGCCATATCCTGATGGCTTACTAGAAAGCCTCTCTCTCATTCCCTCCCCCTCCTTTTTCTACCATGCAGGAGAACACATATGGTAAACACAAAGTGCCTTTCATTTACTTCATCTAGATGCCAACACTAATGCTTAGCTCCATTTAATTGACTTGCATGGTACATTTGACACAAATTAGGCCAAATTGCATGAAGGCTACATTCGGATATGTAATGACCAAGCGAATCATTTAGTCCCCCTAGAGGTTGGTAGAAGGGTACATCCAAATTACCATGGCTGGTATCGACGCATCATACATTGATATATAGGTCAACTTGAAGCTTTATTTGGTCGTATGGTAAGTATAGTAGTTCTAGTCCTTTTATTCAATCAAGATGTTTTCTTTTTGCATCAATTTGATATGGTTGTTCACTTTGCATAAATTTGATATGATTGCTCACTTTTCAACAGATGCAAAACTTCAAGAAGATCATCCTTGCCGATAGTGCATCTCGTATGGTTCATATTACCCGAAGATCCATGTGATATCAAGACCAACATAGAGCGCCAAGGCTTTTCCCCCATGTTCAGTGTGGAACTCTTAATGTGGGTGATGAGGAAGAAGATAATGAGGACGAAGCAAATCCTATAGCACATCATGTAGTTGGTTGAGAGTACGGAGTTGCATAACGACATGTATAGCGACCACGATGACTCTATCAAGGTTAACATTCCACCTCTTCCATTCCGAAGCAGGGACTTTCTTCATTAGTGATCTCTGATACACCTACCTATACCATACTGCCCTATGACATGGGTTTTGCTGGTGGATTCTTCCAAGGTGGTGGATCAGACATATACAATAGTATGTTTCCATCCACCAATAACTATCCAGGTGATACTGGTGGCATATCAATTGATATACATGATCCATTTTACATACTAGACACAAGATTTACTATTGGTATAGCACAAACACCTCCAGTGCCCTATAGAGAGCGGCAACATGAGGAAGGTGATATTCATATGGGAGAGAGGGTGACTCAACTTCCTTCTACACATTAGCATAGTCCAATAGCCTCATATAAGTTCATTGAATCACCTGTATAAGAGTAATAAGGTGGTGTGGAAGAACAAGAATCTCATAAGGAGTAGCTTAGGTAAAAAACTTCAACCTTTGTGCACTTTAGCCGAGCTGTCTTTAAGAGAAGGGATAAGAAACAAAAAAATTGAATTATTCATATTGCTTGAAACTTATTATAATTCAAACTTGT
This sequence comes from Combretum micranthum, assembly GCA_024138025.1. Classification (NCBI taxonomy): domain Eukaryota; kingdom Viridiplantae; phylum Streptophyta; class Magnoliopsida; order Myrtales; family Combretaceae; genus Combretum; species Combretum micranthum. Next base: position 376,222 of record JAMXBD010001273.1, read on the forward strand.
TATTATCAATGTCATTGTATATTTGATTGTAATTGATCACTATTTTGTTGGATGACTTAGGAATTTCTAAGTTGAATAATATGTTGGTTGGGTATAGGGTTGAATTACAACTCTGGATGCAGTGCATTGTAACGAATTTAAACCGTGATATATATTTAGGGGAGCTAATAGTGAACACCTGCATTGCAGGTGTAAGTTGCAAGGAGGTCGCATGTGTTACATGCGCCCTCTTTAGGAAATAAAGAGAGTGCATGTAGCACATGCGCCTACTTTAGAAAACAAAGAGGGTGCATGCTTGTTTTGAAAATTTTGGTCAAAGGAGAATGTAGTACATGTACCTTTGACCTTTATATTTGAAATGTTTTTCAATTCTACCATATTTTTGTAATTATTTTTTAAAAAAGGCCCTATTTTCATACAAAAGCTGTAAATCCCCAATTTTTTTTTTTACCCGAATTAAAGCTTAAACCCTAATCGGAAGTCAACCGGATTTCCAAAGTCAACAAAACCCTAGTTTACCGTAACCGCTTAAGTCCGGCATTACCGTTTTCTCAAGCCCTAAAAAACGAAGTTGGAAAAGCTAGTTATAATAGTTCGTAATAGCTATAAGTTATATAAAAATATCAGATTGGAGGAATTCAAGTGTCCTTTGAACCCAATCAGACATAGTTCTTGAAAAACGTGTCTGGAAGCTCGGAATAGGAAAAATATTCCGAATATACCGTTAGACTTGTAAAAATATAAGATTTCCAAAAATATCAATTTTATAATTTTTCGGTAGCTAAAAATATCAGATATCGCTTTTATACGCGTATTTTCTTACTATCGACATTAAATTGTCATGTCTACTTTTACATTACACTATTTTCTACTATTTAATATTCATCTATCTCTACTTTTTCTTAAACCTACTCTTACAAACCATACACCTATTTCTTACACATTTTCATTTCCAATACAACTTCATATCTTTCATTTCTTACTTTTAATTAACAAAATAACAAAAATTAAATTTTTTCTCTTCCCCATGCATGAAGATGGCACCGGCCCCTCCCTCTTTTCGATCTATATTGTTTTATTTTTCATTTATTTAATTAACACAAATTATCTCCCACATTTTCCTATAAATACCCCATACTTTCACTTCTTTCACACCGCTTCTACACTAAAGTTACTATACCAAAATCTCTCAAGAACTCTCTCAAGAAGTTCTTCTTAGTTTAGCTTCTTTTAGGTAAAAATTTCTCCAAGCTTTCTTTATGTTCATTCACTTAGTATGAGCTTAGTATGCGTTTTCTAAAACCATGAAGGTTAAGAAAGCAATAATAGGTTCATATTTTGTTTTTGTTCATAATCACAATTCCTTTATGTTCCTTTATGTTTCCTTTATGTCCACAACTATCTAATATATCTATATAGCTATATATATTATTTAGAGCATATAAGCTCATTGTCTTGCAATTTATTTACTTCATTGCAATTTATTTAATTTCAAGTTGTTCTTAAGACTAGTTTTTCTAGTCTTAGACTTGTCCTCATCAAGTCAAAACAATTCCTTTTCTTTTCTTTTAGGGACTAGTCTTTTCTTAGTCCCGGGGTACCTTGATGAAGCTAAGGTCCCAATACTTGATTTACTTTCTTATTTACTTAATCTTTCAAGTTATTATGTTCCTTTATATTTCTATAGTTTATGATTCATATTCATGCATGAACATAATGTTCTTGTCTCAGCAAAAATAAATGAGGAAGTGTTTTCATAAACTAAAGGTTCTTGTTAAATAAAAGTAGGAAATAGATTTCTTACAAACTCATGAACATATTTGGAAATGATTTTTTTTAAATAAACAAAAGGTTTTATAAAAACTTATTTTCATCAAGTATTAGAAACTCTTTAAAAAATCATTACAAGAAACAAAAATATCATTTTATTACTTTTAAAATTGTTGGAATCTAAGTTTAGAAAATAAAACCACTCCTTAGGAAATTAAAGTAGTTGCAAGAAATTAATTTTTGAAAAAGAAATATTCACCTCAAATAACCCAAGAATCCTTTTAAAAGTAAAATGAATGTCCCAATAAAATCTCAAGTTCAAAGTCTTTAAAACCTTACTTTCCATAAGTTGAGACAACTTCATTTACTTCATACATTGGTCATGAGTCATTACATATATGTATATACCTTTCAAAAAGTTTACAAAATACTTGAAATATTTATCTTTTCAAATGAGCTTTGTTTACAAGAAGGAAAACAAGTTTTTGTAAATTCGTGGCAAATCTGGTCACTGTCTTTTTGGAACCCAAATGACCTAGTTTTATGAAAATAAGCTTAGGAATGCGTAGATCTTTTCAAGTAGGTAAAAAACGATATATTATACGCGAAATTCCGAGTTAAAATGAGCAAGTTATGGCCATTTTAAGTTGGAATTTCCCTTTATACGATTTTACCGCGATTTAGAGAAGTTTAAGATCATCAAGAATAGAAGTTTCATGAAAGGCTCATTTTGGGTATTTCATCTTGTTTAGGTGACGAGGGACCCGAGATCGTCTATCCGAAGGACTATTTTTATTAGACCTACCGATTATGGAGTGAGTTAATTCTTTTCCTAAGTTACATTTCCTTGTTTGTGCTTGTAATTAATGGTACTAGAAATTTAGGAAAAGATAAATGAACAATTGTCATGAAATAATTGTTGAATGAAAATTAAGTATATCGAAAGACGATATGTTGAATAAAAATGTGACTCTTATATTGATATGATGAAATTATGGTTGATCACCTTTAACATGAATTCAACTTATATGGTTAAATGTTTAATTGAAATTTATTCATGCATATCATACTTGTGAGTCACATTTATTTCACTACTATTCTTCGTGTGGGGAAACGAGGAAGTGGTAGTGGTGGCTGGTAGGAGCCGGTAAGTCTACATAGGTCAGTAGGAGCCAGGAAGTCTATAGGGTAAGTAGGAGCCGGTAAATCTGCAAATATTGATGGTCGTATGGGCCTGTAACCACCCAACCCTTGTAATGGAGGGCGTTAAATCCATGCTGCACTTGATTTCCAGTTAATCTTGTGTATTTGGTTGTTCATGTGATTGGTGCATTACATATGCTTGAATTAAATAACTTGGTTGTCATATGAAAATGTTATATAGTTAGGAATTATCTCACTAAGCTAGATTTTCTTATACCCTTATAGTTTTCTATTACGGTATGATTATCTATGGTTGGCCCCGAGGAGCCCCGTGTGCCAGGTATGAGCTTATGCTACTAGGAGTTTTTGGAGAAAGTTTATGTATTTTTAGTTTTGAACATAGACTTCTAGGAAAAATCTCTATAGTAGACTTATGTGGTAGTTATGTATATTTTGTTATTAGTATAGTTGAACAAAGACTTTAAGGTGGGGGAATGCCCCTAAGATGATGTACGAACTTGTTATCGAATGAAGATCTTATGTTTACCTATTTAAGTTCATGCTTGCTTTTGCTATCTATTTAAACGTAATACCCCTCTAAGTTTCCTACTATCTTGGAAGCACACTTGTATGTGATATCAAAGCTCCTGCGTGACTAAGGTTGTCATTCATTAGCTTTAATATTATATGCGGCGGACTGCCACGTTTAGGGTACCCTCTGGGGCGTGACAAAAGCCTTTGACTTTTAAGAAAATGTTTACTTATGTTTGAGGAAAGGGAAAGAAGTGAAGTGAAATGGGATAGAACATGTGCGTTTGTGTATGTTTAGTGGGTGGGAAGTATAGTGATTTGAAGAGAAATCAAAGGAGAAAGAAGGTTGTGTACATTTATTTTCGAGAATGGGATGAAAGCAAGAGAAATCAAGGGAAAGTGATGAAAATGACTTAATTACTCTTATCTATCTTCTTTAACTAATGATTTATAAAATAATATAATGGTAATTTTGTCAATTATTAACTCTATTTCTCTTCTTTTCATTTCATTTCCTTCATAACTTATCAAATATAAAGCAAACATTGTACTTATTTCCATTTCTCTTGATTTCTCTTTCCACTCATTTCTTTCCCTTGATTTTTACTTTCTAAAAGCTAGCTAAACACAACGTAAATCTTTATTAGTAGTAAAATAGGTAATATAGTTTTGATTATGTATTAGGAAACTCGTGCAAAGAGATGGAGACTATAAAGGGTTAGGTGTTACCAGATGGCCTATTATACTAGGTTTGTTTGTTTCATCATCTTTCTATCGTTTTGGCTCTATCTTTTATCGTTTTCAAACAGGCTGTTTGTTAAAAATAGTGAAATGATCTAAACACCAATCATCAAAAATCAAAATTAAATGAAGTAAATGGAATCCAATTGAATATGTGTATAGATTTAAACTGCTAAATTTTTTAAAATTCGAAAATTAATCCCAAACCGAAAACCAAATTTTTGAAAATTCAAAAGCAATTCAAATATCGAGATAAATGATAAGATCATATTTTATTCAAATCTTGATGATCAATTGAGCTAGAATGGATATTTGTTTTGATTAAATTTTATGTTTCAGGACTAATTTGGATAAAGAAATCAAAACAAGAAAATTTGAATTGAAAAGAGGAAAAATTGAAGTCAAGGCCGGCATTTTATCATTGAAAGCCGCCGGCTTTTAGACGGCGTAAAATCTAACGCCGTTGCAACACAGCCAGCTTTGCCCAGCACAAGTTAAACAACATTCAAAGCCCCCTCAAAGCTGCCGGCGTAGAAGATGAAGAAGCCAGCGTAAATGAAGGCCGGCAGCCCAGAACTAAAACATCACCAGCTTTGAAGGAGTTACACTATAAGCCGGCATGAAAGCCGCCGGCCTCGAGGCAGTGTACATGGAAGGATTGAAGAGACATGAAGACATGAAACGCTTGAATGAAAATGAAGCAACACATCTGTTGGAATGCCTACGCCGGTATTAAAGCTGCCGGCCTTGGGACGACATTAGTTATAAATTAGCCCAACGCTTCCTTTCTGACTATATACGCCGGCTAGATCTACGTTCTAAGCCGCCGGCGTTGAGGCGGCCTACAGTGTAACAGATATTGAAGGCTGCCAGTTAGGGATGCAACCGGGGCGGGTTTGGGACGGGTCGTATAAGACCCGAACCCGCCCGCTTCCTAATAAGGTTTCCCAAACCCGTCCCGTGACCCTACAGGTTTTCTATTCAATACCACAAACCCGCCCTGTAGGGTTTTGACCCTGACCCGCCCCGCCCCGCGACCCGCTTAATTTTTTTTTCCTCTTCTCGACACTTAGTTAAATTACAAAATTTAACGATAATTTTATCCTATAGGAGCATAATAGTTAGTTACAACTATGCTTGAATGAATTTTACAAGATATGCCATAACTTTATTAAGAAATATAAAGGTTTAAAACTATCATAAGAAGATTTTCAAATGTAGATGAAAAGACATTACTTCACTTACATAAATATACATAATACATATGTAGGAAGTAGGAACCGTGCCTATAAACATAAATATATCCATGAAATGTCTGACAATTATAACTAGGGGTTTTTGATGGCATCCCTTAAAATATCTATATAGTCATTTTAAATTTTTAATGCGTGCTGAGTAGGAAATCCTTTTACGGAGGTTTTTTTTTTTCTTTTTTCCTTTTATAATGATAATACGTGTATTCTAACTTTTATTTTATTTTTTACAAATAAAGCGTTCTCATAACATTAATAATGATTACAAAGTTAACCTCTAAATATAATGTATTTGTATCTGTAATTAGAACCAATATATAGCAAAAGGTTGGATCCATGAATCGAAGTTACGAGTACATATTTGCCAAAGGAAAAGTGTGAGGCTCGGGGTAATACATAGAAAACTAAATTAACTTCTTCCCCTCAAAAAAGGAAAAAAAATAATGGTAAACAGTTATATGTAGATCATAATAAGAAAATAATTTAATTTTTTTAATTATTTATATATGACGGGTTCGGGTTACCATCGGGTTTTTGTAATGACCCGAACCCGCCCCTAAACCCTATAGGGTCAGCAAGTAATTTTCCAAACCCGTCCCGCGACCCTATAGGGTCTGACCCTACAGGGTTTTTAACGGTTCGGACGGGCGGGTACCTTATAATGACCCGCCCCGGTTGCATCCCTACTACCAGTGCACTGCCTGCGCAAAGGACAATTTGAAGATACGCCGCCTGTAAGCCGCCGGCGTAGGATCCATAACGGCCGGCGTACATTGTGAAACAGCAAAGTTCATTAAATGTTTTTCACGAAATTTTTCCTATAAATAGGGGGTCTTCCCCTCACATTCAGAATCATCCAAGCATCCAATATCCATACTACAAGTAGCTTTAGAATATTTAGAATAGGCATTTCATAAGAGATTTTGAAGAGATTTGAAGTTATACAAGATTTGCAAGTGAAGCTTTAGTATTTTGAATTGGTGATTTCTAATCTTATTCTTTTTATGCAATTCATATACTTGAATATTCTGATCATAATGAAATCATTTGCAATTTCTTATTTGATTGTTGAATCATCATCCATGAGTAGCTAAATTCTTTTTGTGGGAAGTTGATGAAGCTTTAAACATGCTAAATGATTTTTGAATCCATGTTATAAGATATTTAGAATCATGAAATATTCATATTGAATTCTGATTATTCATCATGTTTTGGTGTATAAGAATTCTAATAACTCGGAAGGGAAATTAGTGTTCACATGAATTCATAAATTGAGATTAAATTGCAATTGCGGAAGCGGCGTAGTTTAATCTAGTTTAGAAATTATCCATGAATATTAATGCAATGTTTTATGTTGATTTCTCACTAAGGAATTAGGAGATTTTAATATAAAGTATTAGTCAATTATAGAATCGGGAGATTTATAATTGTAATTTTGATTCCACTAATGATTTATTTAACGGAAGTTATTGAATTGTTTTGTGGTTTAAAAGGTTTTCAAACTTTGTTTTTAAATCTTGATAATTTCTTATGAATGTTCATGAATCTAATTATCATTATAACATGAGTTCAAGTTGATTGGCAATAGTTTAAAGTGGATTCTGCTCCTTCCCACACTTTTCACCATATCCCTCTCTTTAAAAGCTCATTGCATTCATATAGATAATTAGTTAGATAGTTTAACTTAATCATTAAAGATCAATTGCCTAGATATTAGTATTAGTTGATAATTGTCTAGTAGTTAGTAAATCCTGTGGGATCGACACTTTATTCATGCTATATTACAATAGAAGACCTAGTACGCTTGCTAGAAATATGCTTTAAAATTCAATACTTATCAGCACATCAAGTTTTCTGGCGCCGTTGGGGGATTTATTAATATTAGACTAACTTCAGCTTTGCTAGTAGTTTAGGTTTAAATTTAGTTTGAAATTTTCCTTTTCTCTTTGCAGGTTTATGCGAAGAAGTAGAAGTGCTGAAATTCTACCTTTAGATCCAGAAATCGAAAGAACCTGCGACAACAGAGAAGAAGGAACCAAAGAAGAGGAGCAATGGCGAAAATCAAGATAACAACAACCAATTGCAACCAGCTGCTCCAAGGGCAATTCGAGACTATACGGTGCCTACTATTCAAGATCCCGCCATACGAATGCCCACTGTGGAGGCAAACAATTTCGAGCTTAAACCGTCCCTAATTCAAATGGTTGAATCACATCAATTTGGGGATATCCAAATGAGACGCCAGATGAACACTTGCCAAATTTCTTCAATACACCAACACTGTCAAACTCAATGGTGTAAGAAACGAAGTCATCCGACTTCAGCTTTTCCCTTTCTCTCTTAGGGATAAAGCTTTGGCATGGTACAACTCCCAACCTCCAGATTCAATCACTACATGGGCTGATCTGACAAAGAAGTTTTTAAAGAGATTTTTCCCTCCAGCAAGAACCGCCAGATTAAGAAATGAAATTTCCAACTTCACCAAATTTCCTGGAGAATCATTATATGATGCTTGGGAAAGATTCAAAGAGGCGGTCAGAAAGTGTCCACACCATGGTTTACCCGATAATCTACTAATTGAAATTTCTACCTCAGTCTTGATGAAGCTTTAAGGTCATTAGTAGATGCTACATCGGGCGGATCACTGATGGGGAAGACATATGAGGAAGCTAGTGAGATTATTGAAGAATTAGCTTCTGCTGCTCATAATTGGAGTTGTGAAAGAACAAGATCTAAAGTAGCCTCATTGGAAGACAAAGAAGATATCTCACAACTCAAGCTCAAATGGCAACCTCATCACTCAAGTAAGTAAACTCACAACTACAAATACTTCCAATAAAAAACAACAAGTGTTTTGTTGTGAGATTTGCTCAGGACCACACTCCTCTTTTGAGTGTCCACATGGATCATCTTCAAATGACGAGCAGCTTAATTATGTGGGAAATTTCCAAAAGGCAATTTTGGAAACACATATCATCCGAATATGCGAAATCATCCAAATCTTTCATATCGGAATGATGCCAATGTTCTAAAGCCACCACCTGGTTTTCAAGGACAAGGATTGTGAGAAATGCCCACCTCAACAGCAAATTCAAACATCCACTGATGCATTACTGAGGGATTTCATTGTTACCACAACAAATTCACTCAACAATCAGAATGCAATCATTCAAGATTTGCAAGGGAAACTCCATCAACTTGCACAGCAAGTGAGTAATAGACCATCTGGGTCTTTACCAAGCAACACGGAGGAGAATCCCAAGTCTGTAAATGCAATCACATTGAGAAGTGGAAAGGAGATTGCTCCAGTTGAGGAAACTACTAAAGATGAAGAGGAAATTCCCCACAAAACAACAAAGGGAAACGAAAGATGGAGGAAACTATTCAAAAACCACCTGAGGTGAAATCATATGTTCCTCCCGTTCCTTTTCCAGGAAGATTAAAGCAACAAAAGCTTGATGAGCAATTTTCAAAATTCCTGGATGTTTTCAAAAAGCTGCACATCAACATTCCATTCTTAGAAGTAATTCAAGGAATGCCTTCCTATGCCAAATTCATCAAGAATTGCTGTCTAACAAGAGGAAGATTGATGGAATGTGATACTCACTGGAGAATGTTCCATGATCCTACAGAAACAAACAACCAGTCTGCCCACTAAGCTCCGAGATCAGGGAAGTTTTACTGTTCCTTGCACCATTGGTGATTGTTATTTTGATAAAGTTTTAATTGATTCTGGTGCAAGTATAACTTAATGCCTTCATCTATATTTCAAAAACTAGGATTAGGAGATTGCAAAGATACACATGTAACTTTGCAACTTGCTGATAGAAGTGTAAAATACCCTAGGGGTATTGTGAAAATGTCCTAGTTAAAGTTGACAAATTCTTTTTCCTGTGGATTTTGTAGTGCTTGACATGGATGAAGATAGGGAAGTTCCCATGATCTTGGGCAGACCGTTCCTTGCAACAGGAAAAGCACTAATTGATGTGGAACAAGGGCAACTTACATTACGGTGATGGATGAACAGGTTACTTTCAATGTCTATGAGGCAATGAAGAAATTTGATGATGCCAATGCCTGTTACCATCAATACCATTGATGAGCTGGTTTCTGAGTCACTTGAGGAACAAACTGGTGTGGAGACTATGGAGTCGTCTTGAGAGACGTGGACAATTGGAGTGATGATGAGAAGATGAAGAATACTGGAGATGTACCAATGATCAAAACCAGATATTATGAATCTTTGGGTACAAATGAGCAGAAGCAAGTTCCATCTTTGATGCAGCCACCGACCTTGGAACTGAAACCACTTCCTGACCATCTGAAGTATGCTTTTCTTGGAATTGGCGATACTTTGCCAATTATCATTTCATCTGCATTGACAGATAACAAGAACAACAGTTGATTGATGTGTTGAAAAAGCACAAAGAAGCAATCGGATGGACCATTGCTGATATCAAGGGTATTAGCCCTACCATTTGCACTCACAAAATCTTATGGAAGCTGAGTGTAAACCTACAGTTCAACCACAAAGGAGACTAACCCGACACTTAAAGAAGTGTCAAGAAAGAAGTTTTGAAGCTGCTTGACGCAGGTATCATCTATCCTATCTCTGATAGTAAATGGGTTAGTCCGGTTCAAGTAGTGCCAAAGAAAGGTGGTATGACTGTAGTGAAGAATGAGCAAAATGAATTGATTCCTACTCGTACTGTGACTGGGTGGAGAGTTTGTATTGATTACAGGAAGTTGAACGATGCCACTCGAAAGGATCACTTTCCACTTCCCTTCATTGATCAGATGTTGGAGAAACTTGCAGGGCATGATTATTACTGTTTTCTTGATGGATATTCTGGATACAATCAGATTCTATTGCACCCGATGATCAAGAGAAAACAACATTCACTTGTCCTTATGGCACATTTGCCTTTAGGAGAATGCCTTTTGGACTTTGCAATGCACCTGCTACATTTCAGAGGTGTATGATGGCTATATTCTCAGATATGCTTGAGAATTTTATCGAGATCTTCATGGATGATTTTTCAGTCTTTGGAAAGTCATTCGATCTATGTCTTGAGAATTTAGCCTCGGTTCTACAAAGATGCAAAGATACCAATCTGATCCTGAATTGGGAAAAATGCCACTTCATGGTTAGAGAAGGGATAGTGTTGGGTCACAAAATTTCTCGAGAGGAATTGAAGTGGATAAAGCCAAAGTGGAGATTATTGAGAAGTTACCACCACCCACGACTGTTAAAGGAGTCAGAAGTTTTCTTGGACATGCTGGCTTCTACAGACGATTCATCAAGGACTTCTCCAAAATTTCGAGACCTCTTTGCAACCTTCTGGAAAAAGATGCGGTGTTCAATTTTGATGAAATGTCTGCAGGCATTCAATTTATTAAAGGAAAAGCTCATTTCCACACCAGTGATCATTGCGCCAGACTGGGAGCTTCCTTTCGAACTCATGTGTGATGCCAGCGACTTTGCAGTTGGAGCGGTACTTGGTCAGAGACGGGTAAGATCTTTCATGTTATATACTATGCAAGTAGAACACTAAATGAGGCCCAGAGAAATTATGCCACTACTGAGAAAGAGCTTTTAGCTGTTATCTTTGCATGTGATAAATTTAGGCCTTATCTGATAGGTTCTAAAGTTGTAGTATACACTGACCATGCAGCTCTCAAGTATTTGTTTGCTAAAGCTGATGCAAAACCTAGGTTGATTAGATGGGTTTTACTACTGCAAGAATTTGATCTTGAAATTAAAGATAAAAAGGGAACTGAAAATGTTATTGCTGACCATTTGTCTAGACTTGAATCTGATAGTCTCGACATTCCATCAATGAGAAGTTCCCTGATGAACAGTTGCATGCAGTAGAGATTCTTGATTTGCCATGGTATGCTGATATTGTGAATTATTTGGTTAGTAAGATTTCCATATGGTTTATCATATCCTCAAAAGAAAAAGTTTTTGCATGATGTAAAATACTATTTTTGGGATGAACCATATCTGTTTAAAAAATGTGCTGACCAAATAATTAGAAGATGTGTGCCTGAATCTGATCAGCTTAGCATTTTAGAACACTGTCATTCAAGGGAAGCAGCAGGGGACACTTTGGTGTTCAAAGGACTGCAGCAAAAGTATTGTCATCTGGATTTTATTGGCCTAACTTGTTTCGTGACTGCAGGAATTTCATTATGTCATGTGCTCAATGTCAAAGGACAGGTAACATTTCTAAACGACATGAATTACCACAAAACAATATTCTGGTAATTGAGCTTTTCGATGTTTGGGGGATTGACTTTATGGGTCCTTTTCCCTCATCTTTTTCAAATAAATACATACTTGTGGCAGTTGATTATGTTTCAAAATGGGTGGAAGCTGTTGCTTTACAAACAAATGATGCCCGAGTAGTTTTGAAATTTTTGAAAAAGAATATTTTTACCAGATTTGGTGTGCCCAGAGCTATAATTAGTGATGGGGGGTCTCATTTTTGTAACAGGCAAAACTTTTGGCAAAATACGGTGTTACACATAAAGTGACTACCCCCTATCATCCACAAACAAGTGGGCAAGTTGAAGTTTCTAATAGGGAGATAAAAAGAATTTTGGAAAAAACAGTTAATGCATCAAGAAAAGATTGGTCTTCAAAATTAGATGATGCATTATGGGCTTACAGGACTGCTTTTAAAACCCCTATTGGAATGTCCCCATACATGCTTGTTTTTGGTAAATCATGTCATCTTCCTGTAGAACTTGAGCACAAGGCATTTTGGGCTATAAAATTCCTTAACTTTGATGAAAAAGCTGCAGGTAAAAAGAGATTGCTCCAATTGAATCAACTGGAAGAATGGAGAAATGAGGCATTTGAAAGCGCTCGTATCTATAAGGAACGAGCAAAGAAATGGCATGATAGGAACATCATCAAACGAGAATTTTTTCCTGGACAAAAAGTTTTACTTTACAATTCTCGTTTGAAGTTGTTTCCTGGAAAATTACGGTCAAGATGGTCGGGACCGTTTGAGATAGCAAAAGTTTTTCCATATGGAGCGGTTGAATTAAAAACTGAGGATGATCGAACTTTTAAAGTGAATGGGCAACTGCTCAAGCATTATTTTGAGGGGGAAAATCTTGACAGTACTACTACTGTCATCAATCTTAAAGAACCATGATCAGGTCAGGAAAGTCGGGCTAAGCGACTTTAAACTAAGCGCTTCTTGGGAGGCAACCCATGTCTAATTTTAGAGTAATTTTTATTTGTTTGTTTTTACTACTTAGCTATTAGTGTGGCAGGATATTAGTATTATCTAAAAAAAAAAAATTTCAAAAGGTTGAAGGCCGGCTCAGAGCTGCCAGCCTTGAGCAAGCTCTGAGAAAACAAGGAAGGCCGGCTTAAAGGCCGGCTTAGTGCCGGCGTAAAAGTCAGTACAGGAGTAGTGAGCCACCGCAATTTAGGCCGGCTTGGGAAAGGTCTAGGCCGCCGGCTTATATGCCGGCGTTGGAGTACAAGATTTACGCTGGCAAGGGAAGGTGAAGGCCGCCGGCTTAAGGCCAGCGTTTATTGCAGATTTCTTGATTTCTAAAAATTCCCGATGAAGGCCGGCATCTGGGATTCAAAGCCGCCAGCTTTGTGCCGGCGTATCCATTTAGGCCGGCAGCGTAAATCGATAAGCGGCCAGCTTTGAGCTCTCGGTATGTAATTTTTTCACTTACACTGGCTTAAAGCCGCCGGCTTACATTGCAGAAATGCCAGCGTACATTGTGCAGAAGCTTAAAAACAGGTACGAATCTCTCTCTCTCTTCCATTCTCTCATCCTCATTCTCTCTCAATCACTCTCAAATCAACAAGTTCCCTCCTAGTTCATCATTCCGTTGTGATTAATCCACCTGATCAAGTAAGTATATTCACCTTTGTTCTTAATTTTCAATCGAATCCATCAAATTACATGAATGATTGTTCAATCTGTTGATAATATGGATTTTAGCTAAAAGTGATATGAGCTTCAGATTTGATTATATTGATGATTGTGGATAAGTTGCAATTCGTTCTATACATGTTTAATCAATTTGTTGATCCATTTGTTATATTGATTCATAATTGCTGCATAAATCTGTTGAAGAAAATTAGGGTTCTTGAGTTTTGTAGAGGATTTCAATTTCGAATTTGGGGTTTTGTGGAGATGATGTTATAGCTGCTGGATTTGTAATTCGATATACTACTTATTAGCTCCAATTCTTGCATTGTGCTCAAATTTGCTCAGAATTGAAAGAGGAATTGGATTTGTGCTCAAATGTTACAACAATTTCAGTATAAAATTGATTTTGGGACAAAAAGGAAAAAAAAAATTTTAAATCAATTTTATTTGAAAAATTTGAAAATTCCAACGTTCAATTCTGAGCTGGCAAGCCTAAGCTGCCAGCTTTGAAAGTAATATGCAAGTGTATATGATCCATGCAATTCATTAGTTGATTGGTTTCAATTAGTAATATGTATTGATATCCACAATGTTTAAAAACATGTTTTAGACATATATCAGAATTTTGCATTCCTTAATACTAATTGAATTCAAATTATTTGCAGGAATGGCCCCAAAAAAAACGACCAAGAACAGGTGATGCTTCTACATCGGGTTCAGATACCCGAAATCTGCTGTCCAGTCAGCAGTACGCCAAGGACAGAAAGAAAAGGCTGGTCAAGAACGACTTTATAAACATCCAGTATTTAGACTGGTGCTTGCTGGATCAGTTTGATATGGTAGACAGAATTCGAGGGATTATTCAAGATCCAGCGTGGCTGAGATTATTTGACCTTCGTGAGCCTGCATACAAGAATCTGACGATAGAGTTCTTGTCCACGGTCAAAAATATCCCAGACCGTGAGGAGTCCACCTTCCAGTTCCAGGCCTATGGACAGATACGGGAAGTAAAATTGAAGCAAATAGGCCATATTATGGGACTGTATGACAGTACGGAAGAGAACAGGACTTTGCCAAACAGCTGGCCAGAGGACATGACATAGGAGGCTTACTGGGCCCACCTAGTTGGTCCTTGATCAAATGAGCACTTTGTCCCATCAAAATCACTGGCCACGTCATTCCGTGCCGTCGAGCACAAGCTCCTCCATCACATTATTGCACACACCCTGAGCTGTAAGAAGACGAGTCACAGCAAGGTGACTACATTTGATATGTTCTACCTGTTTAGCCTTATTAGAGGTTACAGGATTGATCTCGGGGTGGAGGTAGCAAATTTTATATACCGGCAGGCTGAGGATACGAGGACACGAGGTCTGGGTTGTGGAGGCTGCATCACACGGATATTGAAGGGGATGAACATTTTCGAGCCTCCACAGGACGACGAGGTGTATGAGTGCAAGAGGATCACATCTGTACCATTTAAAAGCTGGGGATTGCTGAAAAACCCCAGGCCAGCATAGCCACCGGTATTGGAGGAGATTGAGTTCCAGGATATTTTTCCTGGAGACGTTCCATTTGAGATGCCATCTACATCTGCTCCACCTCCTCCTACAGATGCTTCATCGGCATACGGTATGGACCAGCTTAGGCTGGATGTTGAAGAGCTGAAGCGTCAGAGTTAGGAGCTCAGAGATAGTCAAGAAAGGGAGAGAAAGAAGAACAAGAAATTCAAAAAGACTATCTTTGATGCGCTGAAGACGGCTATCTGCTGCATTAGCCCAGAGACGGGGGCTGGCATGACCTATCAGACTTCATCTGAGTCTCATCACTCAGATAGGCTCAGTTCAGAGCATACTCAGACGGTCAGCTCAGGAGACACTGCGAGACAGACACCTGAGGGCAGCAGCAGACAGAGCCCGGGGCCAGAGAGCTAGAGACCCTGCTAGCTCTTATTTGCTTTTATTTGATATCTATATTATTGGCCTGTATATTTATTGAGTACCCAAGTTCCTGTGGTGAACTCATTTCTTATTTTCTGCTTTTATTCTGCTTTTATTTTGTTTTTGTTTTTGTTTTTGTTTTTCTTTGTAGTGATTACAGGAATCGAGCAAAGCAAATCTCTGCAATGCCAAATTTTGATGATTATGAATCAACTGACTTCAGGGAAGTATCCAATTCATTTCTTTTTTCTTTCCTCTGTTTTATTTGTTGAAAAACAGAGAGTCACTGTTTGACTGAAGTGTGGGGAAGGAATAGAATTACATGAAGTGCTGAAGTGATGAATATGATCTGTTTGCTGTTGTTTTATTGAAAAATCTCCACCTTGTATTTTTGGTTTGAAAGCAAAATCATGAGGAAATTCTGCCAAAATTTTTTCAAAAATCTCTTGAAATTGGAGATAGTACAAAGCAAAGAATGAAAATCAATGAAATTGACTTGTGAAAGTATCTTACTCACCTGCTATTGTGATTGGTTTACTAAGTTAAAATTAAGTTGTAAAATCCTTAAGGAACAAGTTTACTTGATTTTTAACTTTGGAATTGGAAATTTAAGAGCTGGTCGAGTCTTTTGTTGAAAATAAACAGGTCTACTTCTTGGAAATTTTAATTTGTATATATTCTTTGAATTTAACACTTGGTGAAAGAGGTAGAAGAAACTTTTAAACTTAGTGATCCTTCATAAAAAATAAGTCTTGATATTGTATTGCATTCAAAAAGAAAGAAACAAGCATAGCCACTACTCCTCTGACTTGAAATTTTGAGTTATGAGTATCTGAACTTGAATGTTAAAGTGAGAAGAGTTCTTAGGGTATTTTGAAACCTGTTCACTTAGGTGATGAGCCTGGGATGTGCCGACTAATGAACTCACTGTAACGAGAAGGGAAGAATGGCAAAAGTTCAATTCGTGAGCTTTGAAAAACAAAAAGATGGAGGCAAAAACCTCCAAAAAGAAAATAAATGCTTGAGAAAGAAAAAGAAAAAAAAATGAATGCAAAATATGCAAAGGAAGGAGACTTATAATAAAGAGGGAGAAATTCTAAAGAAAAAGTAGATTACCACATGCTTTCATTTTGTGTTACTTAGATATAATATAAGTTAGAAATCCAAGAAGTTTAAATGAGTATTTTTCCTTAGTGGATTAAGTATTTGCTTTTGAATTGAAAAGTTCTTTGTTAAAAGTTGAGATTTAAAACTTTTTTGTTTGGATTAACTTCTTAATTTTATTATAGTATCTAATGCAAGGAATTAGTATGGTTAGAGCTGAGATACAAGAAAAACAAGTTAAAGAAATTGAGATTGAATTGAAAAATTGTACAATATATAAAGAGATTTCATTTTATTTTGCTTGAGGACAAGCAAAAGTTCAAGTGTGGGGGAATTGATAAGATCATATTTTATTCAAATCTTGATGATCAATTGAGTTAGAATTGATATTTGTTTTGATTAAATTTTATGTTTCAGGACTAATTTGGATAAAGAAATCAAAACAAGAAAATTTGAATTGAAAAGAGGAAAAATTGAAGTCAAGGCCGGCAATTCATCATTGAAAGCCGTCGGCTTTTAGACGGCGTAAAATCCAAGGCCGTTGCAGCAGAGCCAGCTTTGCCCAGCATAAGTTAAACAGCATTCAAAGCCGCCTCAAAGCTGCCGGCGTAGAAGATGAAGAAGCCAGCGTAAATGAAGGCCGGCAGCCCAGAACTAAAACATCACCAGCTTTGAAGGAGTTACACTATAAGCCGGCATGAAAGCCGCTGGCCTTGAGGCAGTGTACATGGAAGAATTGAAGAGACATGAAGACATGAAACGCTTGAATGAAAATGAAGCAACACATCTGTTGGAATGCCTACGCCGGTATTAAAGCTGCCGGCCTTGGGACGGCGTTCGTTATAAATTAGCCCAACGCTTCCTTTCTGACTATATACGCCGGTTAGATCTACGTTCTAAGCCGCCGGCGTTGAGGCGGCCTACAGTGTAACAGATATTGAAGGCTGCCAGTGCACTGCCTGCGCAAAGGACAATTTGAAGATACGCCGCCTGTAAGCTGCCGGCGTAGGATCCATAACGGCCGGCATACATTGTGAAACAGCAAAGTTCATTGAATGTTTTTCACGAAATTTTTCCTATAAATAGGGGGTCTTCCCCTCACATTCAGAATCATCCAAGCATCCAAGTATCCAATACTACAAGTAGCTTTAGAATATTTAGAATAGACATTTCATTAGAGATTTTTTGAAGAGATATTTGAAGTATACAAGATTTGCAAGTGAAGCTTTAGTATTTTGAATTGGTGATTTCTAATCTTATTCTTTTTATGCAATTCATATACTTGAATATTCTGATCATAATGAAATCATTTGCAATTTCTTATTTGATTGTTGAATCATCATCCATGAGTAGCTAAACCCTTTTTGTGGGAAGTTGATGAAGCTCTAAACATGCTAAAATGATTTTTGAATCCATGTTATAGATATTTAGAATCTGAAATATTCATATTGAATTCTGATTATTCATCATATTTTGGTGTATAAGAATTCTAATAACTCGGAAGGGAAATTAGTGTTCACATGAATTCATAAATTGAGATTAAATTGCAATTGCGGAAGCGGCGTAGTTTAATCTAGTTTAGAAATTATCCATGAATATTAATGCAATGTTTTATGTTGATTTCTCACTAAGGAATTAGGAGATTTTAATATAAAGTATATTAGTCAATTATAGAATCGGGAGATTTATAATTGTAATTTTGATTCCACTAATGATTTATTTAACGGAAGTTATTGAATTGTTTTGTGGTTTAAAAGGTTTTCAAACTTTGTTTTTAAATCTTGATAATTTCTTATGAATGTTCATGAATCTAATTATCATTATAACATGAGTTCAAGTTGATTGGCAATAGTTTAAAGTGGATTCTGCTCCTTCCCACACTTTTCACCATATCCCTCTCTTTAAAAAGCTCATTGCATTCATATAGATAATTAGTTAGATAGTTTAACTTAATCATCTTAAAAATCAATTGCCTAGATATTAGTATTAGTTGATAATTGTCTAGTAGTTAGTAAATCCTCGTGGGATCGACACTTTATTCATGCTATATTACAATAGAAGACCTAGTACGCTTGCTAGAAATATGCTTTAAAATTCAATACTAATCAGCACATCAAGTTTTCTGGCGCCGTTGCCGGGGATTTATTAATATTAGACTAACTTCAGCTTTGCTAGTAGTTTAGGTTTAAATTTAGTTTGAAATTTTCCTTTTCTCTTTGCAGGTTATATGCGAAGAAGTAGAAGTGCTGAAATTCTACCTTTAGATCCAGAAATCGAAAGAACCCTGCGAAACAGAGAAGAAGGAACCAAAGAAGAGGAGCAATGGCAGAAAATCAAGATAACAACAACCAATTGCAACCAGCTGCTCCAAGGGCAATTCGAGACTATACGGTGCCTACTATTCAAGATCCCGCCATACGAATGCCCACTGTGGAGGCAAACAATTT
Organism: Combretum micranthum; assembly: GCA_024138025.1. Classification (NCBI taxonomy): domain Eukaryota; kingdom Viridiplantae; phylum Streptophyta; class Magnoliopsida; order Myrtales; family Combretaceae; genus Combretum; species Combretum micranthum. Next base: position 395,064 of record JAMXBD010001273.1, read on the forward strand.
CGAGCTTAAACCGTCCCTAATTCAAATGGTTGAATCACATCAATTTGGGGATATCCAATGAGACGCCAGATGAACACATTGCCAAATTTCTTCAATACACCAACACTGTCAAACTCAATGGTGTAAGAAACGAAGTCATCCGACTTCAGCTTTTCCCTTTCTCTCTTAGGGATAAAGCTTTGGCATGGTACAACTCCCAACCTCCAGATTCAATCACTACATGGGCTGATCTGACAAAGAAGTTTTAAAGATTTTTCCCTCCAGCAAGAACCGCCAGATTAAGAAATGAAATTTCCAACTTCACCAAATTCCCTGGAGAATCATTATATGATGCTTGGGAAAGATTCAAAGAGGCGGTCAGAAAGTGTCCACACCATGGTTTACCCGATAATCTACTAATTGAAATTTCTACCTCAGTCTTGATGAAGCTTTAAGGTCATTAGTAGATGCTACATCGGGCGGATCACTGATGGGGAAGACATATGAGGAAGCTAGTGAGATTATTGAAGAATTAGCTTCTGCTGCTCATAATTGGAGTTGTGAAAGAACAAGATCTAAAGTAGCATCATTGGAAGATAAAGAAGATATCTCACAACTCAAAGCTCAAATGGCAACCTCATCACTCAAGTAAGTAAACTCACAACTACAAATACTTCCAATAAAAAACAACAAGTGTTTTGTTGTGAGATTTGCTCAGGACCACACTCCTCTTTTGAGTGTCCACATGGATCATCTTCAAATGACGAGCAGCTTAATTATGTGGGAAATTTCCAAAAGGCAATTTTGGAAACACATATCATCCGAATATGCGAAATCATCCAAATCTTTCATATCGGAATGATGCCAATGTTCTAAAGCCACCACCTGGTTTTCAAGGACAAGGATATGTGAGAAATGCTCCACCTCAACAGCAAATTCAAACATCCACTGATGCATTACTGAGGGATTTCATTGTTACCACAACAAATTCACTCAACAATCAGAATGCAATCATTCAAGATTTGCAAGGGAAACTCCATCAACTTGCACAAAAGAGTAATAGACCATCTGGGTCTTTACCAAGCAACACGAGGAGAATCCCAAGTCTGTAAATGCAATCACATTGAGAAGTGGAAAGGAGATTGCTCCAGTTGAGGAAACTACTAAAGATGAAGAGGAAATTCCCCACAAAACAACAAAGGGAAACGAAAGATGGAGGAAACTATTCAAAAACCACCTGAGGTGAAATCATATGTTCCTCCCGTTCCTTTTCCAGGAAGATTAAAGCAACAAAAGCTTGATGAGCAATTTTCAAAATTCCTGGATGTTTTCAAAAAGCTGCACATCAACATTCCATTCTTAGAAGTAATTCAAGGAATGCCTTCCTATGCCAAATTCATCAAGAATTGCTGTCTAACAAGAGGAAGATTGATGGAATGTGATACTCACTGGAGAATGTTCCATGATCCTACAGAAACAAACAACAGCCCACTAAGCTCCGAGATCAGGGAAGTTTTACTGTTCCTTGCACCATTGGTGATTGTTATTTTGATAAAGTTTTAATTGATTCTGGTGCAAGTATTAACTTAATGCCTTCATCATATTTCAAAAACTAGGATTAGGAGATTGCAAAGATACACATGTAACTTTGCAACTTGCTGATAGAAGTGTAAAATACCCTAGGGGTATTGTAGAAAATGTCCTAGTTAAAGTTGACAAATTCTTTTTCCTGTGGATTTTGTAGTGCTTGACATGGATGAAGATAGGGAAGTTCCCATGATCTTGGGCAGACCGTTCCTTGCAACAGGAAAAGCACTAATTGATGTGGAACAAGGGCAACTTACATTACGGTGATGGATGAACAGGTTACTTTCAATGTCTATGAGGCAATGAAGAAATTTGATGATGCCAATGCCTGTTACACCATCAATACCATTGATGAGCTGGTTTCTGAGTCGCTTGAGGAACAAATGGTGGAGACTATGGAGTCTGTCTTAGAGACGTGGACAATTGGAGTGATGATGATGAAGAAGAAGAAATGGAAGTACCAATGATCAAAACCAGATATTATGAATCTTTGGGTACAAATGAGCAGAAGCAAGTTCCATCTTTGATGCAGCCACCGACCTTGGAACTAAACCACTTCCTGACCATCTGAAGTATTTCTTGGAATTGATACTTTGCCAATTATCATTTCATCTGCATTGACAGATACACAAGAACAACAGTTGATTGATGTGTTGAAAAAGCACAAAAGCAATCGGATGGACCATTGCTGATATCAAGGGTATTAGCCCTACCATTTGCACTCACAAAATCCTTATGGAAGCTGAGTGTAAACCTACAGTTCAACCACAAAGGAGACTTAACCCGACACTTAAAGAAGTGTCAAGAAAGAAGTTTTGAAGCTGCTTGACGCAGGTATCATCTATCCTATCCTGATAGTAAATGGGTTAGTCCGGTTCAAGTAGTGCCAAAGAAAGGTGGTATGACTGTAGTGAAGAATGAGCAAAATGAATTGATTCCTACTCGTACTGTGACTGGGTGGAGAGTTTGTATTGATTACAGGAAGTTGAACGATGCCACTCGAAAGGATCACTTTCCACTTCCCTTCATTGATCAGATGTTGGAGAAACTTGCAGGGCATGATTATTATGTTTTCTTGATGGATATTCTGGATACAATCAGATTCTATTGCACCCGATGATCAAGAGAAAACAACATTCACTTGTCCTTATGGCACATTTGCCTTTAGGAGAATGCCTTTTGGACTTTGCAATGCACCTGCTACATTTCAGAGGTGTATGATGGCTATATTCTCAGATATGCTTGAGAATTTTATCGAGATCTTCATGGATGATTTTTCAGTCTTTGGAAAGTCATTCGATCTATGTCTTGAGAATTTAGCCTCGGTTCTACAAAGATGCAAAGATACCAATCTGATCCTGAATTGGGAAAAATGCCACTTCATGGTTAGAGAAGGGATAGTGTTGGGTCACAAAATTTCTGCGAGAGGAATTGAAGTGGATAAAGCCAAAGTGGAGATTATTGAGAAGTTACCACCACCCACGACTGTTAAAGGAGTCAGAAGTTTTCTTGGACATGCTGGCTTCTACAGACGATTCATCAAGGACTTCTCCAAAATTTCGAGACCTCTTTGCAACCTTCTGGAAAAAGATGCGGTGTTCAATTTTGAGAAAATGTCTGCAGGCATTCAATTTATTAAAGGAAAAGCTCATTTCCACACCAGTGATCATTGCGCCAGACTGGGAGCTTCCTTTCGAACTCATGTGTGATGCCAGCGACTTTGCAGTTGGAGCGGTACTTGGTCAGAGACGAGGTAAGATCTTTCATGTTATATACTATGCAAGTAGAACACTAAATGAGGCCCAGAGAAATTATGCCACTACTGAGAAAGAGCTTTTAGCTGTTATCTTTGCATGTGATAAATTTAGGCCTTATCTGATAGGTTCTAAAGTTGTAGTATACACTGACCATGCAGCTCTCAAGTATTTGTTTGCTAAAGCTGATGCAAAACCTAGGTTGATTAGATGGGTTTTACTACTGCAAGAATTTGATCTTGAAATTAAAGATAAAAAGGGAACTGAAAATGTTATTGCTGACCATTTGTCTAGACTTGAATCTGATAGTCTCGACATTCCCATCAATGAGAAGTTCCCTGATGAACAGTTGCATGCAGTAGAGATTCTTGATTTGCCATGGTATGCTGATATTGTGAATTATTTGGTTAGTAAGATTATCCATATGGTTTATCATATCCTCAAAAGAAAAAGTTTTTGCATGATGTAAAATACTATTTTTGGGATGAACCATATCTGTTTAAAAAATGTGCTGACCAAATAATTAGAAGATGTGTGCCTGAATCTGATCAGCTTAGCATTTTAGAACACTGTCATTCAAGGGAAGCAGGAGGACACTTTGGTGTTCAAAGGACTGCAGCAAAAGTATTGTCATCTGGATTTTATTGGCCTAACTTGTTTCGTGACTGCAGGAATTTCATTATGTCATGTGCTCAATGTCAAAGGACAGGTAACATTTCTAAACGACATGAATTACCACAAAACAATATTCTGGTAATTGAGCTTTTCGATGTTTGGGGGATTGACTTTATGGGTCCTTTTCCCTCATCTTTTTCAAATAAATACATACTTGTGGCAGTTGATTATGTTTCAAAATGGGTGGAAGCTGTTGCTTTACAAACAAATGATGCCCGAGTAGTTTTGAAATTTTTGAAAAAGAATATTTTTACCAGATTTGGTGTGCCCAGAGCTATAATTAGTGATGGGGGGTCTCATTTTTGTAACAGGCAATTTGAAAAACTTTTGGCAAAATACGGTGTTACACATAAAGTGACTACCCCCTATCATCCACAAACAAGTGGGCAAGTTGAAGTTTCTAATAGGGAGATAAAAAGAATTTTGGAAAAAACAGTTAATGCATCAAGAAAAGATTGGTCTTCAAAATTAGATGATGCATTATGGGCTTACAGGACTGCTTTTAAAACCCCTATTGGAATGTCCCCATACATGCTTGTTTTTGGTAAATCATGTCATCTTCCTGTAGAACTTGAGCACAAGGCATTTTGGGCTATAAAATTCCTTAACTTTGATGAAAAAGCTGCAGGTAAAAAGAGATTGCTCCAATTGAATCAACTGGAAGAATGGAGAAATGAGGCATTTGAAAGCGCTCGTATCTATAAGGAACGAGCAAAGAAATGGCATGATAGGAACATCATCAAACGAGAATTTTTCCTGGACAAAAAGTTTTACTTTACAATTCTCGTTTGAAGTTGTTTCCTGGAAAATTACGGTCAAGATGGTCGGGACCGTTTGAGATAGCAAAAGTTTTTCCATATGGAGCGGTTGAATTAAAAACTGAGGATGATCGAACTTTTAAAGTGAATGGGCAACTGCTCAAGCATTATTTTGAGGGGGAAAATCTTGACAGTACTACTACTGTCATCAATCTTAAAGAACCATGATCAGGTCAGGAAAGTCGGGCTAAGCGACTTTAAACTAAGCGCTTCTTGGGAGGCAACCCATGTCTAATTTTAGAGTAATTTTTATTTGTTTGTTTTTACTAACTTAGCTATTAGTGTGGCAGGATATTTAGTATTAAAAAAAAAAAAAAAATTTCAAAAGGTTGAAGGCCGGCTCAGAGCTGCCAGCCTTGACCAAGCTCTGAGAAAACAAGGAAGGCCGGCTTAAAGCTGCCGGCTTAGTGCCGGCGTAAAAGTCAGTACAGGAGTAAGTGAGCACCGCAATTTAGGCCGGCTTGGGAAAGGTCTAGGCCGCCGGCTTATATGCCGGCGTTGGAGTACAAGATTTACGCTGGCAAGGGAAGGTGAAGGCCGCCGGCTTAAGGCCAGCGTTTATTGCAGATTTCTTGATTTCTAAAAATTCCCGATGAAGGCCGGCATCTGGGATTCAAAGCCGCCAGCTTTGTGCCGGCGTATCCATTTAGGCCGGCAGCGTAAATCGATAAGCGGCCAGCTTTGAGCTCTCGGTATGTAATTTTTTCACTTACACTGGCTTAAAGCCGGCCATTGCAGAAAAGCCAGCGTACATTGTGCAGAAGCTTAAAAACAGGTACGAATCTCTCTCTCTCTTCCATTCTCTCATCCTCATTCTCTCTCAATCACTCTCAAATCAACAAGTTCCCTCCTAGTTCATCATTCCGTTGTGATTAATCCACCTGATCAAGTAAGTATATATCACCTTTGTTTCTTATTCAATCGAATCCATCAAATTACATGAATGATTGTTCAATCTGTTGATAATATGATTTTAGCTAAAAAGATATGAGCTTCAGATTTGATTATATTGATGATGTGTGGATTAAGTTGCAATTCGTTCTATACATTTTAATCAATTTGTGATCCATTTGTTATATTGATTCATAATTGCTGCATAAATCTGTTGAAGAAAATTAGGGTTCTTGAGTTTTGTAGAGGATTTCAATTTCGAATTTGGGTTTTGTGGAGATGATGTTATAGCTGCTGGATTTGTAATTCGATATACTACTTATTAGCTCCAATTCTTGCATTGTGCTCAAATTTGCTCAGAATTGAAAGGAATTGGATTTGTGCTCAAATGTTACAACAATTTCAGTATAAAATTGATTTTGGGACAAAAAGAAAAAAAAAATTTAAAATCAATTTTATTTGAAAATTTGAAAATTCCAACGTTCAATTCTGAGCTGGCAAGCCTAAGCTGCCAGCTTTGAAAGTAATATGCAAGTGTATATGATCCATGCAATTCATTAGTTGATTGGTTTCAATTAGTAATATGTATTGATATCCACAATGTTTAAAAACATGTTTTAGACATATATCAGAATTTTGCATTCCTTAATACTAATTGAATTCAAATTATTGCAGGAATGGCCCCAAAACAAAAAACGACCAAGAACAGGTGATGCTTCTACATCGGTTCAGATACCCGAAATCTGCTGTCCAGTCAGCAGTACGCCAAGGACAGAAAGAAAAGGCTGGTCAAGAACGACTTTATAAACATCCAGTATTTAGACTGGTGCTTGCTGGATCAGTTTGATATGGTAGACAGAATTCGAGGATTATTCAAGATCCAGCGTGGCTGAGATTATTTAACCTTCGTGAGCCTGCATACAAGAATCTGACGATAGAGTTCTTGTCCACGGTCAAAAATCCCAGACCGTGAGGAGTCCACCTTCCAGTTCCAGGCCTATGGACAGATACGGGAAGTAAAATTGAAGCAAATAGGCCATATTATGGGACTGTATGACAGTACGGAAGAGAACAGGACTTTGCCAAACAGCTGGCCAGAGGACATGACATAGGAGGCTTACTGGGCCCACCTAGTTGGTCCTTGATCAAATGAGCACTTTGTCCCATCAAAATCACTGCCACGTCATTCCGTGCCGTCGAGCACAACTCCTCCATCACATTATTGCACACACCCTGAGCTGTAAGAAGACGAGTCACAGTAAGGTGACTACATTTGATATGTTACCTGTTTAGCCTTATTAGAGGTTACAGGATTGATCTCGGGGTGGAGGTAGCAAATTTTATACCGGCAGGCTGAGATACAGGACACGAGGTCTGGGTTGTGGAGGCTGCATCACACGGATATTGAAGGGGATGAACATTTTCGAGCCTCCACAGGACGACGAGGTGTATGAGTGCAAGAGGATCACATCTGTACCATTTAAAAGCGGGATTGCTGAAAAACCCCAGGCCAGCATAACCACCGGTATTGGAGGAGATTGAGTTCCAGGATAATTTTTCCTGAGACGTTCCATTTGAGATGCCATCTACATCTGCTCCACCTCCTCCTACAGATGCTTCATCGGCATACGTATGGACCAGCTTAGGCTGGATGTTGAAGAGCTGAAAGCGTCAGAGTTTAGGAGCTCAGAGATAGTCAAGAAAGAGAGAAAGAAGAACAAGAAATTCAAAAAGACTATCTTTGATGCGCTGAAGACGGCTATCTGCTGCATTAGCCCATAGACGGGGGCTGGCATGACCTATCAGACTTCATCTGAGTCTCATCACTCAGATAGCTCAGTTCAGATCATACTCAGACGGTCAGCTCAGGAGACACTGCGAGACAGACACCTGAGGGCAGCAGCAGACAGAGCCCGGGGCCAGAGAGCTAGAGACCCTGCTAGCTCTTATTTGCTTTTATTTGATATCATATTATTGGCCTGTATATTTATTTAGTACCCAAGTTCCTGTGGTGAACTCATTTCTTATTTTTCTGCTTTTATTCTGCTTTTATTTTGTTTTTTTTTTTGTTTTTGTTTTCTTTGTAGTGATTACAGGAATCGAGCAAAGCAAATCTCTTGCAATGCCAAATTTTGATGATTATGAATCAACTGACTTCAGGGAAGTATCCAATTCATTTCTTTTTCTTTCCTCTGTTTTATTTGTTGAAAAACAAGAGGTCATTGTTTGACTGAAGTGTGGGGGAAGGAATAGAATTACATGAAGTGCTGAAGTGATGAATATGATCTGTTTGCTGTTGTTTTATTGAAAATCTCTCACCTTGTATTTTTGGTTTGAAAAGCAAATCATGAGGAAATTCGCCAAAATTTTTCAAAAATCTCTTGAAATTGAGATAGTACAAAGCAAAGAATGAAAATCAATGAAATTGACTTGTGAAAGTATCTTACTCACCTTATTGTGATTGGTTTACTAAGTTAAAATTAAGTTGTAAAATCCTTAAGGAACAAGTTTACTTGATTTTACTTTGGAATTGGAAATTTAAGAGCTGGTCGAGTCCTTTTGTTGAAAAATAAACAGGTCTACTTCTTGGAAATTTTAATTTGTATATTCATTGAATATTTAACACTTGGTGAAAGAGGTAAAGAAACTTTTAAACTTAGTGATCCTTCATAAAAAATAAGTCTTGATATTGTATGCATTCAAAAAGAAAGAAACAAGCATAGCCACTACTCCTCTGACTTGAAATATTTTGAGTTATGAGTATCTGAACTTGAATGTTAAAGTGAGGAAAGTTCTTAGGGTATTTGAAACTGTTCACTTAGGTGATGAGCCTGGATTGCCGACTCAATGAACTCACTGTAACGAGAAGGAAGAATGGCAAAATTCAATTCGTGAGCTTTGAAAAACAAAAATGGAGGCAAAAACCTCCCAAAAAGAAAATAAATGCTTGAGAAAAAAAAGAAAAAAAAAATGATGCAAAATATGCAAAGGAAGGAGACTTATAATAAAGAGGGGAAATTCTAAGGAAAAATAGATACCATGCTTTCATTTGTGTTGTTACTTAGAATATATATAAGTTAGAAATCCAAAGAAGTTTAAATGAGTATTTTTCCTTAGTGATTAAGTATTTGCTTTTGAATTGAAAAGTTCTTTCTGTAAAAGTTGAGATTAAAACTTTTTTGTTTGGATTAACTTCTTAATTTTATTTATAGTACTCTAATTGCAAGGAATTAGTATGGTTAGAGCTGTAGATATAAGAAAAACAAGTTAAAGAAATTGAGATTGAATTGAAAAATTGTACAATCTATAAAGAGATTTCATTTTATTTTGCTTGAGGACAAGCAAAAGTTCAAGTGTGGGGAATTGATAAGATCATATTTTATTCAAATCTTGATGATCAATTGAGTTAGAATTGATATTTGTTTTGATTAAATTTTATGTTTCAGGACTAATTTGGATAAAGAAATCAAAACAAGAAATTTGAATTGAAAAGAGGAAAAATTGAAGTCAAGGCCGGCAATTCATCATTGAAAGCCGTCGGCTTTTAGACGGCGTAAAATCCAAGGCCGTTGCAGCAGCCAGCTTTGCCCAGCACAAGTTAAACAACATTCAAAGCCGCCTCAAAGCTGCCGGCGTAGAAGATGAAGAAGCCAGCGTAAATGAAGGCCGGCAGCCCAGAACTAAAATCACCAGCTTTGAAGGAGTTACACTATAAGCCGGCATGAAAGCCGCCGGCCTTGAGGCAGTGTACATGGAAGAATTGAAGAGACATGAAGACATGAAACGCTTGAATGAAAATGAAGCAACACATCTGTTGGAATGCCTACGCCGGTATTAAAGCCGCCGGCCTTGGGACGGCGTTCGTTATAAATTAGCCCAACGCTTCATTTCTGACTATATGCCGGCTAGATCTACGTTCAAAGCCGCCGGCGTTGAAGCGGCCTACAGTAACAGATATTGAAGGCTGCCAGTGCACTGCCTGCGCAAAGGACAATTTGAAGATACGCCGCCTGTAAGCGCCGGCGTAGGATCCATAACGGCCGGCGTACATTGTGAAACAGCAAAGTTCATTAATGTTTTTCACGAAATTTTTCCTATAAATAGGGGGTCTTCCCTCACATTCAGAATCATCCAAGCATCCAAGTATCCAATACTACAAGTAGCTTTAGAATATTTAGAATAGGCATTTCATAAGAGATTTTTGAAGAGATATTTGAAGTTATACAAGATTTGCAAGTGAAGCTTTAGTATTTTGAATTGGTGATTTCTAATCTTATTCTTTTTATGCAATTCATATACTTGAATATTCTGATCATAATGAAATCATTTGCAATTTCTTATTTGATTGTTGAATCATCATCCATGAGTAGCTAAACTTTTTGTGGGAAGTTGATGAAGCTTAAACATGCTAAATGATTTTTGAATCCATGTTATAGATATTTAGAATCATGAAATATTCATATTGAATTCTGATTATTCATCATGTTTTGGTGTATAAGAATTCTAATAACTCGGAAGGGAAATTAGTGTTCACATGAATTCATAAATTGAGATTAAATTGCAATTGCGGAAGCGGCGTAGTTTAATCTAGTTTAGAAATTATCCATGAATATTAATGCAATGTTTTATGTTGATTTCTCACTAAGGAATTAGGAGATTTTAATATAAAGTATTAGTCAATTATAGAATCGGGAGATTTATAATTGTAATTTTGATTCCACTAATGATTTATTTAACGGAAGTTATTGAATTGTTTTGTGGTTTAAAAGGTTTTCAAACTTTGTTTTTAAATCTTGATAATTTCTTATGAATGTTCATGAATCTAATTATCATTATAACATGAGTTCAAGTTGATTGCAATAGTTTAAAGTGGATTCTGCTCCTTCCCACACTTTTCACCATATCCCTCTCTTTAAAAAGCTCATTGCATTCATATAGATAATTAGTTAGAGATAGTTTAACTTAATCATCTTAAGATCAATTGCCTAGATATTAGTATTAGTTGATAATTGTCTAGTAGTTAGTAAATCCTTGTGGGATCGACACTTTATTCATGCTATATTACAATAGAAGACCTAGTACGCTTGCTAGAAATATGCTTTAAAATTCAATACTTATCAGCACATCAAGTTTTCTGGCCCGTTGCCGGGGATTTATTAATATTAGACTAACTTCAGCTTTGCTAGTAGTTTAGGTTTAAATTTAGTTTGAAAATTTTCCTTTTCTCTTTGCAGGTTTATGCGAAGAAGTAGAAGTGCTGAAATTCTACCTTTAGATCCAGAAATCGAAAGAACCTGCGACAACAGAGAAGAAGGAACCAAAGAAGAGGAGCAATGGCAAAAATCAAGATAACAACAACCAATTGCAACCAGCTGCTCCAAGGGCAATTCGAGACTATACGGTGCCTACTATTCAAGATCCCGCCATACGAATGCCCACTGTGGAGGCAAACAATTTCGAGCTTAAACCGTCCCTAATTCAAATGGTTGAATCACATCAATTTGGGGATATCCAAATGAGAACGCCAGATGAACACATTGCCAAATTTCTTCAATACACCAACACTGTCAAACTCAATGGTGTAAGAAACGAAGTCATCCGACTTCAGCTTTTCCCTTTCTCTCTTAGGGATAAAGCTTTGGCATGGTACAACTCCCAACCTCCAGATTCAATCACTACATGGGCTGATCTGACAAAGAAGTTTTTAAAGAGATTTTTCCCTCCAGCAAGAACCGCCAGATTAAGAAATGAAATTTCCAACTTCACCAAATTCCCTGGAGAATCATTATATGATGCTTGGGAAAGATTCAAAGAGGCGGTCAGAAAGTGTCCACACCATGGTTTACCCGATAATCTACTAATTGAAAATTTCTACCTCAGTCTTGATGAAGCTTTAAGGTCATTAGTAGATGCTACATCGGGCGGATCACTGATGGGAAGACATATGAGGAAGCTAGTGAGATTATTGAAGAATTAGCTTCTGCTGCTCATAATTGGAGTTGTGAAAGAACAAGATCTAAAGTAGCATCATTGGAAGATAAAGAAGATATCTCACAACTCAAGCTCAAATGGCAACCTCATCACTCAAGTAAGTAAACTCACAACTACAAATACTTCCAATAAAAACAACAAGTGTTTTGTTGTGAGATTTGCTCAGGACCACACTCCTCTTTTGAGTGTCCACATGGATCATCTTCAAATGACGAGCAGCTTAATTATGTGGGAAATTTCCAAAAGGCAATTTTGGAAACACATATCATCCGAATATGCGAAATCATCCAAATCTTTCATATCGGAATGATGCCAATGTTCTAAAGCCACCACCTGGTTTTCAAGGACAAGGATTGTGAGAAATGCTCCACCTCAACAGCAAATTCAAATCCACTGATGCATTACTGAGGGATTTCATTGTTACCACAACAAATTCACTCAACAATCAGAATGCAATCATTCAAGATTTGCAAGGGAAACTCCATCAACTTGCACAGCAAGTGAGTAATAGACCATCTGGGTCTTTACCAAGCAACACGAGGAGAATCCCAAGTCTGTAAATGCAATCACATTGAGAAGTGGAAAGGAGATTGCTCCAGTTGAGGAAACTACTAAAGATGAAGAGGAAATTCCCCACAAAACAACAAAGGGAAACGAAAGATGGAGGAAACTATTCAAAAACCACCTGAGGTGAAATCATATGTTCCTCCCGTTCCTTTTCCAGGAAGATTAAAGCAACAAAAGCTTGATGAGCAATTTTCAAAATTCCTGGATGTTTTCAAAAAGCTGCACATCAACATTCCATTCTTAGAAGTAATTCAAGGAATGCCTTCCTATGCCAAATTCATCAAAGGAATTGCTGTCTAACAAGAGGAAGATTGATGGAATGTGATACTCACTGGAGAATGTTCCATGATCCTACAGAAACAAACAACCAGTCTGCCCACTAAGCTCCGAGATCAGGGAAGTTTTACTGTTCCTTGCACCATTGGTGATTGTTATTTTGATAAAGTTTTAATTGATTCTGGTGCAAGTATTAACTTAATGCCTTCATCATATTTCAAAAACTAGGATTAGGAGATTGCAAAGATACACATGTAACTTTGCAACTTGCTGATAGAAGTGTAAAATACCCTAGGGGTATTGTGGAAAATGTCCTAGTTAAAGTTGACAAATTCTTTTTCCTGTGGATTTTGTAGTGCTTGACATGGATGAAGATAGGGAAGTTCCCATGATCTTGGGCAGACCGTTCCTTGCAACAGGAAAAGCACTAATTGATGTGGAACAAGGGCAACTTACATTACGGTGATGGATGAACAGGTTACTTTCAATGTCTATGAGGCAATGAAGAAATTTGATGATGCCAATGCCTGTTACACCATCAATACCATTGATGAGCTGGTTTCTGAGTCACTTGAGGAACAAATGGTGGGAGACTATGGAGTCTGTCTTGAGAGACGTGGACAATTGGAGTGATGATGATGAAGATGAAGAAATGGAAGATGTACCAATGATCAAAACCAGATATTATGAATCTTTGGGTACAAATGAGCAGAAGCAAGTTCCATCTTTGATGCAGCCACCGACCTTGGAACTGAAACCACTTCCTGACCATCTGAAGTATGCTTTTCTTGGAATTGGCGATACTTTGCCAATCATTTCATCTGCATTGACAGATACACAAGAACAACAGTTGATTGATGTGTTGAAAAAGCACAAAGAAGCAATCGGATGGACCATTGCTGATATCAAGGGTATTAGCCCTACCATTTGCACTCACAAAATCCTTATGGAAGCTGAGTGTAAACCTACAGTTCAACCACAAAGGAGACTTAACCCGACACTTAAAGAAGTGTCAAGAAAGAAGTTTTGAAGCTGCTTGACGCAGGTATCATCTATCCTATCTCTGATAGTAAATGGGTTAGTCCGGTTCAAGTAGTGCCAAAGAAAGGTGGTATGACTGTAGTAAGAATGAGCAAAATGAATTGATTCCTACTCGTACTGTGACTGGGTGGAGAGTTTGTATTGATTACAGAAGTTGAACGATGCCACTCGAAAGGATCACTTTCCACTTCCCTTCATTGATCAGATGTTGGAGAAACTTGCAGGGCATGATTATTACTGTTTTCTTGATGGATATTCTGGATACAATCAGATTTATTGCACCCGATGATCAAGAGAAAACAACATTCACTTGTCCTTATGGCACATTTGCCTTTAGGAGAATGCCTTTTGGACTTTGCAATGCACCTGCTACATTTCAGAGGTGTATGATGGCTATATTCTCAGATATGCTTGAGAATTTTATCGAGATCTTCATGGATGATTTTTCAGTCTTTGGAAAGTCATTCGATCTTGTCTTGAGAATTTAGCCTCGGTTCTACAAAGATGCAAAGATACCAATCTGATCCTGAATTGGGAAAAATGCCACTTCATGGTTAGAGAAGGGATAGTGTTGGGTCACAAAATTTCATCGAGAGGAATTGAAGTGGATAAAGCCAAAGTGGAGATTATTGAGAAGTTACCACCACCCACGACTGTTAAAGGAGTCAGAAGTTTTCTTGGACATGCTGGCTTCTACAGACGATTCATCAAGGACTTCTCCAAAATTTCGAGACCTCTTTGCAACTTCTGGAAAAAGATGCGGTGTTCAATTTTGATGAAATGTCTGCAGGCATTCAATTTATTAAAGGAAAAGCTCATTTCCACACCAGTGATCATTGCGCCAGACTGGGAGCTTCCTTTCGAACTCATGTGTGATGCCAGCGACTTTGCAGTTGGAGCGGTACTTGGTCAGAGACGAGGTAAGATCTTTCATGTTATATACTATGCAAGTAGAACACTAAATGAGGCCCAGAGAAATTATGCCACTACTGAGAAAGAGCTTTTAGCTGTTATCTTTGCATGTGATAAATTTAGGCCTTATCTGATAGGTTCTAAAGTTGTAGTATACACTGACCATGCAGCTCTCAAGTATTTGTTTGCTAAAGCTGATGCAAAACCTAGGTTGATTAGATGGGTTTTACTACTGCAAGAATTTGATCTTGAAATTAAAGATAAAAAGGGAACTGAAAATGTTATTGCTGACCATTTGTCTAGACTTGAATCTGATAGTCTCGACATTCCATCAATGAGAAGTTCCCTGATGAACAGTTGCATGCAGTAGAGATTCTTGATTTGCCATGGTATGCTGATATTGTGAATTATTTGGTTAGTAAGATTATCCATATGGTTTATCATATCCTCAAAAGAAAAAGTTTTTGCATGATGTAAAATACTATTTTTGGGATGAACCATATCTGTTTAAAAAATGTGCTGACCAAATAATTAGAAGATGTGTGCCTGAATCTGATCAGCTTAGCATTTTAGAACACTGTCATTCAAGGGAAGCAGGGGACACTTTGGTGTTCAAAGGACTGCAGCAAAAGTATTGTCATCTGGATTTTATTGGCCTAACTTGTTTCGTGACTGCAGGAATTTCATTATGTCATGTGCTCAATGTCAAAGGACAGGTAACATTTCTAAACGACATGAATTACCACAAAACAATATTCTGGTAATTGAGCTTTTCGATGTTTGGGGGATTGACTTTATGGGTCCTTTTCCCTCATCTTTTTCAAATAAATACATACTTGTGGCAGTTGATTATGTTTCAAAATGGGTGGAAGCTGTTGCTTTACAAACAAATGATGCCCGAGTAGTTTTGAAATTTTTGAAAAAGAATATTTTTACCAGATTTGGTGTGCCCAGAGCTATAATTAGTGATGGGGGGTCTCATTTTTGTAACAGGCAATTTGGCAAAATACGGTGTTACACATAAAGTGACTACCCCCTATCATCCACAAACAAGTGGGCAAGTTGAAGTTTCTAATAGGGAGATAAAAAGAATTTTGGAAAAAACAGTTAATGCATCAAGAAAAGATTGGTCTTCAAAATTAGATGATGCATTATGGGCTTACAGGACTGCTTTTAAAACCCCTATTGGAATGTCCCCATACATGCTTGTTTTTGGTAAATCATGTCATCTTCCTGTAGAACTTGAGCACAAGGCATTTTGGGCTATAAAATTCCTTAACTTTGATGAAAAAGCTGCAGGTAAAAAGAGATTGCTCCAATTGAATCAACTGGAAGAATGGAGAAATGAGGCATTTGAAAGCGCTCGTATCTATAAGGAACGAGCAAAGAAATGGCATGATAGGAACATCATCAAACGAGAATTTTTTCCTGGACAAAAAGTTTACTTTACAATTCTCGTTTGAAGTTGTTTCCTGGAAAATTACGGTCAAGATGGTCGGGACCGTTTGAGATAGCAAAAGTTTTTCCATATGGAGCGGTTGAATTAAAAACTGAGGATGATCGAACTTTTAAAGTGAATGGGCAACTGCTCAAGCATTATTTTGAGGGGAAAATCTTGACAGTACTACTACTGTCATCAATCTTAAAGAACCATGATCAGGTCAGGAAAGTCGGGCTAAGCGACTTTAAACTAAGCGCTTCTTGGGAGGCAACCCATGTCTAATTTTAGAGTAATTTTTATTTGTTTGTTTTTACTAACTTAGCTATTAGTGTGGCAGGATATCTAGTATTTAAAAAAAAAAAATTTCAAAAGGTTGAAGGCCGGCTCAGAGCTGCCAGCCTTGACCAAGCTCTGAGAAAACAAGGAAGGCCGGCTTAAAGCTGCCGGCTTAGTGCCGGCGTAAAAGTCAGTACAGGAGTAGTGAGCACCGCAATTTAGGCCGGCTTGGGAAAGGTCTAGGCCGCCGGCTTATATGCCGGCGTTGGAGTACAAGATTTACGCTGGCAAGGGAAGGTGAAGGCCGCCGGCTTAAGGCCAGCGTTTATTGCAGATTTCTTGATTTCTGAAAATTCCCGATGAAGGCCGGCATCTGGGATTCAAAGCCGCCAGCTTTGTGCCGGCGTATCCATTTAGGCCGGCAGCGTAAATCGATAAGCGGCCAGCTTTGAGCTCTCGGTATGTAATTTTTTCACTTACACTGGCTTAAAGCCGCCGGCTTACATTGCAGAAATGCCGGCGTACATTGTGCAGAACTTAAAAACAGGTACGAATCTCTCTCTCTCTTCCATTCTCTCATCCTCATTCTCTCTCAATCACTCTCAAATCAACAAGTTCCCTCCTAGTTCATCATTCCGTTGTGATTAATCCACCTGATCAAGTAAGTATATATCACCTTTGTTCTTAATTTTCAATCGAATCCATTAATTACATGAATGATTGTTCAATCTGTTGATAATATGGGTTTTAGCTAAAAAGTGATATGAGCTTCAGATTTGATTATATTGATGATGTGTGGATTAAGTTGCAATTCGTTCTATACATGTTTAATCAATTTGTTGATCCATTTGTTATATTGATTCATAATTGCTGCATAAATCTGTTGAAGAAAATTAGGGTTCTTGAGTTTTGTAGAGGATTTCAATTTCGAATTTGGGGTTTTGTGGAGATGATGTTATAGCTGCTGGATTTGTAATTCGATATACTACTTATTAGCTCCAATTCTTGCATTGTGCTCAAATTTGCTCAGAATTGAAAGAGGAATTGGATTTGTGCTCAAATGTTACAACAATTTCAGTATAAAATTGATTTTGGGACAAAAAGGAAAAAAATTTTAAATCAATTTTATTTGAAAAATTTGAAAATTCCAACGTTCAATTCTGAGCTGGCAAGCCTAAGCTGCCAGCTTTGAAAGTAATATGCAAGTGTATATGATCCATGCAATTCATTAGTTGATTGGTTTCAATTAGTAATATGTATTGATATCCACAATGTTTAAAAACATGTTTTAGACATATATCAGAATTTTGCATTCCTTAATACTAATTGAATTCAAATTATTTGCAGGAATGGCCCCAAAACAAAAACGACCAAGAACAGGTGATGCTTCTACATCGGGTTCAGATACCCGAAATCTGCTGTCCAGTCAGCAGTACGCCAAGGACAGAAAGAAAAGGCTGGTCAAGAACGACTTTATAAACATCCAGTATTTAGACTGGTGCTTGCTGGATCAGTTTGATATGGTAGACAGAATTCGAGGATTATTCAAGATCCAGCGTGGCTGAGATTATTTGACCATTCGTGAGCCTGCATACAAGAATCTGACGATAGAGTTCTTGTCCACGGTCAAAAATATCCCAGACCGTGAGGAGTCCACCTTCCAGTTCCAGGCCTATGGACAGATACGGAAGTAAAATTGAAGCAAATAGGCCATATTATGGGACTGTATGACAGTACGGAAGAGAACAGGACTTTGCCAAACAGCTGGCCAGAGGACATGACATAGGAGGCTACTGGGCCCACCTAGTTGGTCCTGATCAAATGAGCACTTTGTCCCATCAAAATCACTGGCCACGTCATTCCGTGCCGTCGAGCACAAGCTCCTCCATCACATTATTGCACACACCCTGAGCTGTAAGAAGACGAGTCACAGTAAGGGACTACATTTGATATGTTCTACCTGTTTAGCCTTATTAGAGGTTACAGGATTGATCTCGGGGGAGGTAGCAAATTTTATTACCGGCAGGCTGAGGATACGAGGACCGAGGTCTGGGTTGTGGAGGCTGCATCACACGGATATTGAAGGGGATGAACATTTTCGAGCCTCCACAGGACGACGAGGTGTATGAGTGCAAGAGGATCACATCTGTACCATTTAAAAGGGGGATTGCTGAAAAACCCAGGCCAGCACAGCCACTCGGTATTGGAGGAGATTGAGTTCCAGGATATTTTTCCTGGAGACGTTCCATTTGAGATGCCATCTACATCTGCTCCACCTCCTCCTACAGATGCTTCATCGGCATACGGTATGGACCAGCTTAGGCTGGATGTTGAAGAGCTGAAGCGTCAGAGTTAGGAGCTCAGAGATAGTCAAGAAAGGGAGAGAAAGAGAACAATAAATTCAAAAAGACTATCTTTGATGCGCTGAAGACGGCTATCTGCTGCATTAGCCCAGAGACGGGGGCTGGCATGACCTATCAGACTTCATCTGAGTCTCATCACTCAGATAGGCTCAGTTCAGAGCATACTCAGACGGTCAGCTCAGGAGACACTGCGAGACAGACACCTGAGGGCAGCAGCAGACAGAGCCCGGGGCCAGAGAGCTAGAGACCCTGCTAGCTCTTATTTGCTTTTATTTGATATCTATATTATTGGCCTGTATATTTATTGAGTACCCAAGTTCCTGTGGGTGAACTCATTTCTTATTTTTCTGCTTTTATTCTGCTTTTATTTTGTTTTTGTTTTTGTTTTTGTTTTTCTTTGTAGTGATTACAGGAATCGAGCAAAGCAAATCTCTTGCAATGCCAAATTTTGATGATTATGAATCAACTGACTTCAGGGAAGTATCCAATTCATTTCTTTTTTCTTTCCTCTGTTTTATTTGTTGAAAAACAGAGAGGTCATTGTTTGACTGAAGTGTGGGGGAAGGAATAGAATTACATGAAGTGCTGAAGTGATGAATATGATCTGTTTGCTGTTGTTTTATTGAAAAATCTCCACCTTGTATTTTTGGTTTGAAAGCAAAATCATGAGGAAATTCTGCCAAAATTTTTTCAAAAATCTCTTGAAATTGGAGATAGTACAAAGCAAAGAATGAAAATCAATGAAATTGACTTGTGAAAGTATCTTACTCACCTGCTATTGTGATTGGTTTACTAAGTTAAAATTAAGTTGTAAAATCCTTAAGGAACAAGTTTACTTGATTTTTAACTTTGGAATTGGAAATTTAAGAGCTGGTCGAGTCCTTTTGTTGAAAATAAACAGGTTTACTTCTTGGAAATTTTAATTTGTATATATTCTTTGAATTTTAACACTTGGTGAAAGAGGTAGAAAAACTTTTAAACTTAGTGATCCTTCATAAAAATAAGTCTTTGATATTGTATTGCATTCAAAAAGAAAGAAACAAGCATAGCCACTACTCCTCTGACTTGAAATTTGAGTTATGAGTATCTGAACTTGAATGTTAAAGTGAGGAAGAGTTCTTAGGGGTATTTTGAAACCTGGTCACTTAGGTGATGAGCCTGGGATGTGCCGACTCAATGAACTCACTGTAACGAGAAGGGAAGAATGGCAAAAGTTCAATTCATGAGCTTTGAAAAACAAAAAGATGGAGGCAAAAACCTCCCAAAAAGAAAATAAATGCTTGAGAAAGAAAAAGAAAAATGAATGCAAAATATGCAAAGGAAGGAGACTTATAATAAAGAAGGAGAAATTCTAAGGAAAAAGTAGATACCACATGCTTTCATTTTGTGTTACTTAGAATATATAAATAGAAATCCAAAAGTTTAAATGAGTATTTTTCCTTAGTGGATTAATATGCTTTTGAATTGAAAGTTCTTTTGTTAAAAGTTGAGATTAAAACTTGTTTTGTTTGGATTAACTCCTAAATTTTGATTATAGTACTCTAATTGCAAGGAATTAGTAGAGCTGTAGATACAAGAAAAACAAGTTAAAGAAATTGAGATTGAATTGAAAAATTGTACTATCTATAAAGAGATTTCATTTTATTTTGCTTGAGGACAAGCAAAAGTTCAAGTGTGGGGGAATTGATAAGATCATATTTTATACAAATCTTGATGATCAAAATAGAATGGATATTTGTTTTGATTAAATTTTATGTTTCAGGACTAATTTGGATAAAGAAATCAAAACAAGAATTTGAATTGAAAAGAGGAAAAATTGAAGTCAAGGCCGGCAATTCATCATTGAAAGCCGGCTTTTAGACGGCGTAAAATCCAAGGCCGTTGCAGCACAGCCAGCTTTGCCCAGCAAAGTTAAACAACATTCAAAGCCGCCTCAAAGCTGCCGGCGTAGAAGATGAAGAAGCCAGCGTAAATGAAGGCCGCAGCCCAGAACTAAACATCACCAGCTTTGAAGGAGTTACAATAAGCCGGCATGAAAGCCGCCGGCCTTGAGGCAGTGTACATGGAAGAATTGAAGAGACATGAAGACATGAAACGCTTGAATGAAAATGAAGCAACACATCTGTTGGAATGCCTACGCCGGTGTCAAAGCCGGCCTTGGGACGGCGTTCGTTATAAATTAGCCCAACGCTTCATTTCTGACTATATACGCCGGCTAGATCTACGTTCAAGCCGCCGGCGTTGAAGCGGCCTACATTGTAACAGATATTGAAGGCTGCCAGTGCACTGCCTGCGCAAAGGACAATTTGAAGATACGCCGCCTGTAAGCCGCCGGCGTAGGATCCATAACGGCCGGCGTACATTGTGAAACAGCAAAGTTCATTGAATGTTTTTCACGAAATTTTTCCTATAAATAGGGGGTCTTCCCCTCACATTCAGAATCATCCAAGCATCCAAATATCCAATACTACAAGTAGCTTTAGAATATTTAGAATAGGCATTTCATAGAGATTTTGAAGAGATATTTGAAGTTATACAAGATTTGCAAGTGAAGCTTTAGTATTTTGAATTGGTGATTTCTAATCTTATTCTTTTTATGCAATTCATATACTTGAATATTCTGATCATAATGAAATCATTTGCAATTTCTTATTTGATTGTTGAATCATCATCCATGAGTAGCTAAACTTTTTGTGGGAAGTTGATGAAGCTTTAAACATGCTAAATGATTTTTGAATCCATGTTATAAGATATTTAGAATCATGAAATATTCATATTGAATTCTGATTATTCATCATGTTTTGGTGTATAAGAATTCTAATAACTCGGAAGGGAAATTAGTGTTCACATGAATTCATAAATTGAGATTAAATTGCAATTGCGGAAGCGGCGTAGTTTAATCTAGTTTAGAAATTATCCATGAATATTAATGCAATGTTTTATGTTGATTTCTCACTAAGGAATTAGGAGATTTTAATATAAAGTATTAGTCAATTATAGAATCGGGAGATTTATAATTGTAATTTTGATTCCACTAATGATTTATTTAACGGAAGTTATTGAATTGTTTTGTGGTTTAAAAGGTTTTCAAACTTTGTTTTTAAATCTTGATAATTTCTTATGAATGTTCATGAATTTAATTATCATTATAACATGAGTTCAAGTTGATTGGCAATAGTTTAAAGTGGATTCTGCTCCTTCCCACACTTTTCACCATATCCCTCTCTTTAAAAGCTCATTGCATTCATATAGATAATTAGTTAGATAATAGTTTAACTTAATCATCTTAAAATCAATTGCCTAGATATTAGTATTAGTTGATAATTGTCTAGTAGTTAGTAAATCCTTGTGGGATCGACACTTTATTCATGCTATATTACAATAGAAGACCTAGTACGCTTGCTAGAATTATGCTTTAAAATTCATTACTAATCTCAACACATCAATAAACTCAATTATAATTTCATAACAGTCCTTTAAATGAAAAAATTTTGTAAGAAAAATCGAAACAATGTCATTAGAAGCTTTAGTTTTGTAAAATTATGATTTTACCCCTATTCAGGAACTTACGCATATTAAAAAATTCAAAATTTTAAATAAAATAGGTTTGGATGATATAGTAAATCATTGTCAGCCCTAAACAGTTTAAAACGAGCTAAGGGTCTTACATATGTAAGATCTAGATACACCGGATTATACCATATGGCAAAAACCCTAAAAGGAGACCTTTTCTCCTTGTCTAAAACTCTAAATCTTCCCTTTCCTTTCCTATGTAAATATTCCTTTTCTTTTTCTACCTCCTCCCCTTTTAAGAAACCCTCTCAAAACCTAAGCTCCTTCTTACATGAGGAAAAGGGGGAGGATGAAGTAGTGTTAGAAGATGAAGGAGACCCACCATTCTAACAAAATTCTTGTCAGGATAAACACGAGATCTAAGACCTCATAATGTGTATTTCGATATTTTAAACATGAAAATTAACTTTGGTGGGTTAATACATGTTTGGGGTGTTAAGAAATCAAGTTTTGGAGTGATTTTCAAGTTTTCAACCCTCTTGCCAACTGATGCAAGTGAAAACTAACTTATTTTCTTGAGATTATGATAGTTTTTAGAGTTTGGTCTACTATGACGGTGTTAAATGGTGTTTTAGTTTGTGATTTGAATGTTGGGTTTTGTTTGAATGAGTTGTGATCAATCGATTTTGTATAGTTGATGTTAGAGTTGTAAAATGATGGATTCATACATAGATTTTTCATAAATTTATGATTAAATATGTTTTAAGGGATGGTAAGTCATAATAAATGAAGATTAGTTTAACATTATTTTAGTTCTTTGAAATCCTCAAAAGTTGTCCAAAAACACTTTTTGTCAAAAAACCCAAGTTTAAGCACAAAATAAAGAAACCTAGAAGAGCACAAATGGAACACGAGGTCGTATATCCTCTCGTGCTCCTCTTTATCCTCAAAAACTCGAAGAAAACACATTTCCTAGAAAAACACGATTGAACATGAGGTTACCTATACATCCTTGCTTCTCTCTGTCTCCAAAAATGCCTTGAAACCTAAAAGAACACGTGATGCATGAAGTCGTGCTCACCCGTGCTTCTCTTTAACCCCTAAACAAAGAAGAAATATGAGGTGATACATCCTGTGGTATACTAGTTGTGTACTAGAACACAGGGTAATTGTCACGCTCTGAAGGGTACCCTAAACGTGACAGTCCACCGTACATAATATTAAAGCTTAAGAATGATCGCCTCAGTCATGCGAAAGCTTTCATACTATGTACAAGGCATCTAACACATAGAGAAGACACATCAGAGAGATATATTTTATATTGATACAACTTGAGTAACAATGTAAAGAAAATACAATTCATTATACTTCAATTGCAATTTATCCACAGATTTCACTACTCAAGCTATTACAAAACATTCCACAAAACCTAGCTAATATCTTCAAGCATTCTTTCTTCCTGCCGAAATCCCGAAGTTATTTCGGCTCCAACCATCTTGGTCCCCAAGTAGCATCTTTCCGTCAACCTGTTTATTCAAACATCTATTGGGGGTATAAGCTACACTAGCTTAGTGAGAGTTCCCTTAATTTCGTACCATAACAAGCAAGTTATAATTCATCCATATGCTATGCATGAACAAATACATGAGCAGACAAGCATATGACTTTCCGGTAGTCATATGTGAATGGATTTACGCTCTCCATTCGGGAGGATGGTCTATAAGACATGCAACCATAATTCCAATCTTGAGTGGGGTCCACAAGCCATGCAACCATAATCTCAATCTCTTTCTCTTAATTTTACAACATCTGTTATTTATGTA